>VZRF01002294.1:14817-48663 GCA_013396875.1 Vireo altiloquus
AACAGAAGAGGTTTGTTAGCTAAGGTGTGCCTCTGGCATCGTGCCAAGCACCAGGTCCTATTAACTCTTTATTTCTGTCTCCTATTGTCCCTTTTATTAAACCCCTTATTAAATATTTTAAAATTTTACCAGGAGTGAAGCTCGTTTTCCACAGTTTGGGAAGAAGGAGGAGGTGGAGCAAGGATGGCAAGCTGAGGTTCTTGGGTGCAGGTCTCCAGTCCCCACAGTGCCCTGGCATTCCAGAAAAGCAGTTTGGGAGAGGGAAACCAGCACTGTGCCTCTGTTCCTGGAGGATTATTCTGCAGGACTCTCCTGGCTCCTCCAGGACTCTGTGATTAAAGAACTCCACCTGACCTGGCAGGTTTGCTGTCAGCCATGGAAGGATTAAATTTAGGACAAATTGATTATTCCACAGTGATGTGTCTCAATAGTGAGGCAGGAGCTGAAGGCTAACAGAGGCCCTTGGAATGGCCTAAAAAGTGCATTATTTATGCATCACAATCATTCCTGGTCTTCCTTTGCCCTGTGCTGCTCCATGGCTCAATCACATCCATCCTCACGGAAAGGATTCTTCCCCAGGAACAGTCCTGGCTTCCAGAGGAGAGGTCACAGGGATGAAGGGAGAGGGGAAAAGTCCCCAAAATCCAAGTGGAGAAGGCAGAGTGTTCTCACAGAATTCCATGGGGGAATGGGAGGCAAGAAGGGGGAAAAAAAAGGAAATAAACAGTGAAGAGCTGGCAAGGTTTAAGAATCATGATTTTAAACATGAAATCCAGCCCAAGCACAGCCAGATCTCAGGAAATCACAACCGAAATATAAACCAAAAATGAGATTGTTTATTTGGCACCAAACTGGACTTTTCAGGATATTCTTTTCAAGTCATAAAGATGAAGAAATGGTCTGAAGTTGAAGTGGCCAAAGAAAGAAGTGCTGTGAACAGTTCAAGCCGTGGGTCAGTGACTGCCCAGGCTGGGTTTATGAGCTGGGAGTATTTCCCTGGACGTTCATGGGGTGGTAAATCAATTCCACAACACGGGAAGAAACCACAGTTATCATTTATTTTCAGTGCAAGGCATGAAGCTTCAAGGGACACCTCCAGTTCTGGTCCCTCCTGCTCTGTTTATGCAGCAGCAGAAGTTTTCAGGGCGATGTCTGCAGATCACTGGGACCCCAAGGCTGCTCTGAGAGGCAGCTTCACACATTCTTCACAGCAAACCACATCTGTGACGTGGATAGAAAAACCCCTTTATCTTCAGTGGGAAAGTTTGAGCTGTCCATAAATGAAAACACACTTGAAAAGCTCTTGGAAAGACATCAAAGTTTAGGCCAAAGGCCAAAAAAGGACAGTTTTCTTTGTAGCTATAAAGGGTGAAGGAGCCAAGCCACAGCCAGGGGCTGTCACTGAACTGTCTCAGAGGACCTCAGGGTGGCAAAACCAAAAGTTTTGGCCCTAAAATTCACCTGAGGTGAAACTGGGGATTGGACCTGGGAGAGCTGGGATTGTTCAGCCTGGAGAAGAGAAGCTTTGGGGTGACCTCAGTGTGGCCTTCCAGGACCTGAGGGAGCTCCAAGAAAGATGGAGAGGCTTTGAAAGGGCTGGAGTGAGAGGAGAAGGGGGAATGGCTTCAGATGGACAGAGCTGCTCCACCAGGCTGGAGCTGTTCACGAAAGGTTCCAGTCTGAAGGGGTTTTGTGCAAGGCATGTTTAGAGGGCAAACAGATAAACGAGGGGGGAAGTGCAATTCCAAGGCTGCATTCAGATGTTTCAGGCAGCAGAACGTCTCAAATGTGTCAAGAGGCACTGCTTTTAGTGCACCAGGATGCCACAAGAGAGGGTCTGGACAGCTGAGGGATTTGGGGACCTCCTGGTCCAAGACCTGGCTCTACCTCGGTGTTCCACTGCCTCCTGGACCCAGGCAGTAAATCAGGAAGATAAATTGCTTGACACACAACAAAGGTCCATAATCCTAACCCTGCCAGAGCCTCCCCAGCCTCGCAGTAAAGAATTTATTCCACNTGTTAGCTCAGGTGTGCCTCTGGCATCGTGCCAAGCACCAGGCCCTATTAACTCTTTATTTCTGTCTCCTATTGTCCCTTTTATTAAATCCCTTATTAAATATTTTAAAATTTTACCAGGAGTGAAGCTCGTTTTCCACAGTTTGGGAAGAAGGAGGAGGTGGAGCAAGGATGGCAAGCTGAGGTTCTTGGGTGCAGGTCTCCAGTCCCCACAGTGCCCTGGCATTCCAGAAAAGCAGTTTGGGAGAGGTAAACCAGCACTGTGCCTCTGTTCCTGGAGGATTATTCTGCAGGACTCTCCTGGCTCCTCCAGACCCTGTGATTAAAGAGCTCCACCTGACCTGGCAGGTTTGCTGTCAGCCATGGATTAAATTTAGGACAAATTGATTATTCCACAGTGATGTGTCTCAATAGTGAGGCAGGAGCTGAAGGCTAACACAGACCCTTAGAACGGCCTAAAAAGTACATTATTTATACATCAGAATAATTCCTGGCTCTTCCTTTGCCCTGTGCTGCTCCATGGCTCAATCACATCCATCCTCACGGAAAGGATTCTTCCCCAGGAACAGTCCTGGCTTCCAGAGGAGAGGTCACAGGGATGAAGGGAGAGGGGAAAAGTCCCCAAAATCCAAGTGGAGAAGGCAGGATGTTCTCACAGAATTCCATGGGGGAATGGGAGGCAAGAAGGGGGAAAAAAAAGGAAATAAACAGTGAAGAGCTGGCAAGGTTTAAGAATCATGATTTTAAACATGAAATCCAGCCCAAGCACAGCCAGATCTCAGGAAATCACAACCGAAATATAAACCAAAAATGAGATTGTTTATTTGGCACCAAACTGGACTTTTCAGGATATTCTTTTCAAGTCATAAAGATGAAGAAATGGTCTGAAGTTGAAGTGGCCAAAGAAAGAAGTGCTGTGAACAGTTCAAGCCGTGGGTCAGTGACTGCCCAGGCTGGGTTTATGAGCTGGGAGTATTTCCCTGGACGTTCATGGGGTGGTAAATCAATTCCACAACACGGGAAGAAACCACAGTTATCATTTATTTTCAGTGCAAGGCATGAAGCTTCAAGGGACACCTCCAGTTCTGGTCCCTCCTGCTCTGTTTATGCAGCAGCAGAAGTTTTCAGGGCGATGTCTGCAGATCACTGGGACCCCAAGGCTGCTCTGAGAGGCAGCTTCACACATTCTTCACAGCAAACCACATCTGTGACGTGGATAGAAAAACCCCTTTATCTTCAGTGGGAAAGTTTGAGCTGTCCATAAATGAAAACACACTTGAAAAGCTCTTGGAAAGACATCAAAGTTTAGGCCAAAGGCCAAAAAAGGACAGTTTTCTTTGTAGCTATAAAGGGTGAAGGAGCCAAGCCACAGCCAGGGGCTGTCACTGAACTGTCTCAGAGGACCTCAGGGTGGCAAAACCAAAAGTTTTGGCCCTAAAATTCACCTGAGGTGAAACTGGGGATTGGACCTGGGAGAGCTGGGATTGTTCAGCCTGGAGAAGAGAAGCTTTGGGGTGACCTCAGTGTGGCCTTCCAGGACCTGAGGGAGCTCCAAGAAAGATGGAGAGGCTTTGAAAGGGCTGGAGTGAGAGGAGAAGGGGGAATGGCTTCAGATGGACAGAGCTGCTCCACCAGGCTGGAGCTGTTCACGAAAGGTTCCAGTCTGAAGGGGTTTTGTGCAAGGCATGTTTAGAGGGCAAACAGATAAACGAGGGGGGAAGTGCAATTCCAAGGCTGCATTCAGATGTTTCAGGCAGCAGAACGTCTCAAATGTGTCAAGAGGCACTGCTTTTAGTGCACCAGGATGCCACAAGAGAGGGTCTGGACAGCTGAGGGATTTGGGGACCTCCTGGTCCAAGACCTGGCTCTACCTCGGTGTTCCACTGCCTCCTGGACCCAGGCAGTAAATCAGGAAGATAAATTGCTTGACAAACAACAAAAGTCCATAATCCTAACCCTGCCAGAGCCTCCCCAGCCTCGCAGTAAAGAATTTATTCCACGTATCCAGCCTGAATTTCCCCTCTTTCAGTGTGAAGCTTGTCCTGTCCCTCCAATTCCTGATGAATTGTCCCTCTCCAGCTTCCTTGGAACCCTCTCAGGTACTGGAGGAGGCTGAGGGGTGTCCACACAATCAGCTCTTCTCCAGGCTGAATATCCCCAACTTCTCCACCCTGTCTCCATAGGGAATGTCCTCCAGCCCCCTTACCAACCTTGTGGCCCTGTTACAGAGCAATCATTCAGAAAATTTTGGGGAAAAATCAGGGGACAAACTGTAAATGATGTCCCCTGAAGAAAAGCAAGAGCTCTGTGAAAGCTTGGAGAGAGAAAGGGAATTGCTGAAGTGCTGCAGTGAATTCCCAGCACAGTTTCACTCCATCCACCCTCCTCCAGATGTTTGCCTATAAAAGGTTCATTTAAGCTCCATTTGTTAGCTAAAAGGGTTGATAGCAAAGATCTTTATCCTCTGCCTGGCTACTACTCTGATGAGCCAAATAGACAAGCCCTGCCAGGGAAGAGCCTGTTCTGGGAGCTATATTTGTAGCTGTGAGAACACAAAAAGTTATGCCTTTGGAATAGAATTCCCTGATTTCTCAGATGTCCTTCTGGACCCTGGCCTGGCAGCTCATTTCCCTATCTCCAGTTTTCATCTCCAGATTCCTCCAGCTGAGCAGGAGGAGGTTCTGAAGGCGCTGGCACTCGGAGTTCTTGCTGCCCTGGAGAAGGACATCCTCAGGGGGTTGTTAATCACTGGCTTTGTTATCCCACAAACAGGGGCAGGGCTGGAGGAGCCTGGATGGATTCTGGAGCTGGTGCAGAAGCTGGGGAGCTCGGGTTGAGCTCACTCCTTTCCAGAGCACCACAGAGACAAAGCTGTCCCAGTTGTGCAGCTGAAGTCCTGCACAGGAGGAGCAGGGAGGAGCTGCACCCACGGGACACTGTCCTGTTCCCAGCCACAGTTAGGGCCAGATGAACACAGAGCCTTTTAAAGAACCAGAGTGACCACCCTGGAGCCTCAGCACGAGCTGGGGATGCTCTCTGCCTCCCTATCCTGTTGTTTTGTTATTCCCTCATCCAGTCCTGGCCTCATTTACCAACCAGCACCCACAGACCTGCACAAACCTCCTCCTTTCCACCCAAAATCCCAGACCAGCAGCTCAAGGGACACCTTTTAGGTTTGGTTTTCTGCTTGCCTCGAGCAGGTGGGGAGGAAACTTCCCCTCCTGCAAGCAGCTGAGCTGCCTGCTCCTGATGCAGTGTTTTCCCCTTTTCCATGCAGTCATTCCCAGCTGGAAGTGAGAGGGAGTGGAGAGCTGCTCCTGGCCCCAGAGGTGAGCAGGAGGGATCAGCCAGGGAACATCTGTGAGTGGAGAAGGTTCAGGGCACGGAGCTCAGCTCCCTGCAGCTCCCGGCTGCAAGAACAGCCAGGAAGAACTTGTTCTCCCAGGGTGAGCCAGGAGGGTCAGTGGTGGCAAAACAAAAGACATTCAATGCTGACAGCCTGCAGGGATGGGTCAGGAAACTCAGCAGTGCAGGAGAGGATGCAGGGAAGCAGCTGGAGGAGAGGAGCTGGAAGGTGGATATTTGGGAAGAGCTGGAAAAACACTGCCTGGAGTGTGTCTCTCCTTCTGCACCGAGTGGGATCTTCAGCCTGGAGCAAAGGAGGCTCAGGGGGGACCTTGTGGCTCTGCACAACTCCCTGACAGGAGGGGACAGCCGGGGGGGGTCAGGCTCTGCTCGCAGGGAACAGGGACAGGAGGAGAGGGAACAGCCTCAGGCTGGGCCAGGGGAGGCTCAGCTTGGACAGCAGCAGGAATTTCCCCATGGAAAGGGTGCTCAGGCCTTGGCAGGAGCTGCCCAGGGAGGTTTGGAGTGCCCAATCCCTGGAGGTGTCACTTGGAGGTGGCACTCGGGGCTCTGGGCTGGGGACAAGGTGGGGATGGGGCACAGCCACAGCCAGATGGGCTAGGAGGGATTTTCCATCCTCAATGATTGTTTGATCCCAGTATCTCTCCAAAGCCAGGGATTTATTCCCAGTCTTTTCAGAGCCACAATTCTCCCCCTTCGTGGGTGACAGCTGCTCTTGCTGGCCAGCAGAGCGTGGCTGGAGGAAGCTATCAATTTGTTTTTCTATTGAAGCTTGAAAAAAAGAAAATGTTTTCTAGCGACCATGACCAAGAAAGGAGGCGAGAGCACCAGGCAGATAAACAGCCATGAGTGTCCCTCAGAGCTCTGTTTATGCTTCTCCCCTGAAAAAACAGCTTCTCCCCAGTGCAATGCTCCGGGACAGAGCTGGGGAAAGGGGGAGAGCTCAGAAAAACAGCCCAGGCAGAGCAGGGAGTCCTTGTCACTTGTCCATGCAAGGGACAGCCACCATGAGTGAGGTGGGGTCGTGTCCAGCTGGGGACAAGTGTCCTAAGTGTCCTGCAAGAGGCATCTCTGCTTCTCTTTGTCAGTGATGGAGAGGCTTGTGCACATCCCAGCAGGAATGAGGGAGAGGAAAACCCTCCTAGATTTGCCCTGGGTGTCCTCAGGAGACAGGAATGTGTCACCTGCAGTGACGTTCAGGGTGGACAGGCCAGTGATGCCTTCAATGGCTCCCTAGAAACAGAGAGCAGGCAGAAATAAAGGAATAAAGGAGGGATTGATTGGAAAGGCCTTCAGAGGTCACACTCTGGGCTCNGTCCACCCAACTGCTCTGCATTTCCACACGAGGCCCTGGGCCACAACCTGCTTGAATTGTCCTCAAATCAGTGATTCTTCCCCNAGGTTTGCAGTTGTTGGGCCCAGGAGGGTCTGGGTGTCCTTGGAGAGCGAGCTGGAGAGGCTTTGTTATGTCAGTGTGAGCATGAGAGAACAGCACTGAACGAGCTCCAGGGAGCTGCAGAGTTACACTGGGCACCGCAGGGCTGGGAACAGAGAAAAGTTCAAACCTAAGGCATCAGCAGCATTTGCCAACATTTTCCCCTGCCTCTGCTTTTCCTCACAGTGCCAGAGGTGACCACAGTGGTGCCAGCTTGGTCTGAGAGCAGGTGGGAAGTGGCCAAGCCACCCCCAGAGTGTCACTGGCCATGTCCCCAAGCAGGGAGTGCAGCAGGGACAGACAGGGAGGGCAGGGCCAAGGAGCTGTGCCACACACAGGGCACCTGAGCTGGCAGCTCAGTCCTTCTTGCCCTCATTCCATCTCTGGGGACCAGTCAGACAATTTGGATCCCCTTGGAAATGAAGGGATAAATGTTGACATCTGCAGCTCTGGTTGGGGCAACCCAAATCCTCTAAAACCCACCCCAAAAAGCTGCACTGAGATTCCTGTCTGGGCTGGGTTTTGGTGGCAGCTCTTGCCCGGTTTAGGTGGCACAGGTGGGCACACCCTGGGACTCAGGGGCTCTCCTGGCTGCAGGGTGGACGTGGAAAAGATCATTTTCACTGAACCAGAGCATTTCTGAGCAATGCCAATCCCAATGATTGTGTTTCTAACCCCTGAGGGGAATTTACAGAGAGATTTGGGAAGGACGAGGCTGGTCCATTTAGGAAGAGCTCTGATGGTTTTTCAGAGAGGAAAAATCCTAATAATCCTAAACAGGATTTTTAAAAATTTTTAAGATTTAAAATTTTTAAAGATTTTTAAGATTTTTATCCTAATAATCCTAAACAGGATTTTTAAAAATTTTTAAGATTTAAAAATTTTTAAAGATTTTTAAAAATCCTAAACTGCTCTGCATTTCCATATGAGGCACTGGGCCACAACCTGCTTGAATCATCCTCAAATCAGTGATTCTTCCCCCAAACTGTAATGTCCTCCTTATGAAACCTCCCAAATCCTGATCTGACCCCCCCAAAACAATCTTTGCCTTGCTCCTCACTTGCAAAGCTGTGTTTCAGTGCTGAGCAAAGCAATGCTCGCTCACAGATTGTGTTTACAGCAGGATTTTGGATCTTCCAGTATGAAAAATGCTCCAACTATGTCAGTTATTCCTTTTCCCATCAGTGCAGAGCAGAGAGTTCAGTCCCCTTTAGGAAACTCTTCTCCTTAATTAGGAAAGTGTCACAGAAATTGTTTATCTTAATCAGGGAGGCTGGCACTGGGAAGGCTGTGAAGGCTGCAAGCTCCCCCAAAAACAAGCTGAGCTTTTTTGGAGAGCCCTGGTGGGATTTGGCAGAGAGCAGGGCACTGAGGGAAGGGTGTGTGGCACTGCTGGGGCACACAGAGCTGTTCTGATGCCACTGGGCTGGCAAGGATGGTGCTTGGCCAGTAAAAGTCCTGCTTTGGGGCCATCGCCAATGGTTTTTGCAGCGAATCTTCCTGAGGGAGCTGTTTCTCCTCCACATGGGGACAGAGGTGAGGTAGCGGAAAGCCTTGCAGGGCAGAATTCAGCTTCCTTTTGGTTGATTGGGGAAGAACAGTGAAACAGAATTAGAATTTTGACCTTAAAACCATCAAATTCCACCCCAGCCATGGCAGGGACATCTCCCACTGTCCCAGGCTGCTCCAAGCCCCAATGTCCAGCCTGGCCTTGGGCACTGCCAGGGATCCAGGGGCAGCCACAGCTGCTCTGGGCACCCTGTGCCAGGGCCTGCCCACCCTCACAGAGAAGGATATTTTCCTTCTTGAAGACTTCAGAGTCCTTTTTCTTCCCCTGCAGGGCCCAGCTCACCCTCACAGACACCAGAGTGGTGGCAGGAGGTGGCTGTGGGAAGATGGAAATATCCCAAATGGATCAAGCTCACTTTTCCCTCATTTTTCCCTGACAGATCCATTCACAGATGGATCTAGGAAACAAAAAAAATGGGCAGAAAATAAAGGCAAAAAGCAAACGTGGGGATTCTTGGTTTGTGGTGGGCTGAGCCATGGCCCTGCTGGCGAGGGACACTGGGTGGCTCTGCAGAGGTGGGGAGGTGGCAGATGGCATCTCCAGAGCAGCATTCCAGCAGCAGTCTGTGTGGAAAGGCTCCGTCCCTCGGGATGCAGCTCAGGGCATGTGTGACCCTGCCTGAGTCACGGCAGGCACCTCTCCGAGGGGCTCCACGAGCTGGATCCATGTCCTGCACGCCCCAGCGATGGCCATTTAAATCTCTGTGCCAAATCTCCACTCTCTGGAGAGCCATTCCGAGGAGGAATCCCACCTGGGGGACGCAGGAGTGGCTGATGTGTCAGCTGGATCTGACAGGACACGTTTGGCTGATGCAGATGCACTCCAAGATGGTTTTGACCCTTTTATTCCACTGCTATTTGTCAGCCCTCATTAAACCCAACCCTGCCCTGACAAAGCACTGGCAGTGAGACTGCAGAGCTCAGCTTTGTCCCTGGGACAACTTAATCTTCCTTGGGGCTGTGGCTGCTGTGGAATAACAAAGCTCCCCTGCTGGGATGTGCTCTCCCAAAGGTCACATCCTTTCCCAACACCCTCTCCAGTAGCCCTGGGCTGTTGTGGGAGGGGAAGGGAGTTTCTGTCCCCACCAAGGCATGTGCTGCCAGTCCCTGCTCCCGTTTCAGAGTGTTCCCCCTGCCCTGCCCTTCCAGGCTGATGCAGTTTTGGACTGGCTCCACTGCTGGGTGAGCTCCAGCCCAGTCTGAGCACCCAGAGCATCCCTGCAGCTTCTTGCTGGACTCGTGTTCCTCAGGGTTTGCTTCTCCCCATCCTGAGCATCCCCGGAAAATGCTGCTGTGAGGGCTGGTGAATCCCAGAATCCCAAAATCATTTAGGTTGGAAAAGCCCTCCCAGACCATTGAGTTCAAGCTGTGCCCCATCCCCACCTTGTCCCCAGCCCAGAGCTCTGAGTGCCACCTCCAGGAATTCCTCAGACACCTCCAAACCTCCCTGGGCAGTTCCAATCCCTGAGCACCCTTTCCATGCAGAAATTCTTCCTGAAATTCCTTCTTTTCTCTGTTTTTGATAAGCAACTTCTCAGACCTGTTTAACTTTCACTCTGCTCTTCACGTGGCCTTCATTTGTTCTCAGCTCTGCAACAAATCCTCCTCCTCTGCAGTGCTACAGCCTCGATGTGCCTTTGCAAGGTTTAATTGTCCGGAGAATAATTAATAAGAGCTTCTATTTCCCTGCTATGCAGCAGGAAGGTTGTAAGAGCAGCTGAGCTCTGCCACTGGGGTTTGCTCCAGCCCTGTCCCTACACTGCTCTCAGTGGGGTTTGGGCATCCTGGTGATGCCTTAGGTTTTAACTTTTATATTTTTCCAATCCTGCACTGCCCAGTGTAACTCTGAAGTTCCTGTAGCTTGTTAGGTATTTCCTACACCCTCCCTCAAAGCCGCCTGGCCTATTTAGGATACAAATCCACGTGCTGGGAGTGTGGTGGGAGAAGGTGGCACTGAGGACTCAGCTGTCCCCTGCAGTCACCTCAGAGCTTCTTGGTCTCTGGAACACCAGGGCTGATCTGAAAGGGGCACAACTCCTTCACAGCCACATCCTGGGTGGATGTGTTCTCACATCTTGGGGGTTTGCTCTTCTTGCTGGGGGAAGTGGTCAGAGCAAGGCTTTTCTTCTGATGCCTTATGTTTTAGCTTTTCTCTGTTCCCAGCCCTGCAGTGCCCAGTGTAACTCTGCAGTTCCCTGGAGCTCATTCAGTGCTGTTCTCTCATGCTCACACTGACATAACAAAGCCTCTCCAGCTCGCTCTCCAAGGACACCCAGACCCTCCTGGGCCCAACAACTGCAAACCTTCATCTTGGGGAGAGAAAGGGGGGCAAGCTTGGGCAAATTCCATCCTTGCCTGGCTTCTGCTTGGGCAATTGATGCTGATATCAAAGTGGGAAGAACTCGGGAGCTGGCATTGTCCATGTTGGGATCCACAAAAGCAAGACCCTCTAGAACCCAGAAGTGTGCATCTGAAGGCCTTTCAAATCAATCCCTGCTTTATTCCTTTATTCCTGTCTGCTCTCTGTTTCTAGGGAGCCATTTAAGGCATCACTCTCTGTGCATTGTACACTAACATTTCTTTTTGAACACTTAAATTCTACACCACACCCAAGACCCTTCTCCCGAGGAGCTGCCGTGTTGGTGAGAATTGTGAGGCTGTAAAAAGGGCAATCTGTCACCTGGGAAATGCTGTCCCCAGCTTGGATGGATTTCTGATAAAATCTGAGACCTGCATTCCCAAAGATAACCAGGATGGTCACTGTGAAAGCAGGAAGGTTTGGGAATGCTGAGTGTGAGGGAAATGAGGACATCAGAGGTTCTTTCCTGAGGCTGAGCGAGGAACGTGGGGCTGAGCTGATAATTCTGGAGAGCTGAGTCACCTTTTTTTAAGGTTTCTTGGAGAGTGGTGGAGCCCTTCTGCTCTAAACCATCATTTCGGTGTGGGGAACCCTGCAAAGTTGGGATTTCCATGAATATTTCACGTTTAATGTGAGCCAGAAGAAGGAGCAGTGCACAGTCAGCTGTGAGTTCATCCCCAGGAAATGGGATCACTTCAGAAAACACATGGAACACGTCACTGCTCATTAATTATGCAGAACTTAATAAATTGCTGGATACAGACTGAAAATTGCTCCATTTTTCCCGTGCACAGCCGAGTGGGACTAAACCCTGCCAGATTTGGGTTTCTTGTGTTTTAATTCCTCTGGGAGGAGCATGTGGACATTTCTTATCAGAAGCTTGGAGTGAGAAATGACCTTCCTTGCTTATCAGTGACTCCTGGAGCCTGATCAAAGGGTGTCTGCTGTGCCATGGAGCTCAGTAGTGTCTGCCTTGGAAGGAAACTCGTTTCCTGCCCTGAGTTCTTCCATGCCTCGTTCTTGGATGGAATCTTTATCCCTGGATCTCCTCATATCTATCACAATCCTCTGTTCACATCTATCCTTTATCCAGGGGAATGCTGCCAAGGAGATCTGTGGAATTTTTCCCTCGGTACATTGAAAACTTTGGGGGAAATGCTGTTCATGGGAGAAGGAAATGATTTACACATTTTTGGGTCAGGTTTTGTGTGTGTTTGTGTCCCGCAAGGATTTCCCTTCCTCCAAAAGTGCTGAAGTTTTTCATTTTGACAACTTGAAAGAAGCCTTTCAGCCTCGTCTTTCAGAATCACTGCTCGGTTTTTCCCTTTTGAAATATGACCTATATTTTAGAGAAAGACTGAAAAAGAAGAACCAATGCTCCCCAAACGAAATAAATCTCCTGGTTTGGATCTAGTTCATCTTCTCTGTCACTGCTGTTTTGTAAAACAACAGAGGTGGAAATGCAGCTCTGCTTGGGCTGAGCTAATTAATTTTCCTCTGCTTTCTTTGTTCACCCATGAAGCTGAAAAATTGGCTGTTCCTACAGCTTTATTTGGAAATGGGCTGGGAGAGCTCCTTATTCAAACAGTGAGACTGTAGGAAATACCCGAGGGAATCTCAGGAGGAATAACACCAGGGGACAGCACTGGGGTTAGGAGCATTCCTCCTGTTCTTTTTTAAAATCCCACTTTTTGCCAAAGAGAATCCCTGGGAATTAGCGAGGGTGGTGGCTGCTTTTTGAGGAGCAGGGTGATATGAATGATGCCAGGTGCCAGAGGTGGTGCCTGTTGTTATAAATGACTTATTGAGGGTTGGCTTTTGCCATATGTTGTATAGATTATGAATTACATTATGAGTTGTATTATGGGTTATAATGTCGGATATTTTGACGTTATCCTATGGAAATACCAAGTGTATGTTGAAATGTTTGATGTTGCTGGCGTGGTTTGGCTCTAAGGGTTGGTTTGATGCCTTAGGTTTTAACTTTTCTGTGTTCCCAGCCCTGCCCTGCCCAGTGTGACTCTGCAGGTCCCTGGAGCTCGTTCAGTGCTGTTCTCTCATGCTCACACTGACATAACAAAGCCTCTCCAGCTCGCTCTCCAAGGACACCCAGACCCTCCTGGGCCCAACAACTGCAAACCTTCACCTTGGGGAGAGGGGGGCAAGCTTGGGCAAATTCCATCCTTGGCTAAAGTTTTAATTGGTGAATTTATGCTGATGTGCAAATAGACCAAAGGTATAAAAATGTAAAGAACTCGGGAGCTGTCATTGTCCATGTTGGGATGCACTGAGGCAGGAGCCTCTGGGCCCCCAAGGTGTGACCTTTGAAGGCTTTTCCCCTCCTTTTTTCCCTTGTTCCTGTCCAGTCTCTGTTTCCAGGGAGCCATTGAAGACATCCCCAGGAGATTGACAAGGGGGTGGAGCTATGCAAACCATGACATGAATATGCATGAGGCTGCTGCACCCACAGAGGTATAAAAGGCCAGGCCGCCATTTTGTGAGCGAGCCTCTGGCACCCAGCGACGCTCCCAGTGCTGCCCCCTCCTTTTGCTTTGCTGATTGTTCCGTTCTCAATAAATCATTAATAACTCATTTCCCTAATGGGTCTGGGTCGTTTCTAACACTGTGGTGTGGGAATGTCACCGTGGAGCAGGAGGAGCCGCGGGCGGAAGGGAGGGAGCAGGGCCTGAGTGACCCAGGCACTCCATTACAGGGCTTTGGCTCTGTTTTCCCGAGTTATTTTTTCTCCTAACGAAACCCTGGGCTGGTGGAAATGAGCTCAAGAGCTCGGTGCTTCCTGTGGTCACCTGCCAAGCCAGAGGCGCCCGGCCTATGGGGCTGCAGGGCCTGGCGGGGCCGTGCCAGCCTCGCCACGCTCCCACTGCTGTGCCAGTGTCCCCAGGCTGGCCAGGGCCAGGGGACAGCCCCCGTGTGCCCCTCATGGAGCACTGCCAGCCCAGCTCCGGAGCCACAGCCCCCAGTGCCCAGCCCAGGCTCCAGCAGCCTCCCCAGAATCTCAGCAGGGCCCTGTCTGCATCCTCCCAGGAGACCTTCGCATTCCCAGACCGCTCCCCGAGGGAGCACTTTGCTTTTTCCTGGATTGCTGAGTGTATTCCAGAGCAATTCCACTGAAAGCTTGGAATAAATGAATCTTTTCCTCTGTTGTTCAGACTCGTCCACGACTTTGTTTAACTCTTGGGACGCTGAACTCGTGGGAGGTTTTAGTTGTTTGGAAATGGTGCTGCAGGAGGTGGAGAATGGAGGTGGCTCAGCAAGTCCTGCTTTTCCTGAGGATAACGTGCACCTGGATACTGCCAGTGGATATGGAATACTGGGCACAGCTCTGGTGCTCCCAACATGAGGAGGACATGGAACAATTCCAGAGGGAGCCATAAAACTTGATAAAGGGACTGGAGCAGCGACTCCCCTATGGAGACAGGCTGGGAAAGCTGGGAATGTTCAGCCTGGAGAGGAAAATGTTGTGTGGAGACCTCACAGCACCTTCCAGAGTGTGAAGGGGCTACAGGGAAGGTGGAGAGGGAACTCCATCAGGAATTGGAGGAACAGGACAAGGGGGAATGGGTTCACACTGACAGAGCAGGTTTAGATTGGGTATCAGGAAGGAAAATTCTTCCCCGTGAGGGTGGGCAGGCCCTGGCACAGGGTGCCCAGAGCAGCTGTGGCTGCCCCTGGATCCCTGGCAGTGCCCAAGGCCAGGCTGGACATTGGGGCTGGGAGCAGCCTGGGACAGTGGAAGGTGTCCCTGCCCATGGCTGGGGTGGAATTTGATGAGTTTTAAGGTCCCTTCCAACCCAAACCATTCCATGATACTAAACCAGACCAGCAAATGGGGAGAACAGTTCCCTCTCACCCACGTGGTGCCCTTCTCTTCCTCCCCACCAGCTCAGTTTCAGCTCCCACCCTTGGGAATGTGTCCTGTGGAGCTCTCCAGGGACAAGATGAGCACAGTGTTCCCACTGGCCTGGGGATCACTGCCTGTTTCCAGGAAAAGGAGCAGGGAACACTTCAGTATCCTGATCTTTCCCAATGAAGTGCTGGGTGTGGGAGGGCTGCACAATCAGGTCAATGCTTTTTGGGCTGCAGCAAAATTCCTCTGTAATTCCCCAGCTCCCAGGAACATGGAAGGCCTATCCTGGAGCAGTTTCCAGCAGGGACACCATGAACAAGTCAGCCTTAATCTTATTATCTCAATGATGCTCTTTATTAGCCTAAATCAGCCTGGCATCCTTTTGATGTCTATCCAGGATGGATTGTATCTCTCCCTGTTGGAAAGGCCACGGAGAACTCTATTCCTGAGCTGTAAATAAAGAGGGGAAAAAAAAAAATCTTCCTTGTTGATGAAGTGTTTTAGTGGCAAACTGGCTGCCAGCACAAGGGGAATGAGGGAGAAAGTGGAATGATCAGAGGTGGGGTGAAAATAGGGTGAATTTTGGGGAACAAAGCCCAAACAAAGGCGTGAGGAAATCCCAGGCAGCAGCACAGGCTGGGAGGGCCCTGCTGGAGCAGGGAGGTGCCAACAGTGACCCACTGTGGTCTCCTCCAGCCTGACCCGTGCTGGGATTCTGGGATGTTCCCAGGAGTCCATACCCTCACACCTGATGATGATAGGAAGCAGCTTTTCTCTTCCTCGTGCCAAAAAGGAATGAAAGCCCTGTGTAATTCCAGGGCGTGGTGGGTGACAGCACCATGATATCACTGCCTGGCAGTGCCAGCACCCTGCTCTCATGGCACAGCTCGCTGCCTTTAGGTGTGGCAGCAGGAGATGAGATCTCACCTGCCTGAACATCCCAGCGTGGCTCCGACTCCTCACCCAGGCGAGAGAGGAGAAGTCTTGGCTTCAGCCTCACGCTTCAGACTGATCTCAGCAGGGTGGTTGTATAACTGTTTTGTGTTTTTTTAAAAGACATCATCCCATAGGATTGTTTAATCAGCCTTTTCACTGTTGGATTTGTTGTCTTCACAAAGCTTGAGCCAAAAAAGGGATGGTCCAGAAATGAGGGTGAACCTGCCCAATCTCCCTGTTCAGGCCACAGAACTAAAAATCAGCAGAGCAAGGAAACACAGGAAGGTTTAACAGATCTTCAGAAGTCTTCCCATGCCATGAGCATGGCTATTAATGGACACTGATTAGGGAAATAATTCATTTTTAATAATTAGGGTTGCTCATCCCTCCAAAGTTCCTTTTGCTTCCCCTTTGTGCTCATCCTTTGTGAGAAGGACTCAGCTCCCGTGGGTTTCCAGCTTCCCAGCCCTAAACAGGAATGTTGAGGTTGCTCAGAGGGTTGGGTCTGCTCAGATTCCTGCATCTGCTTCCATCCAGGAGAGTTTGGGGCTGTGGGTGAGGAGAGGAGCCTTGCAGGAATTAAAAATACACAGGGCAGTGCAGATGGTAGATAAGCAAGGGAGATAAATTCCCAGGAATTTTAGGCTTTATGAAAACAGAATAATTCCCTGTTTTTTTCTCGGCCTGTTGGTCTGAGCATCCTCTCTCCTTCCAGTGCTGTGGGTGCTGCCTGCTGGCCTCCGCTCAGAGCTGTGCCTCTAATTGCTGTAATTAACTCGCTGTGTGAGAGTTAATTACAACCCATCATGGCCTCAGATCCCACAGAGGGACAAGGGACGCCCTGGCACTGCCCCATCCCACATCCCCAGGTCCCTTTGCCATCGATTTTCAGCTTTCCCAGGTCACTGATTTACCAGAAATTTCCCGGGTGAGGAACCTCCCTGGCCCCAGGGAATTTTTTGTCCCTCAAGTGTGAAATTGCAGCAGAGGGGAAGTGGAGAAGGGACATTAATTCAAGGGACAGCTTTGCTGTGGGAAGATAATTTGTATTTCCCTCATGCAAATGCTCCAGGAATATGAATGACCTCCCGCAGGGACTGCTCTCAGTTATGTTTTGTTGTTGGAATAAAAATTAGGGAGGGAATTTACCCTGGGCTCAAGGTGGTGGGCAAGCAATGGGAGTGCCAGGAACTTGTCCCAGTTATGACAAGAAAATTCTGAATGTGACATTTCTCATCGTTAATAAAAACCAATAATTGTAATTAAAAAGATAAAAATTTCTGACAGAAAACTTTCTAACAGGTGGAGATGCTCGTTTGCAATGCAGATTCCTCCTGTGCTTTTCTTTGTGAAGAAAAGGAAAAAATTGAGCTGTATCCAAGGAATTTTTTTTTTACTTTTCACAGAATCATGGAATCATCCAATGGTTTAGGTTGTAAATATTCAAGGCCAGGCTTGGAACAACCTGGTCTAGGGGAAGATGTCCTTGCCCATGGCAAAGGTTGGATCAGGAAGAGCTTTAGGCTCCTTTCCAACCCAACCCAGTCTGGGATTCTGTGATTCCAAGAAGGAGAAAGCAGCCATGGATATTTGTCCTCATAGCTCTTGATGTTTATTGAAGATAAAGGTTGGAAAGAACAATCTTTTCAAAGCCAGCTCAACCCCAACAGGTCTGGCACAAAGGCAAAAACCTTCAGGGGCTTGAAAAATGGTTGAGGAGCATTAAATTGGTGATTTTTAGATGTGAGTAGAAGGGATATATATAATATATTATAATAAATATAATACATACATCTTGGGGCTGAGTTATTTAAAGTCTTAGATTATACATGAATTATTTTATATTTTATATATAGCACATGGCATTAAAAAAAAACAACCCTCAGCATCTGCCAAGAGAGCCCAAAAATTGTGTCTGGAAATAGCTCAGATCTTTTCCAGTGCATCTATAAAGAGCACCTGCATCCAGTGGTCAGCAAATGTTGCCCAATTGATGGCAACTGTTGTCAACATCAACAAAAATAGATGGAATAATGAAAGATTTCTGCTGACATTCTCAGATACAAAGTGTGCAGCTTCCACCTGGCCACAAATCCCAGACAAATTCCCTTGGCTACAAGCTGAACAGATTTTTTTAGGGAAAGATTATCTGGTGAAAAACCTGCCAAAACTCACATTATTCTCTTGGTGACTTCATAATTGCATTGCTGGTATTGTTCATGTTGCTTTTTTTGATGTTATCGTGTTCATAGTATATTTAATAATGCCATATTTTGTTCTAAAAGATTAAAATAGATTTCAAAAAGCAGCAGGGGCCAATACCTCTTCTTCCACTGTAAATGTTCCCAAGCCTTAAAGAAATCCCAAGAGTCCCGTCAGCAATAAATGACATTAAAAAGGGCTGACTCCTGGTGCATCTGAAGTGAGCTCAAAGCCCTATGGAAGGATGAGCCTCTTCCCTAAATAACTGATCCAAGCTGGAAGGGAAAGGAGACAGGGAATAAACCCTGTTTTTTCCAACCATTTTTTTCAATTAGCCTTTCCCCCATGGCATCATTGCCAGAAGTGCCCGATTTGAGCTGAGTGAAATATTCCAAGGTGCCTCAATTTCCCCCTTTTATTCACCACGGGGATTTGATTCCTGTTGACAAGTTGGGAATCATTAGGATAAACAATCTCCTTAGGAAACCAACCCATCCTGATCCCTGATAATTGCTGTGTTATGTTCTTGGCGTCCTGAAAAATAAATTAATTAAATAAATAAAGGGGCAGGGGGGGAAGTCATTAAAATAATTGACTTCCTAATTTGCTTGATCAGAAGCAGCAGCATGGATTTGATTCCCTAGGACAACTTGTCCTGCTTTGGAAAAGGAGGAAACGTTCCTTGTCCTGCTCCAGTGGGAGCTCCAGAGCAGCAGAACGGGCTCAGTTTGACTCCCAAGCTGCCCTAAAAGTGCTGATATCTGCCCAGAACAAATTCCAAGGCTTGAGGAATTGATGGATAAAGCCAAGAGCTGTGGAGGACACTCATGGAAAAGCCTCTTGGCCTCGTGGGTTTGAGTGGGAACCAAAGCAGGTGATTTTCCCGTGGGTTTTTGGCAGCAGGAGTCTCTGATCCCTCAGGGTGGGATTGGCTCTGCCAAGATTGGGATTGGCTCTGCCAAGATTGGGCACTCTCACACCAATATTATGAGGTTGGAATATTGAGGGAATTTTTTTTGGGCCAGGAAGTTTTTTCTACAGTTCAGAACCTCTCAACAATCAGGAAAATTAAAGGAAAGGAGGAAGATTTAAGCATAGAAGCCTCCAAAACTTAGAGAGCTACAAGAGATGAACAACTGGCGCTGTTTTCATGGAATCACAGAATCTACTGGGTTGGAAAAGACCTCCAGGATCATCAAATCCAAGCTGTGCCCGATGCCCACCTTGTCCCCAGCCCAGAGCTCTGAGTGCCACCTCCAGGAATTCCCGGGGCACCTCCAGGGATGGAGATCCAAACCTCCCTGGGCAGCTCCTGCCTTCTGTAAATCCAGCAGGGCTGGCTGCTCTCCTGGAATCCCACATCCCACTCAATCCCTCTGGATTGTGGCAGGATTCAGTGCCTGTTTGCAGGGCTGTTCCTGGGCATTAATTCCAGCTTTAGGGTCCTTCACGGTGTGTGAAGAGGGAAGAAAATCTCCACATGTGCTGCCTCACGGATCTGCCCCAATTAATTTCCAGGGATGAGCCCCTGAATGCTGCACACCCAACCCCTCACCCTTCACCAAACTGCTTTTACATCAGCAGCCTCAAATCCCCACATCCCACTGGATCCCTCTGGATTGTGGCAGGAGTTGGTGCCTGTTTGCAGGGGCTGTTCCTGGGCATTAATTCCAGCTTCAGGGTCCTCACTGGAAGTCCATGGTGTGTGGAGAGGGAAGAAAATCTCCCTGTGTGCTGCCTCATGGATCTGCCCCAATTAATTTCCAGGGATGAGCCCCTGAATGCTGCACACTCAGCCCCTCACCCTTGACCAAACTGCTTTTACATCAGCAGCCTCAAATCCCCACTTCCCAACTCTCCTTTTCCAGAGGTTTTTTATGCCCAGGCTGGGTAAGCCTTGCTGCAGGGGAGGATACTCACAATAAACAGCTTTTTTTGAGGTTGATTTAATGCCTCATCAGCTCTCCAGTTATTAATCTATCCACAGAGGAGGTTTATTGCTGTGTCTACCACAAACTGATAAAGATTATCACGGAATTAATTCCCAACAAGTGTGCTGTTAGGCTCGGAGCCAAACGCTCCCGAGTTATCAGTGTGAATAAATACTTGAGCATAATTTCTCAATGAGCTTGTCTTAAATGGACTTCTAAGGCCAAACCTTTGCAAATAAACTCGGGGGAAAGTGAAAAGAACAAACGTCACTGGGTTCTTGCATCACATCCAACAGATCTGACGCGTTTGCTGCAGGGCTCAGGGTGATCCAGAAATGCCACCCACATTTCCTGGAATGTGGCAGAGCTCCTCCTCTGCCCTCATCATCTTCATCCTCCTTGAAGAAGGAACACACAGGGAATGTTCATCCTTCTCGGTTCTCGACCTTCTCTCTTCCCACTTCCTGCCTTGCACTTCCCAGCATTGCCCGAGACTTTGATTTCCAGTGAAATTCTGCACTTTCATTTTTGGTGCAATTCCCTCCTTTCCTGCTGATTCCTTCCAAGGAGTCACCAGCTCCAAGAGACACTGAAGCTGCAGAGGCTGGTGATGAGCACAGAGCTCAAAAGCAGCCAGAAGCGTCTGGGCATTGGCCAGAATCGTTTTCTGTTTGTGCAAGTGACAGAAGAGTTTCCATCATCTGTTGAAAAATGATCCTAAAAATAACTTTCCCTCGAGTGCTGCACGGCCAGAGACCTGTGCAGAGGACACTGCTGCTGGCAGCTTGGGGACCTTCACCTGGGAGAGGAAGGGGAAGGGATGCAAAAATAGGGAAAGGCCAGGACCTTTCAAATCCTCCTTGGAATATTTCCAATCCTTCTTCTTTCCAGCTCATCTCTTGCCTGGGTTGCATCTCACAGTGTCAGGACCATATTCTTGCTGTCTTTATGGAATAATCTTGCATTTCCTTAACTCTGGGATCTGCATGAGTTTATCCAACCCTCTTCCTTCCAGGAAGCTGCTGCTGCAGGGAGTGTCCCAGGAGGCTGCAGTGAGGCTGGAAAAAAACCTCTGGGAGAATTTTGAAGGCTTGGCAGCACCTCCAGCTTCTGTCTTAGCTAAAGGCTCCTTCATTCAAGGTGCTGGAGCAGCAGAGGGGGTGCTGCCCTGCCTGGGTGATCCCCAAAATCCATCTGTAGGTTCCTGGAGTGGCCACAGCAGGGTGAAGGTGGTGGGAGAGAAAAGTGTCCCCAGGCTAATGGTTTTTTGCAGCAGGGCTTCACAAATGCTCTCCCAAGTCAAGCCCATGATTTATGAGGAGATGGGAACTGGGCCAAGCTGGGCCCAGTCCCACTGTGGAACTGGTTTCTGTATCTTAAACAAACCAGTCAAAGAAAAGCAACGTCTCATCTTTGTGTTGGAAGCTATCCCAGCCCAAGGTCTGTTTGCCTGCCTGTGGAAACTGTGGCTGAGGAGGAATTTGGGAAGGGGAGCGGTGAAAAAGTCAATGTTTTGGGGCAGGAGGGAGCCAGCTGACACCTCCATGTGTCCAAGCCATGGTGATGTGGGCCACTCTCCTGCTTCAGGGCTGGGGAGAAGCTCTGCCTGTCCCCAAACAGGGCATGAAGGATTGATGGAGACACTCAGACATACAAAATGTGGGATGTGCTCCAAACCCTGGCACTGGCAGCAGACAGGAGCTCAGATTTGGCCAGAGCTGGTGAGCTGAGCATGTGGAGAGGGCAAATGTGGATCTGCCTCTGCTTTGAGGGGCTGAATTGTTTGTGGAGCCCACCAAGGCTCCCAGTGCAGCTTCCCTGGGGTTTAAAAGAAGCTGTGACGTGACCAACCCTGCCAATAACTGCAGGAGAAAAGTGACACAGTTAGGTAGAAAAAGGCCGAAAAAATCCCTCTGGAATTCCCAAGGTAAGCAGAGCAAGGAAAATATAAAACTGGGCAAACAGAGGGCCTCTCCCTGTGGGAATCCTGTGGGAATCCTGCAGGGTCTTCCCTGTGGGAATCCTGTGGGCTCTTCCCTGTGGGCTCTTCCCTGTGGGAATCCCGTGTGTCACATCAGGCAGTTCGCAGTGTGCTCTCACCAGGAGTTTCTCACCAAGACTATCTCCCTTCTTCACCCATAAAATTGTGTTTTAAAAGAATTTTAAATGCTTTTCGAAGCCTCTGACTGTCACAGAGGGTGGGGAGCATCCACTCCTTGTTCCTCCTGCCTCTGCCTGGAATTACCTCGGCAGCACCTCCCTCCCCAGGAGGAACAGTGCTGCTCAGGAAACTTTTATGGCCTGTTACAGGCAGCAATAAAATGTTCTACACCTAGATTTTGGATGCCTGACTGCTGGAAAATGCTTGGGAAAGCCGCTGGTGAAGCCTTTAATTATATCTATTTTGGGACATCACTACAGCAAACCTCAATTGCATCAAATTAAATAAAGCAACAAATATTTGCGATGCCATTATTGCCTTGAAAGGGAAACTCTCCAAGGTTTGCCGAGGGCAATTTGCAGAAGTTTCCCGAAGCTGAAGGTGGCGAATTGGCTGCAGAGTTTTTCCAAGGGAGGAAGCCCATGGGGCGAGGTTGGAGCTGAGCCCTTCCCGGCGCAGCTCAGGCGAGGTTTTCACGCCCTGGCTCTGTCTCCATCCTCTCGCTCTGATTCCCGGGCTGTCCCCGGCAGGAACAGCGTGTAAATCACTAATTAACGCCTCCATCCCAACTCATTTGTGCTGCTTGGACATCTCCGGGCTCCCCGGAGAGGGATTCCCTAATCTGTTCTTAATCACCGAAGCTTCAAAACCGCTTCAAAGTCTGCGCCTGGGACTCGTCCCGGTGCGAGCATCAATCACATCCCCTCCGATGGCACGGAATTCTGCAGCGCCCGTCCGGCATTCCTGACATCCCACTGGTTTTATTGGCAGTGCTGGTGACGTTTTAGGGATTCCCTGCTGTTTGGAGGGGATTTCAGGAGCAAACAGCGCACCAAGGGCAGCGGGGTTGAGTTTTAAGTCAGGGTTAGTGCTGTAGACACGCTGGAGTGGGAGCAGCGTTTCAGCATTGTCAGGAAAAATTAATCCACAAACACCAGAGGTTTATGTCCAAAAATGAGACAGAGGAGTCTCTTTATTCAAATAAAGGGAGAGGCCATGGGGCATTCCCCTGGGGTCTCTCAAATTTTTGGAGGATGCAGTCTCCTTTATATCCCAATTTCCTCATTTCCCTCTCTCTTTCCCCATTGCCTGAGGTACTTGAGAGGCACAGACTTCCTGTAACGCTTAATATCTAAGATTCCCTCTAATGTATAATCCTCCCCATTTAATTCTTAATTCTTTATGGAATTCATGTTTTTTCCCCATTGTTTCTTTCATCTTTCAATACCCAATTTCATTTATCAGCAGACTTACACTTTACTATGTCTGTAAAGGCAAACATCTTTTTCCATTCATCAATCAGTGGAATCCTTCCCATTGTTTCTTTTATCTCTCAGTGCTGATTTTGTCTCCCAGCAGACCCAAGGTTTGTTTGTAAAGACAAATTCTGTCATTGCTCTCAGCAATTTCTTCATCAATCAGAAATAGAGAAGGTGGAGTAGGAAACTCAGTGAAAAATTTTTTAAACCAACAAAGTGATTCCCAAATAAACTCAAACCTCTCCATTGTCAAATCCGAGGTGTTACAGCAGCCTTTAGGCATTTAAAACTTTAATATGAAAACTTTTCATAAGCACTTATTGAAGTTGAGGCAGCAGCAAATCTCATTCTGGCTTAAACTCAACTTGGTGACATTCCCATGGCAGGGGACACATCCCAGTGAGAAAATCACATTTTTAATTCCCCTTGGCATTGCTGCTGGTTGCCAGCCTGTTGGAAAATGGCATCACCAGTGATCAGAGCACAATCCCAGTCTGTCAAACCAGTTTGCCAGCCTGTTACTGGGAGGAGTTTTCTATCTGTGCATTTATCTGTCTTTTCACCCTGAAATTTTTTGGATACCGTGCCAAAAAAACCCCAAAACAAACAAACAAAAAAACCCAAACCAACCAAAAAACAAAACCAAAAAACCACAAACAAACAAATAAAAAATCCACCAAAAAACCCAAACAAAAAAAAACATCCCAAACTCTAATCCCTAACCCCTAATCAGCTGTGAGCACAAATATTCCCCAGCAGCATTTGAATTTCCATACAGCCATTTTTTTCCTGACTAATTGAGAACCAAAATTTCATCCCCAGCAGAGTTTCAGTGGAGGCAGCCTGGCTGATTTCTTTAATTAGTGGCAATCATTCAGCATTGCATTTAAAATGCACAAACAGCAAAGACTGAGGACTCATCCTGAGCATCTTTGGTGATTCCAAATGTGGAAGTTTCTTTGGCTCAGTTCTGGGGACCAAATCCAACCCTTTTTCCCAAATCCAACCCTTTTTCCGCCCTTTTTCCCAAATCCAGGCTTTTTTCCAGGGGACATCCAGTGCTGGAAGGGCCCTGAGCAGGGCTGTGGACATTCCCAACCCCTCACTCCTCCTGAGCCACCTCACAGAGTGGGGCTGGAGAGCCTGAATGTCATCAGGAACATCCCAAACCAGGCCTAAAACTCCTTCCCTTTCATAAGAACCAAAGGAAATATTTTAAAAGTTAGTTATTCTTCCCAAGAGATTCATTTCCAGCTAAAAAAAGAGATTTTAAAGCTGTTTCTGTTGCCAGTTGAAGAGCTCTGTTAGTGTGGATGTTGTGATGACACCTTCACAGGCTGCTGCTCATCCCTGGGATCTGTGGGACTCAGAACACTCTGCTCTTCACATCCCAATTTAGGGGAATTCGTCCTTCATTTGGCTCCATAAATGATGTTTTTTTTCCTTTCGAGTCACATCATTTTGGATGTGATCCTCCTCACGAGGCAGGGACCTTGTTCAGCAGCTTCCCGGGAGGGGGAAGGAGCCCTGGATGGGTTTGGGAAACCAAGCTGGCTGCTCCCTGTTGGGGATCAGCAAAGCTCCAGGGCTTTGCCTGTTCTCCTGGGGACCAAATTTACCCCCAAAGCTCCACAAGAAGGCTTTGCCATCGAAATGAGCCCCTGGGAGAAGCTGCCCCCACTGCTGGGTGAGCAGCAAACACCAAAGAAATGAAAAGCTGAATGTTTGATGTGCCACAGAAAAATGGGTTTGTAGTTTTAGGAATTGCCTCATGGATTACTGTGGGACCAAGATGGAGATTTTAGGGTGTTGATCCCTTCTCCTTCTCCTTCTCCTTCTCCTTCTCCTTCTCCTTCTCCTTCCCTTTTCTGTGACCTCAGTTCCTATCATGTAGCAATTGGTAGAGAGAATTTAGTTTAGAAGAGACCTGTTAATAATATTGATAGTTATTGGATTTAGAAACAAAATAATGTACATAGAATCTTTCTATTTGAATTTTGCACTGTGGGAGGGTGTGGTGGTGTTGTAACTCTTTTCTATTCCTTCATCAGCATTCAGTTTATTTAAAAAATAAATAAAAATCCCCATGAGCCACAATGGATTGTTTGATCAGCAGAGAGCTGGTTAGCAAAGGAAAATGGGTGGCTGAGCTAGGTGCAAAATTATTGAAAATAATTCAGGGATTGCACTGGAAGGAAAAAACCCCAGGGCAGATGTGACCAGAGGGGGATGGGATTGAGATCCTCTCAATAAATGAGGAGTCTCTGGTGGGTGCTCCAGAAAACAGAGAGGAGCTATAAATAAAGGGTCTGAGCCACCTTTCCCTCTGGAAGCTGGAATGATTTTATGGGATAAAATTCTTCTTTCCCTTGGAAGGATTTTATGGGATAAACTGGGAGATAAGGGCTCAGAGAATAACTCACCCTCACTCCCGTGACTCCTGAATGCTTTCATCTCCCAGCTCTGGTTTATAGCCCAGGATAATGAAATCCCAAAGGATCCAAGGGCACCTTTTCAAGCTGGAGGGAAAAGAATCCAGCCCCAGATCTCTGGGACATCCGTGGAGTCCTGTTTTACATGGAAATTGTGCCTGCAGACAAAACCTCTGCACCTCTGGGGAGTTGGTTTGGCTCCAGGAGGCAGCCCAGGGATGCACATGGAGAACCTCTGACACTGAATTCACACTCAGCACACACAGGTGGTCACAGCAGGAGGCTCTGCTGCTCTTAGGGAGCACTGGAATTTCAGGAAATCGTGGATTTTGTGCCTGTTCATCATCATCATCCCTTCCCCAGAGGGGTCTGAGCGCGGGCAGAGATGAGTCTGGGACAGAAGGGCAGGACTGGGATGGTTTGGCAGAGCTCTGCAGGAGGAGTTTGCACAGAAGCTGCACATTCTCCATGGAGTTTGGCATGTTCAGCCCTCTCCAACACCTCTGGCATTTTACAGAGCGAGGATGTGGATGCCGAGCTCAGACAATCACAGGATCACAGGATCACAGAGTGACAGAATCACAGAACCACAGAGTGACAGAATCATAGAATCACAGAATCACAGAATCACAGAATCACAGAGTCATAGAATCACAGAATAACAGAATAACAGAATGACAGAATGACAGAATCACAGAATCATAGAATCACAGAATCAATGACAGAATCACAGAATCATAGAATCACAGAATCACAGAATCACAGAGTGACAGAATCATAGAATCACAGAATCACAGAATCACAGAGTCATAGAATCACAGAATAACAGAATGACAGAATGACAGAATCACAGAATCATAGAATCACATAATCATCACAGAATCACAGAATCACAGAACCACATAATTATAGAATCACAGAATCACAGAATCCCAGAGTGACCAGGCTGGAAGGGACCTATAAGACCATCGAGTCCAAGCCATGCCCTAACCCCTCAACCAGACCATGGCACCGAGTGCTGTGTCCAATCTTTTCTTAAACACATCCAAGGATGCTGATTCCACCATCTCCTCCTTTGGATGCTCACACAAAATTCCTTTGTGAGGATCTTTTTTCTAGGCCGGGAATGGAAACTGGGAGAAGCTTTGTGTGATGGGGCTGCCAGAACAAGCTGCATCCATCACCAGCTCCGTTTTTGTCCCTGGAAGAAGGGGAAGCTGTTAATTTATTTATTTCTCTCTGCTCCATGAATAGGATCGAGGAAAAAGCCTGGAAACAAAGTGGTGATGTACACAGAGATGGAGGATTGATGCTTGAAGCAGTGGAAGAATTCCAAAGGTGTTTTCATCTTCTGCATCCTGCCTTTCATGCCTGCAGCAGTGGGAGAAACGTTGTCTTTTACACTTCTGCCTGGAAAAACAATTAGGAATGTTAATTGTGCTGCCCGGGAGGGGGAACAGGGGCTGGCCAGGCAGGAATTTCTCTTTGCTCGTAAACAGGAAGGGTCAACCTTTCCCGCCATTCTCCAGGAGGGTGTCAGGAGGATTTCAAGGAGCTGGAAAATGGGACTTTGGTGGGAAAAGCAGCGTAAGGAAGAAATGAAAATAGGGAACAACAAAGCTAAGGCACCATCCAGGAGCAACCTCTGCTCCCCTCCTGCTGAGGGGGAAAGAAGGGTGGAGGCACCTCAGATGCTCCTTGGAAGTTCTCCAGGATTTTCCCAACACCCAGGAGCACCCAACTTTCCCCCCACCCCTCCCTAAATTAGAGTTTTTGTGGGCAGAAGTCTGAGTTATTCACAGAACTCTGTGTCCTGCTCGTCTCCCCGTTATGGACTGATGGAGATCCCATAGAAAGGGATTTTGGGGGAGGAAAACCTTCTTTGCTCAGGTTAAAACTCTGAAACTCAGTGTTTCTCCTCAGATTTTGGCCTGGTCATTAAACCTCAAGCATTTCTTTCAGAAACATGGCTTTTATGGTGAAAAATGTGACAGATCTTCCTGATTTCAGGTCTCCACCTTCATCCCTGTGCCGAGTGCAGCACCATGCAGGGCCCTGGGAATGTGAACTCTGCCCCTGCAGCCTCTCAGAGCACCTAAGTTGGGGCTATTAAATTAATTTTAATTATTTTTCCTGCACAGTTTATGTAACCTAGCCCACCATTTTCCCTGCCAGCAATTCCCAGTGGAAATACAGGTATCAAATAGGAGCTCTGCTTATCTCGGGACAATTTGTGTGCAAAACAAGGGTGAAGTTGAAAGTTCTGAGCCTCCTTTTGGGTTGCTTTTCAGGTCACTTATCCTTGGCTCTTCCCTGGACACAGGGAACTAGGGCAGGGCAATTGGATTACACCAAGCAAGTCATTTCCCCTCACTTTGCTTCACTATTCCCATCAGGAAAAGGGGAAAGAGGAATATTAACTTCTCCTGGAGGGGATAATGAGCTGGCTGCAGGATCCTGAGCTGGCTGGTGTTATTATTTAATATTGGATCAACAAAGTCATTCCCCAAGGGGCTTTGGGCTAACATCACCTTTAGTGGGTGTGAATTGACTTTTCTGCGAGGCACCCAATTTGTGCCTGGATCCATTAAAACCATCACAACACAGCCTAAACCTTCCGCAAATACTGAAAAAAAATCAAGCTTCCGTTATGTCCTGCTTGCCAAAAGTGGTGTTTTGTCCCTTTTGGCAGTGGTTCAGAGTGTCCCTTCCCCGTCCTCCCTCCTCCTGGGCAGTGCCAGCCGCTGGCAGAGCTGTGACATCTGAGATGTTCTGGAAGCAGCTCTGCCAAACAGGAATCACTCCCGAGGTGTCCCAGGGGCCTGAATCCCACCCAGGGACCTGAATCCCACCCAGGGACCTGAATCCACCCAGGGACCTGAATCCCACCCAGGGCCAAGGCAGGGCAGGAGCAGAGTGCCACAGCTGAGGTTTGGAGATGGAATCACAGCCTGGAGAGGCAGATCCCAAAGGATCAGGGTGCCATGTCCTTCCCCAAATTCCCAGAGCTGCTGGGAATTGTTGGCGGGGAAAACCGTGGGCCATAAACTGTGCAGGAAAAATAATTAAAATTAATTTAATAGCCCCAACTTAGGTGCTCTGAGAGGCTGCAGGGGCAGAGTTCACATTCCCAGGGCCCTGCATGGTGCTGCACTCGGCACAGGGATGAAGGTGGAGACCTGAAATCAGGAAAATCTGTCACGTTTTGGCTCTGTCACAGAGCTTTGGGTCATGGCCACGCTGGATGAAAACAGGTGGATGAAGGCAGATTTCCTGTAGGGATATTCGGCTCTTCCGATGTTCCCCCTCCTGCTTGGAGTAACCCCAAGCTTTTGGAGGATGTCTGGGAGCACCAACCATCAGGATAATGTCCAATTATCTGCAGGAGAAGCCCTTGGGAAGGGGATGTTTATTCAGGGATGTGCCCTCATTTGGAACTTCTGGGCAAGTTCAGATGGCTCCAAGTCCTGGGATTCCAACCAGCACTTCCTGAACAAGGAACAGAGGTGTCCTGGCACCAAGGGGAACTGCCTGTGGAGAAACTGAGACTCTTTGTGTGCTCCTGGCACAGGCCTTGCACTTTTCATGGAGCTTTTTCTTCCCTTCCTGGCATTCGGAATTTTCTTTCCTTGGGAAGCTCTGGGAAGAGCCTGGTGCCAGCAGTGCTTCCGCCGCCTTTCAATAGGGTTGCTCCCCACAATTGCTGTGGGGAAAAATGCAAATTCCCAGCCTGCAGAATTCCTTGGCACAGGCTGTGCCCAGTGCTGAGACCACCTCCAGCCCTGGAGAGCTGGGAGCTGCTGCCCAGGGCTTGTCCAAAATCTCTGGTTTTGGTTTATATTCCTTTTTATTGAGGCACAGCAAATCAGAATCCCAGCATCACTGAGGATGGAAAAGATCTCTCAGCCCATTCAGTCCAAGCTGTGCCTCGTTCCCACCTTGTCCCCAGCCCAGAGCTCTGAGTGTCACCTCCAGGAATTCCTTGGGCACCTCCAGGAATTCCTTGGGCATCTCCAGGGATGTGCACTCCAAACCTCCCTGGGCAAGCCCAGCAAAAGATGAGCCTGCTCTGTCCGCAGGAACAACACCCAAACTTTATCCTTTTAGGTTGTTATTCCAAACCATGATTTCTTTCAGTCCCTTTCCAGGGGTGGATTTGTGAGCTGTCATTGTCACCTGGGGCTGGCCCAAAGCCCCCATGTGCCATCTCAGAGCCAGCAGAGAGCCCTCCAGACCTGGCTGATTCCTGCCTGCTGCTCTCCCTGCTCCAGCCAAACCCTGCAAGGCTCTGCCTTCCCCTGGGAGCCTCCCAAACCCTCAGGGCCCTCCAGGAATCACCTCCCAGCCTCGGCTGCTGCCCAGCAAAGCCTCCCTTGCTTGTTCCTCAAAAGGAGCAGCTTGGTTTGTGACCATCATCCACTCAGTGTCCCTGTGGGTCCAAATTATTCCTTGACACTGCTGCGTCCCTGAAACAGGAGTTTTTCTTCTTCTATCAAAGTCCCACACCAGATAAAAAGAAGTTGGACTCGCAGTTTTTAGTTTTTCTTGTTGTTTATCCAAGTTCTTATCTCAAATTCAGAGAGCCTCCCTGCACCTGGGCTTTGTGCTCTAAATTTCTCACTGCAAGGCCACGAGACCGAGAATGCAGAGCTGTTTTATAAACTTTTCACCCAATTAACTGTTAAAACGTACTCTATTTATAATTCTGTACCAATATCACCTGTTTGTAACACATTTCCCCTACCTCAAATCTATTTTACCAATGTNAAGGATCCTAGACCCTCCCCCAGGGCAATTTGAGGGATTTTCCAAATATCTTGGACTCCAACAATTCCTGACAGTCCAACATCCCATTCAAATCCAAGTGAATATCCATGGATTACTCACGGAAAAGGTGCATTTGCACCAAATGCACACACCCAGGCTCAGGAATGAAATAACTCAGTGATCAGTGATGGCCTGAAGGCATTTCTGGGACATCCATGATGGGTCCAGAGGAGTCAGCAAGGACTTGGCTCTTCAGGAAGTTTCTGGAACTGCCCTGGCGCTTCCAAGGCTTTTGCTCAACCCTTGACAGCTTTGAAGGAAGTTAATTCATTGCAGGAGGTAAAACTGTCAGGAAAGACTCCGAGGCCATAAAAAACCTGTCTGAGTATTTAACTGAGCTCAGGGTTCGTGCAGCTCCTGGAAGAACAAGGAAGGATTTAGGATTGAGAACACTGTGCAGGTGCTTGGAGGCTCAGCATCAGTTTCAGCAAGATAATTCCCTTCCTGCTCCCCTTCCCGGGCTTGCTTTAGACACATATTACAGTCTAATCCTCAGTGTTCCATTTTTTTTCCTGTCCCAGAAACACAAAGGTTTAGGATTTAGGAGAGTGAGGCTCAGTGGGCTTGAAAGGAGCTTGCCTGGAGAGTCAGACACACGGCAAAATTTGAAGGATTTACTTCAAATCCCTTCTAACAAGGCTCCTGCCGAGTCTATCCAAACAGCAGGAGCTTTTCCATCGACCCTAATGGGCTTTGGGAAATGCTCTGTGGCACAGCAGGGAGCTCTTGTCTGGCAGAACAAGCTCTCCTGAACAGAGATTGGATATGGGAGCAATCCAGGTGGATGTGGGAGCAATCCAGGTGGATGTGGGAGCAATCCAGGTGGATATGGGAGCAATCCAGGTGGATGTGGGAGCAATCCTTTATTTCCTGCTGCTTTCTGGTTCCCTTCTCCAGAGGGAGAGCAGAGAGGCTCTGCTGGGAAAAGGCTGCAGAGGGACTGGGATGGGGCAGCTCTGGTGAGGAGGTGATGCCACACCGGGGGAGAGATGCTGGAAAACAGGCAGGAGATGTCTTCCCAACTATCCCTGAAACGTCATTCGGATGGAATCCATCAAATCCAGATGGATCAAATCCATTCTCATTTGGATGAAATCCATCAGCTGTGCAAGGGAAAAGTGTTTTATGTGTGTTTTATGCCAGGCTGGTGAGGATTTGGAAGTGGGCAGAGCCGGTGACTCCACGAAGGGCTGCAGCTCCAGTGCCACGTGGAGTAGCAACAGTGGGAGACTCTGGAAAAGGACTGTGCGTGCCTGGTTGGTAGCCTTGGAGTCAGGATTCAGTCCTTTGGCACTTGCTGACGTCCAAACACCATTTCCAGCGGCGCTGAAGAGCTCATGAAACATTCCCATTTCCCCAGGAAGGAGCATCACAGAACTCCTGCTCTTCTGTGCCTTCTCGGGGCTGAGCTCATTCCGGAGGTCAAGTGGAGCCCAGGAACTGTGGGCACCTTCCCTGGGATGTGAGCATCCCTCCAGGAATTCAGGGATGTTTGTAACCTGTGCCCAGGGAGAGGAGAGGACTTGTTTTAAAGGAAAATAGGCAGGAACAATCAATATTTGGGAGACCTCAGCTTCCTTCAAATCCCAGCCAATGCCAGGACAATTTTTTTCACTGGAGAAAGAGGTTACCAAGGAGGAAAGCTTCTTTTTAAGGGATCTACCCCACAAATATCCCAAAAACTGCAGGGAGGTGAAGCAGGGGAAATCCATCCTGATAATTTGTTTGTGAAGTACCTTGGAGTGACACAAACTTCTCCCTGGAGCCCAATGTTCACAGAGCTGTTATCCAACTGCCTGGCTATCAGATAATCAGGAGAGGTAAGGAGGAGACTTTTGGCTCCTGACATGACCCAGTTCAGCATCCCACGAAGGAGAGGGAAAGGAGGGCTGGCAGAAATCCTCCCACTAATGCAGAGGAGTTCCCAGTTTGGATTTTGGGGTATTTTTTTGCCTCCCACGCCAATGGGTGGCAGCTGGAGGGAGGACAGTCCGTGTGGGGAGCTGCAGGGGCAGGGCTGGAAAGAGGAGGAAGAGGGAACTTGTTGGTGAGGCTGGAGGGAGAAATGTCCAGGGGAAGGAAAGAAGGGGAAAAGCAAAACCAGGATCAGATGAACAACGTGCTCAATGGAAGAGCAAGAGCCAAGGAAGGGACATGTTATAAGTGCAGATTGCATTGTTGGCTTTTCACAAATATTAAAATGAATGTCATGTGTGTAATGTAAGAAAACAAAGTGGCATGGATATAGTTTGTTTAAAAAAGTAGTGTGATTTCTTAGGATTATGTCATATGTAGGATGCTTTTTATGTAGTTAACTCAGGATAGCAAAGATAAGCAAGGAAGTTCCCCAAATTCCTGGACCATCTGGTTGAAGATAACAAGGACAGGCCTGAGGCTCTGGAAGGAAGAATTTATCGATCAAAAGTGGGACACAAAATGACCAAAAGGATGTGGTCAGCAGAACTAGACTACAATGGATTATCAAATTTTAAACAGACCTGCAAGAAGGAAAAGTGACTGGACAGGGAGGACTTGAAACCCAAGAGATAGCAAAAAAGGAATATTTGAATGATGCACAGAAATCTATGAATATGTCTGAGACTCGGGCATTTAACAGCAGAGGTTTGTTAGCTAAGGTGTGCCTCTGGCATCGTGCCAAGCACCAGGCCCTATTAACTCTGTGCTTTATTCCTGTCTCCTATTGTCCTTTTTATTAAACTCCTTATTAAACCTTTTAAAAATTTTCCCAGGTGTGAACCTCGTTTTTCACAGACAGCTTGGAGAAGCAGAGGGGGAGATGAGGAATTCCCTGGATCCCCTTGGACACGAACAGCAGCATCCAGAGGCTGGGAGGGCAGCAGGGCTGAGGGAGCTGGCTGAAGAGCAGCCAGGGGATCCATGGCACTCGCAGGGAATGCGGGCAGCTCTCCAGCCCCGCGGGGTGAGGGCTGAGCTCGCTCAAGGAAGACGCCAGGGAAGACACGGAGAGCACGAAAGGAAACAAACCACAAAGGCACAGGGATTCGTTTGGGGTTCAGAGCTCCACACCCACACTGCTGGTGCTGCTGCGGCACCGAGGCAGGGCTGCAGTGAAGAGAGGAAAAGCTGCTTTATGTGCTCCAAACCTGGCTCAGCCCCGCCAGGGCAGCACCTGAGACACGGCGAGGAAGGCTCGGAGCTGCCTCTCCACACACTCCTCAGGGACATCAACAAAAGCTGACCCAAGTGACATTTGTCTTCTACATCACCTCCACGGCAGCATTTAGCACCCAAACGCATGAAAATTCCAAGTTCCCAGGCTGCTGAGGCATCCCAGAAAACACCACCTCACAGCCAGCCTGGAGGTGAACTTGGGGAAGAGTTATTTGGAGGGGAGCAGTTGGAAAGCTGCTCTTGCAGAAGGGGTTTGTGGGCAGAGAAATTGGGAGTCCAGAGTTTTAAATATTTTTTTAATATTGGTAAATATTAAAAAAAAAATTAAAATA
>VZRF01002295.1:0-57237 GCA_013396875.1 Vireo altiloquus
TTTCACCTCTTTTTTAACTTCTTTCTTGATCTCTTCTTTTTTTGGTTTTTCCTCTTTTTTGATGGGTGTTTTCTCCTCTCTTTTAGAAACCTCTTTCTTTGGCTTTTCTTTTTCCTCTTTCTTTTCTTCAGATTTAGCTTTGACTTCCTTTTTCACTGTCTTCTCCTTTGACATTTTTGGTTTTACATCTGTACTTTGTTTTTCAGGAATTTCAGATTTAACTAGTTGTTCTTCCTTACTTGCTATGTCTTTTTCCACCACTATTGGTTTGGTCTCTACTTTTGCTGGTTTTTCTTTTTTAACTGGAACTTTTTCTTTGCTTTCCAGCTTCTGAGGCTTTTCTGGTACTGGACTAGGCTTCACAGGCTCTGGTGTTTCTTCTTTAGATTCCTTTCTGACAGGCTTATTTGGGGGTGTCTTTGCAGCAGGCTTGAGACTCTCCTTGCTGTCTGTTCGTTGTTTCAATTTTGCTTGTTTCACAGCTGGACTAGCAATGTTCCCAGTTAGGTCTTTTTGTGTAACCATTGGTTGTTTAAGGAAGTCTAAGTGTTTGAGTTTTTCTAGTCCCTCTAGAATATTATACTGGGTGCTGTTTCCAGGAAACAGAACTCGGATAATTTTTTCTGCAGGATTAGCTGGATGCCACACAATCAGGGATGAGACAGAGGTGAAATAGGATAACGGAATGTCTAGTTCTTGGCCATTTGGTAGCAGGAATTCAGCTTTATCTTTGTTAGTACCACTCCACTGCTGCATAAAATATTGCATCTCTTTGCTATTTTTGACAGGATTAAGCACATACATCTCAAGTTTGCCAACTCCCATTTTCTGAAATAAAATGATAGGGTCAATGGTATTTCCTGTATTTCTGAAAAGAGGTTCTGGTTTCATAGACAATTTATTTAAATACTGGAGAGTAAAACAAGCTTCTTCTACACTCCTTTTTACTCTAAAATTAGGATCCAGGNTATAAGCATGTTGAATCCATTCACTGCAAACAATGCAGAGTCCCCTCTTCCACCTGGGAAAATATAACAGCAGGGTTTGGAGAGTTTCAAGAATCCTCCTGAAGTTGGAGGTTCCAAAATGTCAAAGGGTGATGGCACTTCTACTGATTCTGACAGATACTCAGTGAATTCAGAGAGTCCTTCCATTTGGGGCAATATGGAAGCTGAGTTGAGTTTGATGTTAATGAAGTCTTGAAGGTTGTGTCTGTCCAGGTTGGAATTTTTCCAGTCCCCTTCCTCAGGGCAGAAAAGAGTTAGGCTGGCTTTGTTGGCAGGGTGTGTGGTGCTCAGTAATTCACCAATCTAGGGTTATAAAAGAAAAAACACAAGAAAATGCACACAAATTCATTTTTCAATGAGAATTAACGTCAACACATAGTATTTCCTGATCAGATAGGTAAAACCTTTTCCCTTTAGTTCTGCACTGGTGAGTCCCCATCCTAGAAGCTGAATTAACATATTATCACAATTAGTTTATTGCCATATTTTTTAACACACAAAGGAGGACCTTATTTCTGGTCAGTACTGCCCAAAGGACAACAGTATCCAAGGTTTCCCCATCCCTCCTCCATGCTTTATAAAAGGATGGTACTAACTGTTATACTGAGAGAGTATGAGGACTGTGATGTAGCCTGAGCTGCCACTCTAACTCTACTGTGGGCTCATGAGTCTCCCTGCTGGTCCATCCATCCAGAAGACACAGCCAAATACCTACAGGACAAAGTACAACCTCTTAACAGGCAGAGAGTAACTGCAACATAGTGGAGGCCAGCATCCTCCCAGAGGCAGCTGCCATCCTTTCTCCTTCTCTCATTGGATATATTCTACCATACCATCATTACTGCAGGTCTTTCTGCAGGCTGGCTCCTAAAAAGCCAGTATTGCTCCCAGATTTATCAAGATTGGCCACAGGAGAGTCTTTTAGAACAGTGACCATGATATGGTGGAACTTGGAATCCTGTGAGGAGGAAGCAAAGCCATAAGCAGGACTAGAATCCTGAACTTGGACCTCTTCAAAAGACTACTTCGAGGAATCCCATGGTTTAGGGTTCTAGAAAATACAGGGGTCCAAGAGACTTAGTCAATATTCAAGCATCCTTCCTTCAAGCCCAAGACCAGTGTATTCCCATGAGGAAAAAATCAGCCAAAGGGGTCAGGAGACCTGCATGGATAAGCAGGGAGCTTCTAGTAAATCTCAAATGGAAGAAAGAAATTTATGGGATATGGAAAAGGCACAGACCACATGAAGGACTATAGGAACATTGTCAGAGTGTCCCGGTTTGAGAGGTCACTCAAAGACACAGAGTATGCAGGGAGGTAACAAGAAAGATTAAGGCCCACTGAGAATTGAGTCCAGTAAGGGCTATCAGGAACACCAAGAAGGACTTCTACAAGTACATCAGCAGCAAAAGGAAGATAAAGGAAAACATAGGGTCACTGATAAATCAGATTTGTGCCTTGGTTATGGAAGACTTAGAGAAGGTGGAATTACTGAATGCCTTATTTGCCTCAGTCTCTACTGCTGAAGCCAGCCCTCAGACCTTGGAGATAAGGGAGGCTGGATAAAGAGTTTTCTTGGTTGTAGGGTGGTGTGCTAGAGATCAGCTGGGCAGACTTAACATCCATAAATCCATGGATCCTGATGAGATGCACCCACAGATGCTGAGGGAGCTGGCAGATGCTAAGCTCTTTGAAAAATCACGGAGAACAGGAGAGGTGGATGATGACTGATGACTGAAGGACAGTCAATGTTACTCCTATCTTCAAAAAGGGCAAGAAGGACCCAGGAAACTACTGGCCAGTCAGCCTCACTTCCATCCCTGGAAAGGTGACGGAATAGATAATTCTGGAGGTCATCACCAAGCAAATAAAAGAAAAGAAGGTCATCAGGAGTAGTCAGCATGGATCAACGAGGGGAGAGCAGTGGATGTTGTCTGCCTTGACTTCAGCAAGGTTTCTGACACTGCCTCCCATAATATCCTTATAGGTAAGCTCAGGAGATGTGAATTAGATGAATGAACAATGAGGTGCATCAAGGACTGGCTGAACGGCAGAGCTTAGAGAGTTGTGATCAGCCAAGGAGAATCCAGTCATATTCAAACTGTTTATTAACAACCTGAATGAAGGGATAGAACGGACCCTGAACAAGTTTGTGGATGACACTGCAGGGTGTGGCTGATACACCTGAAGCCTGGGCTGCCATTCAGCATGACTTCAAAAGGCTGGAGAAGTGGCTGTAGAGAATGAAGTCCAACAAAGGCAAGTACATGGTTCTGCACCTGGGGAGGTGTAACCCCAAGTACCAGTAATAGGCTGGAGGCTGATCTGCTGAGAAGCAGCTCTGAAGGACCTGGAAATCTTGGTGGATGACAAGTTGACTATAAGCCAGCAATATGCCCCCATGGCCAAGAGGGTCAATGGTATCCCTAGGGGATACCATTCCTGAAAAGCCAGTACCATTCCTTCCACCAGAAGTGTGTAGCCAGCAGGGAGGGAGATGATCTGTACTCAGCCTTAGTGAGACCACATCTGGAGTGCTGTATTCAGTTCTAGTCTCCACAGTTCACAAAAGACAAAGAGCTAGAGAGGGTCCAGCAGAGGCCACAAAGATGATGAGAGGACTGGAGCATCTCTCTTATGAGGAGGGACTGTGGGAGCTGGGTCTGTTTAGTCCAGAGAAGTCTGAGAGGAGATCTTGTCAATACATATAAATATTTCAAAGGCAGGTGTCAAGAGGATGGGTGCCAGACCCACTCGTGCACAGTGACAGGATGAGGGGCAATGGCCATAAACTAAAATAAAACAAGTTCCACCTCAACATGAGGAAGAACTTCTTTACTTTGCACAGTGGCTGAGCACTGAACAGGCTGCCCAGGGAGGCTGTGAACTCTCCCTCTCTGGAGACATTCAAAATCCACTTGGATGTGTTCCTGTGTCACCTGCTCTGAGCGATCCTGCCCTGGGCAGGGGGTTTGGACTCGATACATCTTCAGATGTCCCTTCTAACCCTAATGATTCTGTGAATCTTGTGATTAAGAAATGATTTAATACCTCAGAAATGGAAACAGCTGTCAGTTTTTGGGCCCCTGTGTCCAACGAAGATACTGAGGTGCTTGATCATGTCAAGACAAAGACAGCAGAGCTGGTGAAGGGTCTGAAGCACAAGTCTGATGAGGAATGGCTGAGGGAGCAGAGTTTGTTTAGCCTGGAGAAAAGGCGGCTTGGGGGACTCTTGTTCTCTGCAGCTGCCTGAAAGGAGGGTGTAGCCAGGCAGAGACTTGGTCTCTTCTCCCAAGTAACAAATGACAGGATGACAGGAAATGGTCTCAAACTGCACCAGGGGAAGTATGAGGGAAAATTTCTTCTTCAAATGGGTTGTCAAACACTGAACCAGGCTGCCCATGGAAGCGGTTGAGTCACCATCTCTGCGGGTATTTAAGAGGTGCAGATGTAGTGTTGCTTGGGGGCATAGTTTAGTGTTGAATTTGGCAGTGTTGAGTAAGAGCTGGACTTGGTGATCTTTGAGATCTTTTCCAACCCAAACAATTCTGTGAATTTGTCTTTTCCAACCTTAACAATTCTACAAATCTATGATTCTAAGTTTTGTATTTCTTAGACTACACGGTCCAGAGCCAAAGAAAGATCAAGGAAAAAAGACCCAATAGGGTTTAGAATGCTCTTGTGACTAGTTTGATTTAAAACTCATGGACTACAAAATTTGAAATCTAGAGTAATTCCATTAATTTTTACAGTATTAGTTAAAAAGGCACAGAAAAGATGAATTTCCATGCCACAGTATGAAGAGCTTTTTTCTATTCCTGTCTGAACTAAAAAAAATCAGTATGTGATGGTCCCAGATAAGTAGACATGATGAGAAAGTATGACATCTTTTATTTAAAAAGTCCATCCAAGAGATAAATATAGTCCAAAAAAAATATTTTCTACCCTCCTGTATCAAACCAATTGACAAGAGTATAAATAAATCTCACCCATGTGTCAGACATGGCCCTGTCTGAATGACAGCAAATGAAAAGACAAAGCAGAAAGAATAAATGGAGAAGAGGTTGAAAAGGCTGAAAGATAAGGACAATAGGGAAAGTATTGCTGTTGTTTATTGTAGAATTAACAAAAGAGGGGCAGCACAGATGACAGCTTTGAAATGGATTTAGAATCTCAAGAGTACTCCTTATGATATGTCTCTGATCAGGGTTGAAAACACATTATTAGGGAGAGCCAAATGTAACATAAGATCACTTTGTCTGAATAAATAAATCCAAGTCTGCTGCATACATAAGGAAATAAAACTTGAGTATGGACTGTTTCTCATAAAGGGCCAATTTTCTGTCTAGTTAAAAAAAAAATCACATGATAACATACTGGGCTAGTGGATATACAGTGTCAAGGTCTGGGGAGAGTCCTCTCCATTTATATTATACCATATTTGGATTTCTGCTTCATACTTCTAAATTCTGACTTTTTTGCTCCTAAAAGTTGGCATGCATAATGCAGACAGTGTTAAGCCACTGTAAGCCCAGGCTAATGAAAAATTCAATAAAGTTTATTCCAGGCATAGATCATAACTCTTAGGAATACCAAGTTCAGTAATGCCTCAGAAAAAGTATCAATGGATTTGAATTTCAAATCGTGACACTAGGGATAGACAGTAACACAGAGATGTAACCACTCCTTCTCTTTTCCAAATTCAAAACCATTCTGTGAGCAAAGAAATATACCTGTAAACCTGAATGTCTTTTCAAACACTGAGAGACATCTGTTGAGGAATCCCTAAGTTTTAAAGGTGTCTCAGCTAGTGAAGACAAACAGTTGGCTGCTCAGAGAAAACAAAACTACTTCTTACCTTGTACCACAAAGTACAAAGAAAGGTTTTCCTGTTCTAGCTGTTGTTGCAGAAGCAGGGGAATGGGACATTTTACACCTTCCCACATAGGAATGATCACAGGAATTGAAAATCCTGCTTTTAGGCATTGCCTGAAGGGGATTTCCACGTGTTAGAGATGGATTTCTGAACGAGACTTCATACAAGTATCTCCCAAAGTGTATTTACTTATTTGCAAGCACATTCTTTGACCTTAGCTCAGGTTTGGCCCAGGGAAACAAAAATAGGCAGAGGCCAGAAACATTCACTCTATATTACATGGTTATAGAATAATAGAATTGTTTAGGTTTCAAAAGACCCTTAAGATCATTCAGTCCAACTGTAAATCTGGCACTGCCAAATCCACTAGGATCACTACAGCACAGTAACTCTTTCATCTCATCACCACATAGAAAACCAGGAACCACTTTTTCTAGACCTTTGTCCTAATTATTTTTTTCAATTTTTAAAAAATGTTGCACACATGAACTGCAACATGGCAAACACGATCTTTCTTCAGGTTTTGTGAAAGCTTGCAGACACACTGAGACCTCGAGGCTTCAGAAACAATAGGCTGGAAGCCAACACTTGCTGAGAGCCATGCCAGCTGGCTGGTGAGCACGCTGCCAGCCACAGAGATGAGCCAAATGAGCTTTACTCATAGCCCATGGGAGTGTGCCCTGCACACCTACTAGTGCAGCAATCCCACAGCATGTGCAACTCATGCTTCCAACATGAGTTGCACATGTTTTCAACAACCTCCATCCTTCCACTTTCCAAGCAACAATTTTGATTCTTAATGGTAATGGTAGCATTCACCCATTTTACATGTAGTCATAAAGTAATTGTGTGTCATTAATTAGACAAAGATATAGGGAACTTGGGTTTGTAATTTCATAGGAAAGTAATTCTAAAAAGTGCCAGTGAATTTTAGGTGTCAATCACATCTCAGAGAGCAGCTCCTTCCCCAACCATTTGCTGAACAAAGAGGCTTTGAGAATAGATCACATGGACACAATAAGGTCACTCCAGAGCTCACACCAACTATGCTGTTTCAGTGCTGAACTTTCAAATCTCAGTCTACTGACATGCTCCTAATTAATACTGGAAACGAAATGCCTATGGATGCAGCCATACAGTTTATTTAAACATATACTTCACATGGCAGCCAAATTAAGTATGACAGCTTGTTTACTATGGATTCCTGCCCTATGGGAGCTTTCAGGCACAGTACATTAAGGAAGAGAGCAAAGTAACAAGTCATGAAACAAATGGCATTAAATACTGGTACACTTCATGCTACTCTGTTTGGTATGTAAAAATCACAAGTTCTACAGATTCACTGGCTGTATTTTAAACTCTGTTATAAAAAAGTTAAGCAGGTAGATGGTGTAAAAAAATACAGCTATTCTAACAGCCACTCTCTGTCTTATTAATGCCACTTACTAATTAGCCACAGGCAAGAACCTTGTGTCAAGTTCAATTTGACTGCTTTGCATGTGCACCTTAGGTTAACAACCTGTGTATTTTAAACACAGCTCTACTACTTCCATTGTTGAGGATTCCTCAATTTTCTCTTTCTGAAATTTGTAATATTATTTCCCAAATTAATATTCAATTATTTTGTTAAGAAATTTACATGAAATCTAAAGTAAATTAAACCAATATTTGGCATAAAAGCCAATTAATGAAGAATAAAGAGCAGCAGCATCAGGCTGCCTGTGCTAACTCTAATAAGACAGAGAGCCATTTTTAGTCTTCTAGAAATCTCTGCTAGCACAGAACAATGCATGGAAGACACTTTTCTAAACATACCTCTTGATCTGTGAAGATCTCAATGAAGTTCTGGAAGGAGAAGGACCCTGACTGAAGAATGAGTTCTCCTGTGTTTTCAAAGCACTGGCCAGTAAGAACAAGGAGCTTGTGCCTTGCAGCATCTGTGATCATTAAACGCACCTAGAGTGAAGAAGAGAAATACATCAATAATGGGAGTAACCACGTGTTTCAATGTTTCACTGAGAACACACAGTTTATCTCTCCTAATTTAAAACCAGTGTCTGGAACAGGACTCCCCAAACATTACGGAGTTATAGTGCTGTTTACAAAAGACAATGAGAAAGGGTAAAATTTGAAAAAAGGAAAGGCAAGATGCAATTAGTAAGAAGGTCTGAAGAATAAACAAAATTAATGACATGGAAAAACAGCAAGGAGCATGACAGAATACAACTTGAATGAAGAAATAATTTTTTTAACAACAAACTTATTCATAGTATAGCTCTTGGTATACTTTTACAGAATTGTTATCAGGACAACCTTGGTAAACTATTTAAGAGCAGATGCTTGTTACTTTACCTGACTCTCACTACAGCTGCTAATTATTCCTGTTTACCACTCCCAAGGGGGAGATTTACATGCACGCTAAGAGAAAGCCTATATTCTAAACTTAGGAATGAAACTAAGATTCTATACTGTTAAGTAAATGCTTTGCAAATACTTCAAAAGTCTTACTGAACACTGAAAAACCCATTCAGCCTGTGGTAAACTATGAATTAATTTCAAGTGTACTGATTCCTCTACTAAGGAAGAATTAAATCGAACCAGAACAAGGCTATCCATATATTAAACTAAATGAGCAAATGAGCAGAGTCCATCTGGGACAACTCTACATGATATTGCATCCAAGCTCCATCTCCATGGAGATGACACAATCAACTCAGCTCTCCTAGCAAGGTATTCTTTCCAAGGTTTATATTGATTGTTAAGCAATCAGTTGTTCTAAATAACTCTTGCGAATGCCGAGAGGTTGAGCCAGGAAGGCTTAACCTGAATCTCTGCTGAACAACTCATGTTTTCAGTACAACTAGAAAACAGACACTGGAAAGTAGGTATGTAAAAGAAGATTCCCAACTCTACCATGTCTTCAGTGTTATTTTATTATATCAGCAACCCTGATGCTGGGCAGCAGAAATGTCCTTTAATTAAATGTAGGACTAATGCTGGTCTGCCACTAATTGCACTAAATAATTATAAATTCAGGAGTATCATGTATGGATTGAGTGTATCTATTTCAGACAAAAACATAGGTAAGTGCAAATGTTTGTCTGATGTGCATTGCTCAAATCCTGTTTTCACTCTATTAAAACTGTATCAGAACTGCCTTCGTCCTCTAAGTTTTCTTTTGTTGCTGCCAGCAGTGCTCATCAGTCTGATAATTTTTGTGTAAACTCAATAGTTTTTCCGACAGTAAAACTACTTCCTGACTTGTGCATCACTGGTATGAAAGTGTCATATAATTCCCCTTCAACTTATTTTATTAATTGACAATAAATTACATTCTGCAGAGCTAGCAAACTATGCCAAGAAAAAAGTAAATAAATATTTTCAGATTGCAGAGCATAATGTGTACACACAGAGACCTTAAGAGACAAATAAATTCTGCATCTGGGTACAAATAAGGTCTTTTGGAGGACTACCAGAAGTTTGTTTCCTGATTTCAATACCACTCAATTTCAGAAGAAATACTGCAAGCTGATGATTCTATTCTGTTTAACTGTTGGTTAAAGTTCAAAATTGGTTGAAGGAAGTGCATAGCAAGATGTAGCCTCAGTCAAAACAGAGGTTAAGATGGAGTGTGAACAGAGATTGGCACATCAGCATGAGTGTTTTCCAGACTTACGGAACAGTCACAGGAATATTAATAAACAACAGGGTGGGGACTTCCTAAAAAGGAAGTAAACCTTCATCAGGGTTTTCTTCAGGAAACAATGATCTCTCTCCCTTCAGACCTCTTTCTTACGGAAGGTATTTGGCATTTGACAGAACATGGCAGGAGCTCTGGGCACAACCATGCTTGGACTACCACTAGGTAAGGCTATTAACAGTCAGATTAGAAGGTATATTTTATTTCTTTTTGGGTCTTTTTTTGATTTTGCTGTTGTTTAACTTTGGTTTGATTTTTCTTTCTTTGTGTGATTTGGTTTTTTTCTGAGTGAATAGATTCCAGCTCCTCTTCTGGTGAAGTTAGAGCTTCTGTCTCCCCTAGATGCACACTGGAAATCTCTGATACACGAAATTAAGTTTTTTATTTGTCATAGTGAACAGACAATGTCTACTCCAACCTCTGATTTAATTCTGCCGCCTCTTTCTGATTGTCTCTTTCTGAATCGTGTCTATTCATAGCCTTGCTTAGCCAGCCAAGTTAAATCTCATCTTGGAACACCTGACTGTGACCAGTTTGGCAGGATGAAAAGCAAAGCAAAGATCACCTCCCACCGTCTTTTGAGATGAAATTTACAGTTAACATAGCCAAACATCTTCTAGAGCCAAAGGAGTAAGCCCAGGGTTGGGAAATCACCAATGGGTGTCAGATCATGTTCTTCCATGCAGTCATCCATCAAAGGAACAACAGGCAACAGTAACAGAACTAGCATTTCCCTGCTTTTGGCAGTTTTTCGTCTCTTCTACCCCTCCACACATGCACACACTTGACAGCTTTTTACTCTGAATGAATCCATAGAGAGCTGTTCTCCTGATGACCCCCTTGTCCTTACCAAGCACCTCTAATGGCTTCCAAGAGATTTTCATGCCTCATATTTTAGTTGATAAGTTGCCGTTAACTAGGTGACTTTTCAACTTCTACAGCTTCAGAAATTTCATTTGTTTTGGAGTCCTTTCTTCTGTTTGTTCAACATCATTTAACAGTGGACAGCAAAATAGTTTTTTTACCAGTTACCATCAGCAGAACCGCTTCATCTCCCAGCAGAAATGAGACTGTGGCAGTGCTTCCCAGAACAGACCAGCAATGCAATTATCCCTATTATATCAGCCTTCAGTCTCACGAGTTAAATGTATCAATTTTGTCTTTGAGCTAAACCATCAGTTCTTCGACTCTACTGAGATCATAAGGAATTGGTAGTCCTCTTGTGGGCACTTTTCCAGGGTTCACTAATCATGTCATGTGCTTTTTGAACAACAGATAGATCAGCCCAGAGTCACCACCACATAGCTGGCGATTCCTCTCAAAGACCCAAATTTGTCCCTGGGCACCTTCAGGCACTTTCTTCATATGTAAAATAAGCATCCAGAGCTACCAAACAATGGCAAAGCAGAAAAAAAGCAGAGGTAGCTTCACCACAGCTGCCTCCACTACATGAAGAAGAGAATTTGATCCCTTATGAGAAAAGGAATTCTAGGATAAGAGGCATGTTTCTGTCCTATGCCTCTTGACAGTATGACATGAGTCTGGGAAACCTGGGAAAAGATCAAGGTTTGGATGACATTTTTCATAGTATTTATTCCAAACATATTCCAAGCATTTGATTCACAGTCAGGACCTGCTCTCAGAGTCTGCTAAGACTTTGAAAAATACTATTTGAGTTTGCGAGCCTCTAAGATGGCAGGCAGTGACTGTGCTCCACCTCAACTACATCTGCTCCAATGCTCTCAACATGTCCAGTTAATGGAGCTTTTATGACATGTACAACAAAGTATTTCTGACTTACCTCAGTACTAACTGCTTCATCTGAGGGGTTGATGAGGACTACAGTTTCTAAGACATCACTTCTGTGGTGAAGAATCTTCTGACCTGCAAGTGCAGAGAAGAAAAAAAAAAATTTAATTCAATCATCATAAACCAGGATTTTCCATTAGTTTGCTGTATGTCTCATTGTGTGACAGCCCTCTGGTTGCCCTGGCTGGAGGAGTATCCATAACTCACCTTGTTCTCAGAGAGCTGGTGCAGGTAAGGGAGTAACCATCACCAGCTGAGCATCTGGCCCTGACAAACCAAGTGAAAACCAGAATGCACACTGCCAAAATTCTCCCTTCAGCCTTCCACCAGTACTGATTAAAACTGGGACACTGGAAAAAGTTCCCCATGGGGCTGGTTAGACACTTGCCAGGCTGCCCTGCTTCAACTTCCTCCTGCTTACAAAAGCTGTAGCAAGCAATGTCAAGCAACAAGAGTGACAGGGTGTACAAACAACATCTAGATCCCGAATTAGTAAATTCTAGGCAAGTCTGGAGCAGCCTCACTGCATACTGGCTTTCATATTTAGTCTGTCTCTGTATTAATAGTGATATTAATCTGACTGGGAGTGGATGCCAGAAAAACAAAACAGGACTGTTGATTTTTTTCCCCCTCTTACATTAATTGGCAAGTTCTTATCAGGGTCTCTTTCTGTGAGAACTGCAGCGAGATTAATTAGCATTGGTTTGTCATTCAGAAATCCAGACTGGTAATTAGTCTAAAAAACCAGAAGAGCTGTCCCTTCTGAGCAAACTGCTTGGCACAATATTAATCTATTAAAATAATTAATTAGGCTTAAAAAGGAGTACGGGACACAGACCTATTTGCCAACTTAGAAAAACACCCCTCAAAAGAGACGTAAATTACAAGGCTGAGGATGGTCAGGCTGAAAAGAGCTCCACAGGCCTGAGAGCACCGTGTGAGAGGAAGGGCAGCCAGCCATTCCCACAGTGTCCCTGCCTGGGGCAGGCCCGCTGCTGCCCCACCTGTGCCCTCTTCCTCGCTGACCTGCCTGCACCTCTCCTGCCCTCTTCCTCCTCCTCGCCCCCCGAGCTCCCACTCTGCTGCGTCTCTCCTTGTTGCTCTGGGAAATCTCTACATTTATAAGCATGTGAGCTTCCAATCAAATGATAGAAAGTGACGGAGAAGGAAAATAAGAATAGTGCTCTCAAGTAAAATGTGAGACAGGGTGGTAGCCTATTCTCTTGCACGTGACAGTGCCTAGAAACTTAGAGATAATATCTATCTAGTTTAAAGAAATTCTTTACATATCTTTCTGTTATACTTTCTTGAAAGAGGACAGATTACATTATTATAATAGGGGAAGAGGGCAGGTCTCTCTCCCTCTGCAACATCCAGTTCTGGTAATACCCTTTGTAATTAAATTTATTTTTATGGTTTTGCTTCCTTGCCTATCAGAAATGCACATATAAAGCTAGAGTCAATAAAACATCCAGATGGCTCTGCTACTGCAGACTCCTTTAGAAGATGCTCTGTGCTCTGATATATTTAGTTGTTTGTCAGATTTCCCTTAAATTAAGAGATAAGGCAGAGTTTATTGAATCTAATTGTCAAGGAAATGAAAGAAATCATCACCCTTTAGTGGACATTGAAATTTCTTGCTTAAAAGTCGGTGACACTGAGCACATACTTTGTTTCAGGCCAGACTAAGGCTCATATATCATTAGACATGAACACATTAAACATAGGTGGAAAAGAAATGCAATTAGCAACATGCAAGGTTAGACAAAGATGCTTTCACCAGGCTCAAAGCACATACTTTCGACTTAACTGAAGCTGCTCTAAGTTGTGTGTCTGTGTAGCTGGGAAGGGTTTGACCTGAGGAGTCGCAACTCCTGGAGACCAACACCAGTGGTGCTTACTTACATCCTACCAGACACCCTGCTCTAGTGGTTGTGTGGGTCCACGGGCTCTGAGACTGATTTCCAGAGGCAGGAGTGTTGTCTGCACCATGTACATGGTGCCCACTCAGAGATGCAGGTGTGACTGCCTCCCTCTTCAACTCCTTGGCATAAACATGTTACTGATTACCACACAGGGTGGGGACCCAGCACTGGCAGGGTGTGTCACTAGGAGGGCTCCCATCCCATGGAACACCTGGGAAGTTTGCAGCTACTTGCTGATGTCAGTAACATGGTCCCATGTCACTGCTTGGGAAATAAAAGAGAATTTGAAAAACTATTTGCAATTCTGGAGGCATAACACAGGCTTGCTGCCCTGACTGATATCCTCATCTGGAATGAAAGGAAGTCTCACATGGGAACAGTTTTATCAGACAAATTAACTATCACAGTGTGGGAGCAGAAAGCAGCAACAGCACTTCATAAACTGGCATGAGACTGTGACTTACTAAATTACAGATGGAGTGGGAGAATCTGAGACTCGTGTAGGTCTGGGGCTGCTTTGATTCTACTAGATTTTTTCAGCCTCTACAAACATGACAGATCATTTCTGTGATTTGACAGAGGAAGAAAGGAAGAAACTTCCATGTTGCACAGGAGTGGTTGGGTGGAAAGATTTTACCTGCCTATAGTTTCTGGAAAGCAATTCAAAGCCCCTTCTAAAGATTTTCATATATAAATATTACTTTTGGCTGGAAGAAATCAAAATATCTGCTCATATTTTGATTTTATTAATTAAAGCTTCAATTTAAAACTGATGTGAGCCAAGAGTCTTGGCAGCTGTTTGGTTCAGAACATAAACAGAGAGAAGTAAACAGCATGTGAAAATTGTTTAAAGGGTGGTTTTCACATTCATCAACCCAGTTTCTATAGCCATAGGATCCTAATGCCCCCCTATTCATCCAATTATCAATGACATGCATTGTAAGATTATTGAGATGGGGATGGTGTTAGTCACATTTCCTAGAAAAGTGACTGAACAGATTTCTTAACTTACACAGTCAATTCTCTCAGGCCAATCAAGCAGCACAATCATGGAGGGCCACTTTTAACAGTGACTATAAATTTGTGCAAATACAAAATGCAAATGAATGGCAAGGGAAAGAAATCAGCCCTCATTCAAGTTTTGTTTAACCAAGCATCCCTACTGACACACTTTTTCCTGGGCATGCCTGTGCAGCCCAGCCCATGGGTGTGCATGCTGTAACAGGCTACTCAACAGAGGGGTTCCCACCAGCTCCTCCTGCCACTCCAGGTACACATCAACACTCACTTGTTCCCTGTCAATGCCATTCCCACACAAAGTAAACACAGCGGAAGCAGGCAAATCCTTCCTGTGGTGATTCTTGGCAGACAGGGTGAAAAGGAGTATTGTCCCTGAAAGTATTCCTTCTCCCTGAAGGTGGTAACTGTTTGACACCTGATCTGGCATTCAAACACATTTCTCTGGCAACTTTAAACGTCTCTTGTTTTTCATTGCAAAGGACCTCAATGTATCATTTCAGTGCCAGAAGACATGACTGCTGTTACGTCAGCCATCGTGCTGGGTGGTATTAACAGACGGCACAGCTTGCAAGGCTGGCTAATGAAACTTCCCACAAGCCATGAATATGCAACGACCTCTCTGCAGCTAGAAACGTTCAGTGCTCTCCACTTGTAAGTAGCTCCAATGCCCAGGTCCCTCCTGCTGCCCCTTGTCTTGTGGAGGAATTTCTGGACATCGGGGGAGAAATCCTCTGAAATGAACCATAAAACATCCATCCTTAGAGTTCTAAGGATGCTGAGAGTCTTGAAAGACAGTACTGGAGCTTGTCAGTCACTGTGCTGGGAAGCAACAGTTGATTTTTAAGACCATCTCAACTGCAATCTGTTTCAGATTTACCACGTCTGATGAATATTATTGGAGGGTTCTCATATCCCTTGCACAAGATACATTTAAAGCAATAAACTCCTTTGGAAAAAACAGAGCTTTTTGTTTAGCCAACAGTAATTTAGTAAGTCATACATTTTAAGTAACTTCAAACTGCTCACTGTTTCATCTGCTATTTCTAGTGTGGGCTTCAAATTTGTCCTCCAAAACCAGATGTGTTAACTTTGTGCTCTTCATGGTTGTTCTATATTATCAGCAGAGGGCTCAGAGTCTGGGTGACTGGTCATATGATGGTTGCTATGTCTTGTACTAACTAAATAAATCTAACCTTCCTCACTTTCAAAACAAGGATCAATGGGTATAAATAGTCAAATAATACCATAATCATGACCAGCCCCAAATATCCCCATTGTCTGCCTGGAGGCATTACATCGCAGCAACATTTCCAGGCCACAGAGAAAGGAAAAAGACCCCCTTTTACAGAAGATTATTAATTATCTGAAGAAATCTTGCATAAATGATGTGAAGCACTCCATCTTCTTTACCTTCTTTGCTGAGCATGCTAAGCTTCCTGCTGAACTAAACTGCAAGCTGTAGAAATAGGTGAGTGTACAGCATTGATCAAGCTAGTGATTTTACAGAGCCACCAAAACAAATTCTGACACTGCAAAAATCTGGAGTTCTGTATCTGCAAGTAAGAAGAAAATGATTTGCACACTTGATGGAGAAATGGCTAATATCCAGGCACTGGACTACAAGAACAGGATTTCAGGAAGCTCCTTTCAGGAAAGGTCTGAAAGCCAGGGACTGTGGAGGGTAATCATTCAGTCTTGTAACTAGTTGGGGAGTGCATAACACAGGTATAACTTCATTTATGCCAGAGATAGAATCACTGCCACCAGGGCTCAATTCAGCCCAATGGCTTCTTAAATTTAGGCTGTCTGCAAGAAAGGTATAATAATTTTTTTTCCAGCAGTAAGTCTTATATATGTACAAATATTAGAATACTTGACACATTTCTAGGTGAAAATAAAATCCTGCTAGGATGCTGAGCTGGTGTGGCAGCTGTGAACAAATCTAACAATGAGCTAACATTGCTGAGCCCTCTGATGGAGACCAAGATTTAGAAGAATGACACTAACTGCAAAGTGTGACTGTTTTCCTTTCCATCATTTAAACCTGCTTGCTCTGGACATGATGGTTAGTGCAGATTCATATTTAATATTACATGTTTCTTATAGAGAATTATGTGTTATCTCTGCAAAGTTAGGTTAATCTTCTTTTTGCATCTGATCAGCTGGAATACTAAACTGTGTTGTGACTCTCCAGAAAACAGAAATCTCTGGTTTATTTTCTCTCTCCCTGCATGAATAGAATTGATATTTGAGCTTAATTTTGTTCAGCTGCAGCCTGGTGATAGTTAAATATTCTTCCTATCCACATCTGACTTTCAACAATTTATTAACTCCAAGAGGTGATTAACTGAGAGGGGATGTCCTGCAGCATGTTGCATTTTTTCATTTTTAAACTCATATTTATTCAATGAAACAAAGCCAGTTGCATACAATTTCATTTTTGTTCTTGGCTAAGTCCTTATCCGTCAGATCTCATTTGGGTTTATACCTCTAGATAATAACAGAGCCCTGAAAGTGGGAGGCTAGACAGAAGATGATTATGCAGTCTGAACAGTGACTGCAAGATTCAGCCTCCAGTTACTGTACACGAACCCAGGTCACCATCCTTGCTCAGGACTCTTAGACAGCAGTGAGAGAATGCAGGTCGACCTGTTTGCACTAATTTTTATAGCTGGATTAGTACTTTCTGCCTCAAACTTTAATACTTGCAGACTTACGAACTGAGCTGTGCTAGGAGCTGCTGCAAGAACTTCAAGTGACTGCAGGGACCTCACTGCTCTGTGACCATTTCCCCTGAAATATCCTGAAGTTAATTCAAGACATTACATCACCTTTTTCACACCCTATTGATCAACAGACTAATTGCATTGTCTTTTCACACTAAATAGTGATTTCTTGCATGTTTGCCAACTTTGTGTGACATCTAATTTGCTGTCAAAATACAGCCATTTATCAAGTAGAAGCAAACTGCTGGCCTTTCACTCCCATCTGTTATTGTCTGGCAAATTAGCACTCACAACTTATTTCTCACCTTCAGAAAATAGTATTTCTCACATAATTCTTGATACTTTACAACTTCAGGACTCTATGAAGGACTGCTAAAGCATTAAAAATCAAAGACTACCCTGAAAAGTTGAAGCAAATCAGTTAAAAGTACAATAACAAGAAAAGTTTATATATTATAATTTTAATGTCTACTAAAATAGGTAGACAATAGTAGCGCAAAAACTACAACAATAGTAGTACAAAAATTGAACCTAGTAGGCTAGGGATTTCATTATTGATTTCACTGAATGTCTGGACAGAAGTGAAATTTAAAACCAATACTTCTGAAGACCTCAGTAAAATGACAGTCAAAAAAAAATACACTTGCTGTTTATATACTGAACTTGCAACAGTAGTGGAATCCAATACTCTCAATAAATGGATTCACCCTTGACTTTGTTTAAGAAAAAATACATAGTCAGTCAATAGCATCAATTTGTTCAAAGAGTTCAGCTACAAGTTATTGCTGTGGAGCACTAAAATTCACTACCAGTAGGAAAAAAGACCAGCCTCTTTATGAAGTGAATGACAGTCTTTGATTGTTGGAAATCAAGCATTCCTGATCCATCCTATGACAACCAATTATTCCCAATACATAAGATTTCATCTTTCTGGGGAAACCACACAATATCCTAACCAGCTGTAGAGACAACAGACCCTTGGCAAGAGTCTTTGCTTTCTCACATGATGCCACAGCCTTCCATGGCTGTCTCTGAACTCTGCAATTCCTGTTCATCCATTGACCTGTGTTGTTTGCAATTCATATGACAGGCAAAGCTTAAATCCCAGAAGCTTTGTACACCACTCTTTAGCAGCACTGTGATTTCAGCCATAGGATGGCAAGCACAGGACATAAATCTGAACCAGAACAGCAGGAATTATGCTTTATAGAAGGAGAGTGCAGCTTTATGATCCTACTCCAAGAAATGATCTCCTGTGATTATAGGAAGGGGAAGACAAGGAGTGTTTAGAGAACAGAGCAGTTTAATATCAGGGCAGAAAGAGAGGGAAGAGAGATGGGTGTTTTTTAGAGGGCTATGCAATGTTCCTAGTCATGAGAACTGCCTTAACCAACATCATGGCTGTAGTCAGTGTAGCTTTGAGAAGACAACACCTCTTTCTAATCCAAGGGTCTGACATGGGCTTTTTTTTCTGAACAACTACTTTCACAATTTATTTTATATTTAGAACAGATCTAATAAGTGTGACGGAATTTTAAACTCATAAAATACATATAGGTAAACAATTTCCAAGGTCATATGGAAACAGAAATATGAGCCTTTAGAAGCCAACTAGAGTGCTGTAGCTAGCTTTTGGTTCTGCAAGTACATCACGATGTTGTGTTTTAGAAAATATTAAATACTTAAAAAGCTAAGCTATGCATAATGATTTTTTTTTAATGAACCCCATCAGCTACTTCTCAGAGCTGAAATTCTTCTATAAACTACTTTCCTGAGTGTTAAGATATCAATATTATTTAACACTAACAATGTTATCAGTGCTGACCTTGAAACTCTAGCTTCAAATGGCAACAGAAAACAGAAACCAACAAACATCCCGTGAACTTTGCGAGAAATTTGTCTGGGACTATCTGGGCAAAAGCCAAGAAATTTCATCTTTTCCTCTCACAGATTCTGCAGGTCACAAAACTGAGGCAGGCAGGTAGGTAAATGTGAGAGTCTTTGTAAGCATTTATCTTGAGTTACACATCTCAAGACTACAGAAGTGATTATCTGAAGAAGCTCTGAAGAGCAAGATAGTAAATTAATGGTAGTATACCACAGTTAGCCCAGTATTTTTAGTCTCTTTCACTGCATTTCATTCGTCTCTCTCCTATCCTTAAATCTTAATTACATAGAAAATGGCAACGATTGCTCTGGGATGCACTGCAGAACTGATCCATAGACCTGGCGATTTATTATTCAGCAGCACAGCACAGTGTCCTGGTACTGCATAGAATCTGGCAGCCAGCACACACCACGATGGGAGACTGCAGTAATGCAGAGCTGAATCATGAGTCCTGAAGGTCAGTGAAAGTCCTCAGCTGAAACTGCATTTGGGAGTGCAGTTACTGCATTACTAACCAGGGAGGGAAGGAGAGCTGCGCAAAATCAGACCTCTTCCACAACCTTCTCTGTCTAGAAAGAAGGGAAATTTCTTCTTTTACCTCTGGAAAACATCTCCGACCCAGGAATTAAAGTAATCCTGAGTATAATCCCAGTATAATTTATTTTAAATAGTTTCTGCAATGTGGTATTTTAACTTTTGTCAATTACTCAGAAAAGGAATCTCTCACATCATAACTGTCAAATAGCCAAATAAAATCTTATCTGGGAAAAATGCTACTTCTTTCTCAATACCCCTATCTCATACTTCACTGTTTATCAAACATATCATATTTTTTAATTCACAGGACTGGTTAGAAGCTTAAGTATTCTTTTGTTATACCAAGTGACTCGTATGTGCACATTACAGACAGAACTGTTTACTGGGCTATTAAAGATGCTAAGCAGATCTGTGCACCGAACATGCTTGGCACTTTTTCCCAGGGCTGCTTTTTATGGGAAAAAACCAAACTCAACCAACCAAACTATGCGATTTATTTTAATTACTTCTTAAAACAAAGTACGATTGTGCCAATCTCCATTAATTAGCTTAGCATCTACCTCAAATCCAAGAGTACTCTACAGGAATATTGCCACTGAGATCAATGAGGAATGGAAAAGGTTCTTTGATTAAAAAGACCTGCTGTTGAAAACAAGATAGGAAATATCAACAATTATAGTTCTCCTTAGTGATACTTAACCAAGTAGCCAAGAGCCTTCCTCTGTATGTCAGAAGAATACCCAAAAACCTCAGTTAGATTTATTTTATATCCTTTTAAACGTTGCCAATGTTAAAACCTCTTTTTTACATCCTTTCACTTTACCTCCCTGTGCTGCAGTGCCTGGCTGTGCTGTTCAGCCCACACCATCCTGACTGCCAGGGAAGGGAGGTTTTTTCCTTTTCTCTGCAGCACACTCTGCAGATGCTTCCTTGCACTTCACCGCAACTCCCACTTTCATAAGGAAAATGGAGCACAGCAGCATCAGGGAAAAGATGATGGAAATTTTAAAATGTCTAGCAAAGGGATAAATACTGAAATAAGTTATTTCAGAAAAAAAAAATTTCAGAAGTTTGCTTTTCCTCTTCCCAGACATCTCTACCTGAATATATTTTTAGTCTTTTATTTCTCCTTAGGGAGAAATATCTGAATTTTGATCATTGCAGAAGGTTTCTGTTAATGTTTCTAAATTGCTGCAGGCTTCTTACTAATGGGTTTTCATCACAATGGTAGCCGAAGCCAAACCCAAAGCTCCAATTACAATTCTGTGGAGGGTATTTCTGGTCTTGGTGCCATTACCTTATATGCAATTAAGTTTTAAGTTCACCTGCCATTCCTGTTGAAAATTTGACAAGTCAATACAACCTATAATGGCTTCACACATAGGGAATCGGTTCTTTCCCTAGAGGACATTTTCTTTGCCATGTATTTATTAAAATTTCTCAGTTTAGATATAAGTTTTATTCTTCCTCCTAGTTCAAATCAGAGAAGATTTCCTCACCTTGGCAGCCAAAGCATAGTGAATGACAGATCTGTTTGCAAGCACTAAGGCTATTGCAGGAGCCTTGCACTGCAGATTAGACACTTTGCAGTATTTTAGAATTACTTATGGCTGAACCTTTCTACATTCTACCAATCAGTAAATTTTCTTGGGAAAAAATCCCCACAGTTAATAACCCACCCTTGATATCTGTACTGTAATGTTTATTATGTACCAGAAAACCCCTATGCTGTTTGTCAAAATATCTCCTTGAACGTAATTTACCTAGTGGTGCTCTTTGAAGAACTGTGAAGTTCTTTCTCAAGTAACCTCACAGCTTTATTGCTATTCCCTGAACAACTCACACAATCATCACAGCTGTATTAGAGTGGAAAAGTTGTATTTTTTAATACTTGGGTTTACTTTTGTGCATTTTAGAAAACTGCCATTCTACTGAATGTATTACTAGCAACTAATTCACCAGCTGTGGAATATCCCTGAGCCTCTGCAACCACTACAAAATATAACAAGATGCTCTGTTTGTAAGCCTTTAATGAGAACCAGGTATAAGGTTTTCGCCTGGCAACCACCTGCAGCTCCATAGCAAAACTTTCCCAAAGCTTTTATTCTGCTTTACATATAACCAGTGTTGCTAATCAATTTCTGGATTAAATTCACTGCCCCTTTCTAGCTGCAATTGCTTTCCTGGTCTGAAAGAGCAGAGCAACTGTTCCACCCCAAGGCAGAGACAAGAGAGGGAGTCTCTTAAGCCTCAAAACACCTTCCTTCTATAATTCTTTACTGGATGTGTGCAATTCTCCACTGTGATGGTTTTATACAAATTGAAAATGTAATATGAAATCAATTGCCTCTGCGTACAATACAGGCAAGTACTATTAATTAAGTCTAGGGGTTTTGCAGAGAAGAAAATGAGAAGGCACACCTGTTTCCACACAAAGGGAACATTCTTCTGGGTTTCATTTCTGGAATTAAAATAAGCCATAAAGTAGTCCCTCCAGTCTTTGGCCTTTAATTTTCGGATGATGTGCTTAAGTACAACTAATTGAAATATATTATAAGGCAGAAAAAGGCAACACTATCCTCTAATTAGATTATCAAAAATACAGAGAGGGGAAAAAGCCAAAATGTATCTTCAGGAAATACAAACCTGTATTCAAACATTATCTTGCATAGTGAATGTCTTTTAATATCTAAAAAATTGGTATTACCTTTTAATACCTCTAAAATTTCACAAAGCAATTACCCCTATCAGTGGTTGAAACTGTAATAACAACAAGCAATGCATGAACAACAAATAGTGATAGCTCACAGTGATAGCTCATACCCACTGATACAAGAAAAAATACCCACCAACAGAAGTCAGAGGACTTGGAAACCAAAAATCAATGAACCAGCAAGTGTGACAGCAAAAAATGGCCTTCTAAAAGACAAAGAGGACAGATTCCAGAGGCCAAGCAAGCATCAGCTTGGATGATTATTTCTTTACTGGCCCTGTATCCTCTCCCTACACCAGAAGGATGAGTGAGGAACAGATCTGGTTCTGGAAACACCTATTTTAATCTTCAGGTGTTTAACTTGTTAAATCTTCTTCTTAGGAAGAAGCAGATGCCCCCAGAAATAGTTCAGGCAGCCTCTGAGGAGGAGATGACCACTCTTGCAGACCTGTAATGGGAAGATCCTTTTTGCTCAAGCAGCCACAGCTTTTACAGGAGGAAACAGAACTCACACCTGGTGCAACAGTTTACTCCTCTGTATACAAGAACTACTGTGGAGAACTGTGTCCTCTCTAACTGGATAAACATCCACCGAACTCCCAGAAAACCCACCACTATGCTCAGCACATGTCAAAACTAGTTACTTTAAAATGAAAGAATAATATCTCACCCTATCACAGAAAGCCAAACATTTAATTAAATATAAACTCTGCCTTAGGTTCTGCCTCTTGCAGCTAAGTCTTCTTACCTTTTACTAAATCTTTATTGTTATTTTGGAACCCTAATCAGCCTTTATGCCTCTGAAAATACTTAACATCACCCAGTAGGAACAGTCATACAATTTTGGCCTGGTTCTTTGTGAATTCTTGGAAACCTCTAGCTAACTCTGATTGCTTAAACTTCCAAGCTTTATTCTTCCATTTTTGTGCATGCTTAACTCCTGTTAATGCTGATGAGAGTTATGTGCATATAACAGTCAAAGATTAAACTCTTCCATTGTCTAAGGGGTGCTATCAGCCCTGTGCTGCTTCAGTGAAAAAAACCTCAAGGATATTGCAAATACTATGGGGAGTTAATCTCATTACACACTACTAATATCATTTGTGGCAGTGTTTGCTTCTCAGATCAACCACTGGTGACCACCTGGTGCCCTGCAACTAGAAAGCTCCTTCCACAACACCTGCACAGATCAGGCTCTTCTTGACAGACTAATCTGTAAGCTGCTATGGATCTATTCTCCTGACACTTTCTCTCTCACTGAAAAGAACATGTGTTTTTATTTTCAGTTTGAATATTTTTAAGTGAAGGATAGAGCTTTATGAAAAAAAAAATGTGGGCTTTTTTTAAAGAATCATGGGTTCAAATACAAAGATGTTTAGTTAGGAATTAATATACTGTGATGCTTTCCAGGGCAAACTTCACATAGGCTTGTCTTCTTGAGTTACCAAACAATTACATGATCAGCTTCACCTAGTCCTTTCCAAAAGTAAAATTGCTGCAGGGCTGATTTTAAGTACTCTTCAGGAGAGCCGTCAGTGAAAATAAAGACATCTGTAAAAGAGAAACTATTACACTGAAAACCACATGAGATGTCTCTTTTATCAGTCAGCATTGCCTTGTCTCTAAGCATTATAGAACATAAGTATTAAATTTACAAAGCTACTTTAAATTAGGTTTTCTTAGTGTGTGCCAATTAAATCAGCATGGTTATGCTGACTTAAAACAGCCAGTGACCTAGCACACAAATGAGTTTTACCACAGATTTGAACAGAAAGGACACAATCACTAAGCAACCGTTTGCAGGCACCAACCAAATAATTAAAGCTGGTTTCATCATACAGATGACACATCATGCTGTGAAAAAAAATTACCCCTGGCAATTCCTGTTTCTATATCTAAAACATAGAAAACTTAAAAAAAGACACTTCTTCATGCTAGGTTCTGTATTACAATTAATTCCTCTGTCTTGCATCCTGTTGGGATGCTTTAGGGTAAAAGCACAAAGAATGGTGACCACCAACATTTTAAATAAATTTCATCTTTCTAATTACATCTGGCAATTGATACCAACTAGCCTCCAGCAAATAACTGCCAAGATGACACATTTCTAAGTGTCAAAATTGAAATCCGTGATACAGGCATACAGCAATGAGGACTGCAATTAAAATACATTTCTTTCATTCATAATGTGTTTTAAAGGATCTTGTATCCATATCCCATTTATGGATTTCATAAGGACACTGAAAATTTATTTAAGTGGTAGCTCTTGAAAAATACAGAATGGATACAAGAGATAGGAAAGGTTCTATTTAATTTAGAGGATTTAGAACAGTTTTTGGCTCCTCTGCCCAGCAAGCTTCAGGCTTTGCCTTTGCCTCTGTGCACAGACTGCACCTGGAAATGTGCTCCTGGAGTCCTGAAGTCTGGAGGTTCTCACCTGTATCCCCAAGGGCCATACTGTTAAAATTATCTTAATGCTATGTTTCCCCTGATAAAAAAAAATTGGGGAACACAAGAGCCAGAAAAAATAACAGGTCTTGGGAGTCTCTTAAAGGAGAAAATCCAGATAACATGTAAAAAATCCTCAGCTATCACATAGTTGAGAATGAGGGAATGTGGTAAATTCAGTAGATAAATGGAAGCTTTGTGGAAAAATTTTAAGTATGAATTATCTATCAAGAAACAACAATCTACATTTTGATTTATCTAAATCTCAAAAATTTCTCAGTGTTTCCCCTCAAAAATTCTGCAGATCCTAAAGTGGCAAAAGTGGGAATTTTTTAGCATTTGGCAAAACTCCATGAGGATATTAAGAAGTTGTTATAGTGTGCCCTTGGACAGGCACGCATAAAAGGGGGTCCATTCCAACATACTATGGAGGAGACCTCTAGAAAAATCAAGAGAAAAACATCTTCCTGATTCCGATATGATGGTGTAGCATTGTGTGCTGTCCAAGAACAGATGTGTACACAGTAAATGAAGGAAGTCGAAAAGTAACATTAGGGCAGTCAAGCACTGTACAAATTCAGAATGAAAGCGCCTCAAGCCGTATCTGTCTTAGTGAAGACCATGCACTAGGATCTGCACAGGTGGCAGGGAGTAAGGAAACATGGCCTTTGCTCAAAGGGTGAGATTTCACTGTGTTCTCTCAGTATTCTATATCACCTGCGTTTCTCAACCGAAGGGTCATTTCTGGAGACCTCTTCTTCAAAGCACAGTCAGTGCACGCGTTTTTATTCAGGTTTTGGGTTTTCTTCTTTCTTTTTTTTACTCTCATTAAACTTCTGGCTCACAGTATGCCACACCCAACCCAGATAACCTGTACCTTCCTCATTCGCAAAAGAACTGGCACTGAAATAGCTGATTTTTAAACACCTGCAAAAAATAAATCCCCAGAGATTATAAAAAGAGCTGTTGATTACAGTGGCTTTCCCCACATAAGCTTAGCTGTGTGGCTAAATCCCATATGCTGCTACTCAATTTTTAATAGGTCATTGGGCAAATTTTCATTCATTTTTTATGAATGTTAAAGTTAAAACTGAGTATGACTGCTGGTAGGCATGGGTAAGTGACTGTATATTTCCATAAGGAGGTTTATATATTCTCTGCACATAGCTAAGAAAGATAAAATGAACAAAAATGCATGTTTATACTTTCACTAGAACTGCAGCGCTGGAAACATTCAGTGCTTTTCCTAAAGCTGCTTGTACACACCAGTTAAAGGAGAACCAGAGGAAGACCTATTTATTCATCTGCAAGGCATGTGGATTTTAGAAACACAGTAAGATCACCCCTGACAGGAGCAGGTACCACCCAGACAAGAGAGGGCCTTGGTACTGTCTCAGGATAGTTCACATTGGGAATCCACAGGGAGGTTGCATCCCAGTTTTGGGACCCAACCTCTGTGACAATCCGAAGATTTGCTGAGGCGAATTTACTTCCCCATCACTTCCAGGAAAAACCTGCTGGGTCAGACCCGTGCTTTCCAGTGCTTTAGGAGATCACTAACAGGGTAGGAATAATCAGATTTACATTTCAAAACAATGTCTCTGACTCCCTCCCTAACATCTCTTAATTCACATTTTGAGGGTCTCAGCAAGATTGCTGGATTTCCAACAGGTCTTCTTTGGCCTGTTTTCTCCAAATAATGTGAGTGCCTGTGCTTTTGTTTTTAATTTCGATGACAGTGAAGCATGGGATAGAGTTCAATCAAATTCTAAGCAAAGATATTGTCTAGTATGAGTATTCGACCCTGACACTAATACTTGATTTGTTCATCAATAAAGCCCTCGTAATGATATTTACAATTGAGGGTAAGGTTCCTCTTTTATATGCCAAAGAATGAAAAAAAAAAAAAAAAAAAGAATCTCCAGAAAATTGGCACACTAATCTGCAAACTGTCCTTGGACTGGTTGTTACAAAACAAAGCCACGTGTTCTTCAGCATAGCTCTCGCTGTTTATAGATTTAATCTATTTGCTGTTCGTGAGTACTAGATCTTGATCTGTAACTGTAAACAAATCCATGCTGTTCACTGAGGTGAAAACATGGGGACTTATATTTTATATCATCAAGACATAGTATGTTTGCTCTTATTTCAAAATATTTATAAAACATCCCATGCAACTCTCATTTTAATTCTATTAATTGCTTTCATTTACTTAGGGATACAGAGAATTCAACTGGCATTGCAGTGTTTCATTTAATGCAAGAAACTCTCAGAAACACCTTACAATGTTCAACTGAGTCAGATGAGGGTTCTTAAAATATCAAGGGCTCGTTTGTATCTTCAGAGCATACGTCAGTTTTCAAGCCACATGAATTGCATGTGCACTACTATGCCTGAGAAGGACATATTCATGAGCACAGAATCAATTAGTAGGTCTGACCTTAAGTTCTGAGGCAGTTCTCTTTTTCCTCATTTGAATTCTGTGTATTAACGTTCCCATGTATTAACATACCTATGAGATGGTGCTTCACGCTCATTTCTCTGAATGTTGATCTATGCCAATATCAATATGCCCACATTTGCCCACATTTTTCCTATCCATTCCAAATATCTGGGTACTTACCACCCCACTATTATCAGACTTACTGTATATGCCATTCGTCATCCATATGCATACTTACAATGTCTATAGTGCCCTTCTTTTGTTACTTTAATCTCCAAGAAAAATATTAATTTCTTACCTCACCATCAGATAATATATTAAACAATAGGCTAATTTAAATTTAAATTATGGACTGCAATACATCTCCACAGTTTGTATGGCAGTAAATTTAAACCCTTCTGATTTACAAAAGATCTTAATTCTGGCTCTGAATTGAATTCCAATGTTTGCACCTTTCCTGTTTGTAAACCCAAGATGTGAACACCAGTCAGACAAACTGTACCACTGAGGTACAGCCTGATGGCTTGCAAGGATCCATCTTCACTTGGCCAAATCCACTGCTGGATGCATGCAGCTCTTGGTGACTTGGAAAGAAATAGGAAAGCAATAAGAAACCAAATCCCCTGGGAAGGTTTTGCTCTCTGACCTTACAATGAGAATGAGGCATCCTGCCCCACTTTACACGATGGAATTTTATTTCCTTTGCACCACCAGCATCACAAAATGCTGAATATGTTTGTGCTGATTAATTACAAAACTGCCCTCATTTCTTTGCTCATTCCTTTCTCTTCCTGATCCTTGTCTCCTTTCTGTCCAAATTGTAATTTTCAGGGGCAAGAGCTCACATAAGAAGCAAGTGAACTGACATGAACACGCACTATAAACAAAAGCAGCTTGTGCTGCCCAGGAGCCCAGCATGTATTAGGTGTGTTGAGGCAAAGGACACATCTGGGACATTCTCTGTCTGCAAGTCCCCAGCGGAGTGGACATGGGCAGCATCAGCACATGAGACCTCAGCTGTCGGTACTACTTACGGCCAGGATAAGTGCTCATGCCTCAGCTGTGGAGACCTTCCTCCTTTTACCCCACTCCAGAGTATAGTAAGGGGTAAGGAGACCTTTGTGAAAATGTCCCTGATAAAGCCAGTCTTACATTAAATGGAAAACAATGCTCTTCTGGTAAAAGCTTTTAAATGCAATTAATTTTTTACACCATTTCAATTTGGAAATTGTGGGGGCAGCAAAAAGGAGGTAAGATTTTACATGTATGCTTGCATTTGAAAATCCTGCACATAAAGAAGAATAAGACATTTTGGCAAAATATGAATTCTATTGAAAGAGCATGTTCAATTAAAATATGTTTAGCTAAAACCTTTGAGCAGCTTTGCAGTCTTTATTTTTAGTAACAAAGGCCAAAATTGTAGTTTGGGCTTCCTTCAGGTGTGCCTTCCAGCTCACTTCCTGAGCTTCTGGGAGCACTTGCTTGCTTTATTTCTGACAAAACCCCTTTAGGCCACAAGGACAGGGGGCTAGTCCCAGCGTGTGCCACATTACATCTGAAGTGAGTGTCTCAGAGCCACAGCTGCTGGCCTATGTGTCTGTCATTATTTGCATTTAAAACAGAATCAATGGAAGCAATGAACTACAAAACAAACTGAAGTTCTACAGAGAAAACTAATGCCTCTTTTTAACCTGAATCAGCTGCTGTAATACTGAAAGACTGAAAACTTGGTAAGACTGCACAGTCCCTAATGCTGAGTACTGCATCAGGTGAGACCAACAGTACCTATCTGTAAAAAACTGTAATTTAATTACTTCCACAGCTGGTGGTAACCTAGTTTTCAATATGTAATCACCTATGTGATTAAAGGCTAGCTTAAATACTTCAAAACATAATTCCAAAAATAGTGTAATAAAAAAGAAATTGAGGCTAAATAACTCCTTCCATTTTCTTCCCCCAATATCTTATGCTGATCTATGTTTCACATGCTACAGAAGTTGGCATTTCCTGCCTGGAAGTTCGATTTGAGATTCCCAGACTAATACTTATCTCAGCCCTATTGCCATATCCTTTACATCATTTCTCACTTGCATTGATCCACAATTTGAAAACTTGCTTTGGAGGCTAGTGTCAAGTGTAATGGAGAAACTGCAGACAGTTATAAATTCAGGTTCTGGACAGAAATAGAAAAGGCAGGAAAGTCAGAGAGAACACCCTGTAACAGCCCCAAGTGTCTAACATTAAATCCTGTACAGTCTCCCCTACTTCCAGGCAGCACTGTCATCCATGCCCTGCTGTACCTCAAAATGATACATATCATGTCTGAATACTAAAGAACATTTCTGCCAAAAAACCCCAAACCACAGCTATTCCCTGGCGAGCAGGGCAGTGAGGGAGCAGTGGGATTTGAACTGGCTGCACTGATGCTGTGGCTATGACATCAGACCTCTTAAGCTGATGGCTGGGACACTAATGGCAAGAGTACTCTGCTTCTTAACGGACCTCTGGGTTCTTCAGCGCACCCTTAGTACAAACAGTTCTGCATTAGTCCTTCCCTTGACTCCTTCCCTTTTTTTTCCCTCTTCAGAGCTGACATAGTGCTACACAAATGATCTTTGCAGAAAGCCGCAGAATCAAGGTTACTATTTTACCTTCCAGTCCTTGATGGGAGAAGTTCAAAGGATGGCTAGATCCTGCAGGGACTCATCTCATCTCTTTATACATGTCTTACAAAGATGTCTGGATGCACTTGGAACTGTGGTGACTCAGCTAGACACAAAATCAAGGTTCTGTCCACAAAGCATCTCTTGACATCTTGCAGAATAGTTGGTGTGTCATAGATTAATTCCTACCCAGAAGCAGTTTGTTTTCTGCCTACTTAGAATCTCCCTGGCTAATATATTTTCTAGTTTTTGTTACAATTTTCTGGGTGATGTGAAAAAAGTTGTCAAACAGCTTCACTTAAAATAAGGCAATGTCTGTTTACTGTTTACATTTCTGTTTGTATAATTGTTTAAGGAATGTTTAGGAAATGCTTGCATTTTATAACTTGCTATGCAAGTGGATCTTTGTTCCAGTTACAGCTATTGTACATGATTCGCAATAAAACAGAAGTACTACAGAAGGTAAGATTACTGAATCACAGAAGAACGTAAGATTATAGAATCATAGAACGGTTTGGGTAGGAAGGGACCTTAGGGATCACTTCTTCCCAATCCCTCTGCCATGGGCAAGGACACCTCTCGTTAGACTAGGTGCTCAGCACTCCATCCAGCCTGGCCTCAGACACCTCCAAGGATGGGGCAGTCACAACTTCTCTGGGCAATCTGTTCCACCCTCACAGCACAGAAACTTCCTGCCAATATTTAATCTAAACCTACTCTCTTTTTGTCTGAATCCATTCCCCATGGTCTTGTGCTCTTGCGTTCCCCATGCTCTTGTGAAAAGTCCCTCTCCATCCTTCTTGCAGGTACTGGGAGACCTCAATTAGGTTATCCTGAAGCCCCCCTCTTTTCCAGGCTGAACAAACACAATTCTCTCAACCCTTCCTCACAAGAGAGGTGTTTCATCTCTCTGGTCATCTTGATGGCCTTCTCTGGACTTGCTTCCAACAGGCTGTTCCAATAAAAATTGCCAAGAAATGCCTTTCTTGTACTGAGGACCTCAGGCCTGGATGCAGTACTCCAGTATGTGGGACCTCACCAGAGCAGAGTAGAGAGGCAGAATCTCCTCCTTTGATATTTGTACAGAAATAATTTGACTGTGTACATTTCTCATGCACCATCTATCACATGCTGGAAACCACAGAAACATCCCAAGTTACAGAATAAAGGCAGATCACACTGGCCTTTAGACAACAGACCTTTTCTTCACTGACTTCAGTGAAGTGGACAAACTCCCTGGATTAATTAAAAACTATGGTCCAGAACATATGTCTTACGAGACAGAAATACAGGATTTTTCACACTGCCAAAAGTATATTAACTTGCTCATTAGCAATCCCAAAGAAATTTAGTGTTGACAGATTTTAAATGAATTAATATATTCACTGTGCACCACAATGTGAGTTTTCCTGTGACTTCAAGAATAAGTTAACTGTGATTTGGTTCTTGGTCTAATATTGTGAATTCAGACATGAATTATTCATCCTCTCTCATATACTTCTATATGCCATTGCAAGTTACATGGAAATTACTCTCCTGGCACAGATTCCATCTAATGTAAATTGGCACAGCAACAGTGGGTTCACATCCTATGTTTAGCATGCACTTATCAAGAGGCCTCAGAAATTCTGGTTGAGAATGTCTTTAGTAACTAAACAGCCCCTGTGGACTGAGTTCTGCAACATACGTGTACAGCAGTGTCCCAGCATAAACTCTCTGGTTATGCTACCAGATGGACTAAGAGCTGTTGCAAACAGTTTAAAGAAGAAACAGTATTTCAGAAGAATGCTTAAAGCCAAGTTAAATTAAAGGCCTTGGTCTAATTCTACTAATTTAGGTCCAAGCACCTGCTGATGTTGGCGTCCTTTTTAACCATGTCATTCAAGCTCCTAACAAAATCAGACTAAGAAGACAAACTGAAAGACAGAGGGAAGGTTTAAAAAACTGCACACTTTAAAGAGCTATTTTTAACATCTCTGTAAAAAAAAAACCCGAACATGAAAATATAAGCAAGTATTTAAAACTTTGAAGGACAGGATCCAGCCAAATCTCTACAACCACAGAATAAGTCACCAGAGTAAGAAGTTCAGAAGTAGACTCAACCACGTAGTAGTGGAAATTTAGTGATATTGAAGTTATTATAAAAATTTCAGAAGACAATCTCTTGATTTCATACCTATTCATCCCATGTATTAGCTTTTAATGGTGCCTTAAGTTAATGTTGAAAATGCATTTTTAGGAAAAAAGCTTGTGAAGGTGCTAATTATTTTTAAACATTACCTTTAAACTCTCACAGGTGCTTATTTCTCTAAGTGTACGTGCAAATCAGCACCCAGATTCGCGCCCTTCTTTGGTCCACAAACACTACCTTCCAGTTTGTGTTCTCTTCTGCTGCTGAAGACAAATCCAATCATATCAGGTACTCATCCAGCGACAACTTAAGGACAAGTGAAAGATGAAAAGGAAAGTTATTTCACTTTCCTCTCTTACCTCTTAGCATGTCTGATTTTATTCATGCCTGTCTTTTGTGATCTCCTTTTGTACCACACAGAGCTTTTCAACTGACACAAAAATAAATGCATAACAGATATTCTATGAGACCAGACAAAGTGATTTGCTAAATATAAAGAAGCTGCCTGGTCAGATGTCTACCCTCATCCATAAGGGTGAATACTGTTGTTTCTGACATCTCTAGAGTTTGTGGAATACCACCTCAAGTGCTACTAGCAACCTGTAATTAGTCTAGTTCTGAGATGCCTTGAGAGAAAAAAAGGCAACAAGTCCTACAGATTACTTTAAAATCAACTTGCACAACTGGAATGCTGCAATGGATGGCTATAAACACTTCAGAAGGGGTAGGCAAGGAAGGAAAGGCTGTTGGGTGGCCCTGCAAGTTAGGAAGTGTTTTAATTGGCTTGAGCTTAATGATGGTCACAGTACAGTTCAGTGTTTATGGGTAAGAATCAGGAGGAAAGCCAACACAGCAGATATCCCGGTGAGAGTCTGTTATAGACCACCTAGCCAGGATTAAGAAGCTGATTAAATATTCTGTAAGCAACTGGGAGAAGTCTCCAAATCACTGACCCTTGTTCTTGTGGGGAACTTCAAATTAACATATGTCTGCTGGAAATGCAACACAACAGAGACAAAAAAGCTTAGGAGGTTCCTGGAGTGTGTGGAAGATAATGTCATGGCACGGCTGGTGAGGGAGCCAACCAAGGAATGTGCTGCACTGGACCTGTTGTTTGTGAATAGTTCCAGACTGGTGGGTGATGTGATGGTTGGAGGCTATCTTGGACACAGCAGTCATGAAATGAATTTTTGACTCTGAGCAGGGTATGGTAGGGTAGGGTATGGTATAAGGAGAACTGATATGGTACCTTTGACTTGAAAGAACAGACACTGATTGAGAGTCCCTTGGGAGACAATACTGAAGATTAAAGATATCCAGGAAGGGTGGACATTCTTCAAGAAGGAAATCCTAAAGGCAAAGGAGCAGTCTGTCCCCATGTGCGAAGAAACAAGATGCTGGGGAAAAAGACCATCCTGGCTCAACAGTGTTTTAGCTGCCACTCAGGAAAAAAAGGCTGTTTATGATCTCTGTAAGAAGGGGCAGGCAGTTCAGAAGGACTACAAGAATATCATGAGGTTAGCCAGGAAGAAAATCAGAAGGGCAAATCTCAACTAGAACTTAACCTGGCTACTGACATGAAAGACAACACAAACGTTTGTGTAAATACAGAAGCAATAAAAGGAGGGCTAAGAAGGATCTCCTTCCCTTAATGGGTGTGGGGGAAAACATATCAACTAAGGGTGAGGGAAAGACTGAGAGACTTCTTTAATAAGAAGACCAGCTGTTCTCCAAGTACGTAGACTTCAGAGCAAGAAGACAGAGATAAGGTGCAGAATGAAACCCTAGTAATAATCCAAGGGGAAATGGTCAACATCTGTTACACCACTTAGACCTGCACAAGCCTTACGGGGATGGATGGGATCCACTCAAAGGGTGGTGGAAGTGCTTACTGAGTAATTTTCCATCAATTTTTGGCAGTTGTGGGTAACCACGGAGGTCTCAGTTGACTGGAGGTTGACTAATGTGACAATGGCCCAGCTATAAGAAGGGCCATAAGGAGTATTCAGGGAACTACAGCCCTCTAAGCCTGACCTTGGTGCCAAGGAAGGTCACGCAGCAGATTATCTCGAGTGTCACCATCATAAGGCATGTACAGGATCAGGCTCAGCCAGCATGAATTTGTTACAGGCAGAGCCTGCTTGCTTAACTTGATCTCCTTCTGTGACAAAGTGTTCCAACTTAGTGGATACAGGAAAGGCCGTGGATGCTGTCTACCTGGACTTCAGCAAAGCTTCTGACACCGTTTCCCACAGCATTCCTCTGGAGAAACTGTCTGCTTGCAGCTTGGATGGGTGCACTGTTCGCTGGATAAAAAACCAGCAAGGTGTGGCCAGGCCCAGAACATGGCAGTGGATGGAGTTACATCCAGCTGGTGGTTGGTCACCAGTGGTGTTCCCCAGAGCTCAGTACTGGGGCCAGTTCTGTTTAATGCCTTTATAATTGATCTGGACCAGAGGATTGAGTATGCCCTCAGTCAGTTTGTGGATGACACCAGGCTGGATGGGAGTTTTGCCCCACTGGAGGGTATGAAAGCTCTACAAAGGTATCTGGACAGTCTGGACTGATGTTCTGAGGCCAGTGGTGTCAACTTCAAGACAAATTTCCTAGTACTCTTCTTCAGGCACAACAACTCCAGGAAGCACTACAGGTTGAAGCAGAGTGACAGGAAAAGGACCTGGGGGTGCTGGTGACAGCAGCTGAACATGAGCCAGGGTGTGCCCAGGTGGCCAAGAAGGCCAATGGCATCCTGGCCTGCAGCAGCAACAGTGTGGCCAGCAGGACCAGGGCAGGGATTGTCCCCCTGTACTCAGCACTGGTGAGGCCAAACCTCAAATCCCGTGTTCAGATCTGGACCCTTCACTCTAAGAAAGACATTGAGGTGCTGGAGCATATCCAGAGAAGGGCAACAGCCCTGGTGAAGGGTTTGGAGCTCAAGTTTGATGAGAAGTAGCTGAGTTTCTTGCACTGGTATCCATGTTCACTCAATATCATATTTCTGCATGATTCATCTAAAAACACCTGGCTACCTTCTATAACAATACATTAAACAGTTTAACTAAGGCTTGCATGTAGACATATCCTGAGCTGCCATCTCTGCTTTATGTGTGGAGCAGGAACAAGTGTAAGACAACATCTGGATCCATGGCAATATATGTGAAGTAGTCTAGCAAAGGAAATCAACAAAATGGATACAAACATAATATAATTTCCTGACAAAAAAAAAAAAAAAAAAAAATTATTTTATTTCCTCCTGGGATCTGGCTATATTTCTACTCAGAATTCATCTGACAGTATAAGATCATTTCAAAGCTAGGTCATAACCATATCATGGGAATGGCCCAGGCGTAGAGGCACAAATAAGACATTTCCAGGGTTTTTATTTGTAAGCTTGTTCTGAGTGTTTTATCTTTTGACTATAGTAATTTGCTTCTCTTAGGAAAAAAAGTATGGGAAGTTAAAAGTCTGTAAGTGCCATTTTGAAATGAGTAATTAAAGTTCACAAAACCACTGGGGTTTAGTTACATTTCTAGTGCTCAAATTGCTTTTGTTTCTTCTATAAAGACAGTAAAACACAAAGTTTCATTTAAAATTACACTGTTTATTGTAACTATTTCTAAACTATGCTGATGGGCTTAAGAGTCTAACCAGATGGGGAAACCCTCAAAAGAAACATATGAGCAAGTCCAAGCAAGTGTGACAAGGGGAACAAAGGTTTCTAAGAGGTCATACACCATGGGCTCTTTAACTCCCTGACCCATGCATCCAGAACAAGGGCACACCTCGATGTTCCACAGGGGAAGTCAGCTCTTTTGTATGCCTTCACTTCTGTTAGTGTGGACTACACTGCAGTCCACATAACCACATGGGCCACATAACCACTGTGACAGCAGTAGAATTAGCTGTAGACATAATGGCTTGCAGCAGCAGTGACTAGTCGTATTTGATAATACATGGTCTATATGAGTTTCTCTGATACTAATGAAAATTTTCTCAGCCTTCTTTCTACATAAATTAAGATGGGAAATCTGTTTAAATAAGGCACAAATGAAAGGCTTGGCTTCCAATCTCTTATGTTTCCTTAAAGAGGAAGAAAATTTAACACTAAAATAATTTTTCACAAGGGTCTTGTGTCAACTTTGGCCTCTATATCATTTATGCAAATTATACATACACATATAAACTGCTAACTGTTCATGCAGACTCAGCATTCCTGGGCACATACGGTCTCCCACTTGGGACCTGATTCCATATTTGTGCATTTTATTACTCTGTTAACAAGTACAGATTTCTTTGTAATTAAACAGACTATTTAACATTCTGAAAAATGTGACTGTATCAAGATTTGCTGCAATTTACCCCCAGTTATCAGGTACATTCCATAGAAGGGAGCTGTTAGCAAAGGAATGAGATTACAAAAAAATCCCAAACCCAACTATGAAGAAACACAAAAATGGTGAACCTCTCTCCATCCTCAAATATTTTTATGCTGATGACTGATCTGAACAGGTTGTCTGACTAGTAAAGAGTCAGCCACCTGGTAAAATTTTAAAGGTTTAGCTTTACAAGAATTCTGTTTTAGCACTGATTAACCCAAATGTTTGAAGAGCACATGTAACATGATATATATAATGCACTTTTTTTTTTTCATGGGAACACAAAAGCTATTTCCAGGTCTGAATTTCAGCATAGGTTATTAACACGTATTGCCTCCAAGGGAAAAAATGTATTACTCTCGAGATAGCAGAATTTCCTTTGGGTTGATATAAGAAAATAATGGGCTTTTTAAAGGTTTAGATTTAATTTTTTTACTAGCTTTTTTAAAAAAAAAAGAAGTAATATTAAGGCAATACCAGTTACACTGCACTTTGATATAACCAAACCATTTTTGCTAGTAACGAGTAAGGCCCACTCAGTGAGCCTTTGAGTAACAACAGGGAAAAGAAAGTTTTCTCTAGTCCCCCCCATCACCTGCTTCTCCTCCTCTCAGCCAGCATTAGACCAATTTGCTTCTAGGGCTGGCTGTAGGGTGGATGGATGTACCAAGTCTAGCACCTTGGGGTGGTCCTGTTTTAAAAGCTATCTCAAAACAAAGTTGCACAGGAAACAAATCAAAGCCTTTTTTGCAACATCCAGAGTGATTCTGGAGCTCTTTTCTTGCAGCCTTACCTAGATGATTTTGAACCAGAAAATGCAGAGAAGTAGTGGGCAAACTTGGCTCTGATTTTAATGCCTGTGTCTACTTTGGCTTCTGTGTTCTGTACTTACAACTGAGAGAGCAAGTAAGCAGCTGATAGCTGTGAAAACTGGGGGAGTGTCTGGCCGTCCCCATCTCAGGTGGTTGGCCGTTCTCATCCAGTGTTTGAGCCTGTCACAAAGTATGAGCAGGTACCAAAAGACGTCTGAGCAGACTGCAGCTCCAGCTCCCTGGTGCTTGGGGGCATTTTGATGGAAAGAGCACAATGAAGGGCAGAAAATGAAGGAGGAAAAAAGGAAAAAAAAAAAAAGCCTCCCTCCCTCTTCAGGGCTTCTTCCAGCAGCAGCCACAAAAACTGGACATAATTAAATCTTACGGAACTGAAGGACATTCTTTCAGCCCATGTAGACGCTAGTGATATGACAGTAAATTTCTGCCATTTTATTCTTTCATAGCCAAGGGGGACATCCAGAGATTGCACAGAAGGTGAGTACAAGCCATCTAGTCTGTCTGTTTACCACTGATCTCCCCCTTGATATATTCCTCAGTCTCTATAGTTCCTCCCCTGAGAACTCCTGTCACTAACACATCACTCCTCTGCCTTAGAGGATGCTGTCTGCAGCCTGAGAGGCTGTGCTAGAGCTGATCTATTCATTATCTGGCAGACAACACTCTCACAGGCAATTCCACCAGCAATATCCATCTCAATGACAAAGTACATCTTTTACATGTCTGGTTTCCAACCGCATAGATCTAAGTGTTATGCTGGGTCCCTTTTTTTTTGACATTGCAAATCACTGACCTAGTGCAAGCTGTGTTTCAAGCTGCTGGATTGACAGAAGTTTTCCATTAAAAAACATCCTATATGCTCTGGTGATAAGGACACTGCTCTGTCTGGACTAAGAAAACTAACAATCAGCTTTCCACATAAGGCCAACAAAAAGTAAAATTAAATTATCTTTGAAATGCGAAGCTGCATTTCAAAAAGATTAATATTTCAAAGTTAGATTAAGGATATTGGGAAAGGACCCTTGTAAGTTATTTGAGCTCTGCACTTAACTTCACATCATTATTGTTGTTTAAATGAAAAAAGTAATCCAGTGAAAATTAAATGAGCAATTTTCATGTGAAGGCCTCTGGGCATTATTAAGATTCACAGTACAAAGCGTCATGCTGCTTCATAATAAATTAATCTCAGTAAGGTAGTAAATATCTACTGCCTTTATAACTGAGAAAACATTTTGCATTACCAGTGTTTCTGAAACAGACTGACAACCATTTTTTTTCCTTAAATACACAGACACAGGTTAAATGCTCCAGCATTTTCCAGCATCCATCCTCCTGTACTTTGGCAGACAAAATAACACTGATTAAGTTAATTAGTGTCTTCAACTACTGTTGAGCTCATTAGCAAGTCTCTAACATTGTATGTTCTGAAGATATATGCTTAAGTGCAGTAATTGTAGGCATTGGTTCATTAGCAAGTATGATCAACATGGGTTATCAAAAACATTTTGCATGCATAACAAATAGATCAAATTGCTAAAACAATAAAAGAAATATCTAAGATCTACAGCAGGTCAATCTACATGATGTAATATTTCATTAACATAATTAGAAGCAGATTTATAATAACTTAATTTTCCACCTTCTTTTGTCTAAAGGAGACCAGGCATGTTGTCCTGCTTCCTGCAGAAAGTTTGTGCCCTGGCTGGCAAAATGTCAGGTGAAATTAAGACTGAAGAATGAAGAAAGTGCTATTTTAGATGTGATAGACTCCCTTTAGAAATCCTGCTGATTGCACACAGGCTGTGTAATTACAGGCACTTGTGAACTGTACTTCATTACAATGACAAAGTGTTAGCACTGGTGAGACATTTAACCCTCCCAGTATTAAATGAACACAATTCAAGTACACTTTTAGAATCATCATCATCATCATAAAAAAAAAACCAACACAGAGTGGGGGGGGGGATGCTTAAGGAACAAGGTACCAACATAGCTGCACTTTTCCCCCCAAAGAGTAAAACAACGCAGTACTTATTTTCTCCTTCTTGTGGAATAGAAATCTCATGACTTTTAATATTTTCTCTTGACAAAATAAAAATAAATGTTGCCATTAGATTTCCACTGCTTCTGCTGTCATGTATGATAAGCAGAGTTGCAGTATTTTAATTTTTCCATATGAACCATGATACATTTTAAATTTGGCACACTTAATTTTCTAAGGAAATTACACTAAAAGGAGAACTCTTACTAGATGTCAGTGAATGGACCTATGATTGATGATAGTTCTAAGTTGTCCAGGTGCACAAGTATTCTTTCTTAGCTTAAGAAAAATGTACTTACCTTTGGAGAAAAGAGATAAACAATGGAGGGGTTGACCCTGCCTTCATTGGGATTGAGGGCAAATTTCTGACAGATTTCCAAAAGGAACAATTTCACACACAAGACTTGCTACAAATTCAGTTTATACTTGAAGGCTCCAGCAAAGAAAAGAGAGATTCATTTATGCTGTACTAGTCAAATCAGAACTATCTTCCAGTTTGAGCATACTTTTTAACTTTATGATTATGATCTTTACTGTATTTTATGGAGATGGTTACACTTCCACAAAGTTAAATTACCATGTAGTTCATAAAACACATTAAGCTCAGAAATGCAAATTTTAAAATAGAAATATTTATCATATAAGGTATTACAAACATACATTAAGTAAAGCCATACGAAAGGAAAATGCAAAATATTATCACTTTCACTATGACTTTTTCTGTTAACAAGTTTTCATTTATGCCTTCTGTTTCAAGATCTTTCTGAATGTTCATAAGTGAGTAGAATTTGCATATTGTTCCAACATGCTCACAAAAGGGAAACCTGCATCCCTTATAGAAAACACTAAAATTAATTTGAAAAGAAAATTGACAATGACCTGCTCATGAAAGCTCTGCTCATTTGGCATTTATTGGATGGCCTCTGTAAATCTGGCCACTTACATGTTTAGAATACTAGACCATGTCACGCTCACCTTTCACATCAAATTTGGATAATCAGAATAAATTTAATGGAACAAAGCTACAGAAACTTCTTCCCAGCACAGTGCTTGCAAATTACTCTACAGCTACATATTCACATTTGGGCTTGATAGGTTTTAGCTGGCGCCTTGACCCATTTGACATCCTCCCACTAGGCTCTGCACTGCTGCAAGGAATGGGCAGCGGTCCCTGAACCCAACTCCCTCTATCAAACCTGCATATCAGAGAGAACAGCAAGGCATAGGAATGCAGATGAAACTAGAGAGAATACATGGTCAATCAGTGTTAATCCTTCTTAATATTCCACTTCACACCAGAGAGGATTTAATTGTTTCTTAAATGGCTCTAGGGCCTCTGAATGAGCAAACCTGTCCAACAGAGCAGACATTTATTTGAAAAAAAAATCTCTGTAATAAATATCGATCTGTCATAACCATAGATCATTCTGGAGGCACAGCAATCTCTCCTTGCCTAATTAAACTGTGCTAATATGAAAATGCAGGCCAGGCCCATAAGGCACAACAGATCTGAGAGAGTGTGGAAATGCCTGGAAGTTGCAAGCTCTGGAAGTTGCAAGCTCTGCATGCTAATGAACTCCACCAGACCATAATCCATACAGATGCAATTTAAATTCCCTTCCACATCCTCAGCCTCAAATTCTTCTAATTAACCCACAGCCATGAGATAAGCAGCCATGCAGAGGGGGGGGATGGCACAACAGAGGTGACAAAAGGCGAAAGACTACTCCTTGCCACTACTCTTTCTTCAGGATTTGAAGGTTGTGTCAATCACTAAGCCAAACTCAGAAGGGTAATCAAAACGTCATTTACCTAATTTCCCCATGACATTTTAACTCTCACCTTATAAGCATTCCTGGATTTAGGACTGGCAAAAATGTTTTAGCAATCACAAAACACACACTTCCTCTGCCACACGGCACCATTTCAAAGCATTTCACCCCCACTTGACAAGGAGCTTTGTTAAAGATGGCAGGCAGTATTTCACCAGCTTGGCTTACACTTTGTAAAGACACTCAGGTCCCTACAAAGGTGTAAGCCTAAAAGAAGCCAATTTATTGCCAGCTCCAGCACCATGCTCATTGCAAGGAGACCACAGAAGTGAATTGCTATGCTTTATTTCAACCGGTGTCACAGCAACCCAGCAGTGTTCCATGTTACTGTATGTAGAAACCAGTTACAAACCATAGTTCCCACAGTCTTTTCCCTCAAACTCTCTATAGATGGGATCTAAATTGCAGTTCTTCAACAGCCCTCCAATGCTACCTTAACATGTAACAGGGTAGATCTGGTGAGACCCATCTGTTTTTGTAAAATTCCTCGTAATTTACACTCTTAAAGCAGAATTTGTCCAAGTGTTTTTAGTAATCACAATAAGATAAACTGCTGGATATGGTTTTGGGCATTTTCTGGTTTTTTGTTTGTTGTTTGGGTTGTGTGTTTTTTAAATGAGTTGTAGCAAGCAGCTGCTTTCAGTAAGCATCCAGAGCCCTGCCACTCCACCACAATTAAATGAGATGAAAAGTATTTGATTGTCCATTTACCAGTGTTTGCACATATGAAAAGATTTTGCCCATGCAGATGTAGGCAGGTGTTGTTTAATAAGAAGGTCCTCACCTGTTAGAAATCTGAAGGAGTTACACAATGTCATGAATGGCTGATCTCAGCTTTTCATCTCTATTACTGTTATTTTCAAATCAATTTGAGTGATCCCTTTAGTGTTTACATTAACATCTGGCTAGTAGCTTAGTAGCTTACTTGAAGAGAGTTGGTGGCCTCATTTTGAATTTTAATGAAGGCCATGCTGCATAAATCACTGACATTAGATTCCCTATTGGCACACTTGGCCTTGATGGAAAGCTGAAATAAGACAAAAAGAATTAAATGCCATTACATTACTGCAATTGAATAATCAAGAGCATGGGTTGTCCAAAGTATCTGAGCATGACTGCCATAATCAGTCTTTACATAGTTCAGGGGCAAAATTAGGAAGTAAACTTCAGGTCTCTTGATTCATGATATACCATGTGTTCTGCAGTCACTTAGAAAGCTGTGGGGTTTTTTTCTGTCTCTGAGAAAAGAAAAATACCATACTGGGACTTGTATGAATACTTACAAGTATTTTTAGACAGACAATACTGATTTGCTTTGTCAAACTACCTGCTACTGTACTCCCATATTCCTAACAGACAGTCATAGCACAAACTGAGACAGGGGAAAAAAGCTGAGATATACTAAACTTGACAAGTGAGTCAGACTTCGCTTGCTTAGGTCTCAGGTCTTGTATTCCATGCTGTGTTCTAAGAGAGAGAGAGAGGCACTAGGTCTTGATGTGGTTTGTATTGCAGGTTCTAAACAGGAAAACCTCAGGCCTGTTGGAGATATCCAGAAAATAGAGAGAATACATCATCTGTCAGGCTAATTTTCTTATCTGTATCTAGAGATCTGTTAATTTATGCACAAATCTAGCTGTGTGTAATGATCTTGCTTTTCTCCCTACCAGCTCTGCAGAGTTAACATTAAGCATAAAATGATCACTATCTGTGGTCTTCAACCTGAGTTAGTTCTTGACCTGAATGAGCTATACTCTGCTTTTCCTCCATCCACAGTAAGAGATCTGAAGTTTGCTGAGCTCATTTCACATTGAGAGATTCATGTTTCACAGTGAACAGAGCTGAAGTCTCTGAAATTTGAACTCCAAGCATGATCTCAGAGCAAAATAGAAACATATGTCTCATATTAAGAACTAAGACCTAAAAACATTACAGAAGTATTCATACTGACTTTAGAATGTGGTTATTTACTGCACAGCAGTGAGCATGGGCATTGAGAATGCCATCTGCTGGCAAAAGCAGCATCAGGGAGCATGATTCCTTGTCAGGCAACTTCCAAAAAAGGGAAAGGTTAAGAAACATGATGTGGATTGTCAGTTGTTTGGTTTGGGGTTTTTTAGCTGCTAATTTGATTTTTTTTTTTTAAATAAAGTAGCTTTGCCTACATGATATGATGAATTCTATGTAGAAACTTTGGCGGGAATGGATTTTGAACCAGAAGAAGAGTATTACACCTTTATTTTGCACTGAAAAAGACTATCATTTGAAAATAGTAACAATTTAAAAGACATGATGAATAATGAAGAAATATAAATAGGGCTGAAAGACTGATATTGCTTGTACTTTCCTGTTTTTCTGGAGGGGAAGCCGTATGAGGAGCAGCTAAGGACACTTGCCTGTTCAGCCTGGAGAAGAGGAGACTGAGGGGAGTCCTCTTTGTGGTCTTCAACATCTTTGTGAGGGGAAGCAAAGGCGCAGGTCCCAATCTCTTCACTCTCATAACAAGTGACAGGACTCAAGGAAACAGCATGAAGCTGAGACAGGAGAGGTTTAGGCTGGATACCAGGAAAAGGTTCTTCACCCAGAGGGTCACTGAGCACTGGAACAGCTCCCCAGAGAAGTGGTCACAGCACCAAGCCTGACAGAGTTGAAGAAGCATTTGAACAATGCTTTCAGGCACATGATGTGATTCTCAGGATGTCCTGTGGACAGGGCCACGAGTTGGACTTGATGATCCTTGTAGTCCCTTCAAACTCATCAAGTTCTATGATTCTTCTATTTCACAGGATCTCAAAAATAACTCAAGATTTTATTAACTATTTGGTGAGAATATTGGGAGTCTAAACTTCTACACTAAAAATTTAAAAAAAAAGAAATGAAACCCAGCAGTGAATCTGTTTGTTATTGTGTCATCACCTATAGTAACTGTGATTCCAAGCTTTATGTGGCCATTTTGTGATTTGACCAAAAATAGTGTACAATACCTGTCTGGTAACTCCACTTACAAAACAGTGACTGTTGTCATAGGACTACAGCAAAGCAGATCCACAGAAGCCACATCTCTGTTGGTTTCAGAACTGTCTCCGCTGGGTTGAAAACATCTTCTCTTTCTCTTTTTTTCCCCTCAGTGATTATTGATGAAATGTTTTATTGTGTCCAGCTCCACAGCCAACAACCAACCGAGTTACCTAACAAAAACCAACTGGTCTAATATTGCCGTAGTGTTTTCTGAAAGTGTCCCATCTTTGCAAGCCAGTCAGAAACATGGGACAGTACAGGGAGTAAGATCTGGTGGGGTTCAGCAAGGACTTTGGTCTAAATATAATTTGATTATTGCTTAGATTAGGTTAACAATCACTGACAAAGAGATGTCCATCTGCTCAAAAGTAAGCCCAACAAAAAAGCTGGACGTGAGAGATGTCAACTCCAACATACTTAATAGCAGAGGGAAGCCAGAAACAAAAGAAAAAACTACAAAACATAATTTGTGAGCAGAGTCATCCCTGACCACAGCCTTTCCTAAACTCATCTCTTAGAAAGTACCGACTTATTTATTGTCAGCTGTGGTGCTGCGGCTCCAAGAAAGGCCTGGAAGATACAATACTGACAAGGTAACATTCACATTTTACCACTAAGTTACCATGACTTACTCTCACATGTAGGAAAACCGCAGGAGGAAGAGCATGGGAAAAGAAAGAAAAGTGTTGTTTAGGATGAACACAAGCTTCTCTGAAGTCTTGAAAACATCTGCTAATTTGAAAACTCAGCACTTCACCCATTTCAAGAAAGAAAGGAACAGGATACAAGGTTTAAAATAAGCTGAAGAAATGAAAAAATCAGGAAAATCGGAAAAACAGTTTTAAATGTTAGCGTCACAAAATAAAGCCTTTGATCTATGCAGAAACTCTCCTTGCAGGGATATCAAAGCTGTCTCTGAAACAAGGCAGCAGAGCCATGCTAACTCAGAGCAGTGGTGAAAGTAAATGCTGGTGTGGTGAAACCCTCCTGATGGGTCTTCAGAGAGGCTCATCCACTGGCAAAATCATTCTCCTCAAAGGGACTGAAGTCTGGGGCTGTGCTCTCCTGTTCTCCATCTGTGCTTGTCAGGGTAGCTCTACCCAGGACTGCCTGGCACCACCACTCTTTCACTTCCAACTGTGAAATATTTTAGGGTGGCCTCTTCTTTTGTCAGTGTCCCTGGGGTTTTTTTGTGACTAGAAGTCAAGGCAAGAAGGGAAAAAGTGCTAAGTCTGCCTGGATTTGAATATTGCCCTGAATATACCACAGTGAATACACCACAGTACTGCTACCCTGGAGAGCAGCAGGCACTGTGTTAAAAACTCATTTGATTTTCAGAGCACTCTAGGAATGCCTGAAAGATCCACGAGGACACAGGTAATTTCATAGGTGCCCAGCTGTCTCCAACACCACATGGAAACATACTCCAGTTAGGAATGAAAGTCAGAGGAGCATCAACTCTGCAAATGTGTAACATGCTGTGTGAAACTCAAAAAAGTAGAGATGTATAAAATAAAGTAAATCTGCTTGACATACAATGACACTATTCCACAAAGCTGAAGACAAAATGTGATTCTTGTTATAATTACAGGCTTTAATAGGTATAGAGTGTTGTTAGGTGCAGAGCAACTATCCTCACTAGAGAGTCTTCAAGAAGACAATGGGTGCAGCCAAATGATTTAGGCCATTGAGATGGTGCTATGATCAAAGATGCCCACCCCTACTTTTTAAAGGGTCACTTAAGTAATGCCATCTCCATTTGGATTTCTTTTGGGTAACTTTGATGTCTTTCATGTGTTATGTTGAAAGGTGACATGTTTTTGATCTGATTCCACAATACACCTTGTAGGACACAATAAAAAACCCACCTCACACAAGTTCAAGCAGGTTTTAGATAAATAACTAGTTAGCTAGATAGTGGATTGAAACATAAAAAGAATGGAATTTTTGAAACAGTGGACAGGAAGATTAAAATTCATAAGGTTGCCTGGAAATGGCATATGTACAAAAGCCTAATTAGTATTGAAAAATATTTAAAACTTTCATGTCTAATAACCTTTTAGAATTTGAGCTTTGCAGCTAGTAATGATACATTTGAAAAAATTAATAGCACCATACAAATTATTATGTGCAATGCCATTAAATTATTATTTTGCAACAAGCATTAAATCCTACCCTGAGATACTCTGGAAGGTTTGCTTTTCTATCTATTTAGAGAACTGGCCATATCTTTATTTAAATTACTGGCCACATACAACATTTTTTTTTTAAGTTTGTTTAAATGCTGTGCAAGTTGTAGAGGACCAGGAAAACTATGGGACACAGTCTGAGGTTAAGAAAGCATGCTGGAGGGCCATAATACCCATGGAGAGGATGTGTGCTGCTGTTTCCAAGCCATAGGATCAGGACTCCTGTAGTTGGACTCTCTTAGGGCCCTGTCAAACTTCATCCCCATTATTTTGAGAAGTTCAGCAGTGGTGTCAGCAAAAACAAACGTGACCTGAACACAAATACCACCATGCAGTATCATGTGCTCAGCAACAAAAGTTAAGAGGCAAGGAAGAAGGTGGGATTATTAGTTACTAAGGTGGGGGCTGTTCAGAGACTGGCTGGGCATTATCCTGCCTGTGTGAGGTGCTGAGCAATTTCCTTCACTGTGCTTGTTGGTTTGGTTTTGGCTGTGGTTGTTTCTTTGGTTTTGCCATTGTTCACTTCACCTATTAATTCACCTTTATCTGGACCCATGAGTTTTCTTACTCTTTCTCTCAGGGGGAGATACTGAATCCACCATAAAGAGCTTACAAGACCTAGGACAGCTTATTTGTGACTCAGGACATGGGAGCCAAAGCTGGGATGAGTCTTTTCTCCAGAAGAGCTGCAACTGGTCCAGTTTCCAAAGGCAGCCTTTGGCAGAAGGGAGTTGATTTCCAGGTAGAAGTCTGCATAGCTCCTTAGAATCACTCAGAGATTTTAAAGTCTAAGAATATGGCCAATCTTGTGCCAAGAGGTTTTTTGTTTTGCTTTGTCGGGGTTCTTTGGTGGGATTGATTGCTTGTTTTAAATAAAATCCCAAGCTTTCCAGAGTTACTGATGGGCATACACAGGTACGCAGGAGACAGGGGTATATGGACACAGGACAGTGTGTCCACTATTCATCTCACCATTACAGACGAGCTTTCAAGTACTAAAATACATAAAATTGCAACACCAAAGCAATACTGAAATTCACACAGGTTTGTTTATGAAATGGTTATTACTTGAATACATTTTTTTTATACTTAGTTTTTGATTGTATCAGCAACTAGTTTTGAATCACAGATTAAAATCTGCAAATCCAGGTCACCAGGAGCACTGCTTTTCTTCTCAACTCTAGGAATAGATTACTACCAGCAACTACAGCCTCCAACTACCCATCTTGTCTTTTTAGTGGGCCCATCTGGGGGTTGATGCAAAACCACGAACCTTTGCTACAGAACTATCCAGCTTTCTATTTGTGACTATTACTGACTCCAGTGCTTAACGCCCCTACTCATATGGACTCTAAGGTACTCTGGGATACTCCTGGCAGTCTGCAGTCACAATCACATGGATTTGCAGCCAGTACAGATGCGCCTCTTGCTTCTGTCTCCACAAGGCAGATGACAGCCAGAGCTCTTCATGCTGTTGCAAGGTTGATAGCAGTAGCCACAGTGGCACAACTCTCATTCTACAGATGGCAGTGGGAATAAACATGAGCTCCCCATTCCACCCAGCCTGAAACCAAGAAGTGTCTCAACTCTTCTTACTTGAGTCTGGTTAGGTTTCTGAATATAGTGGTACACAGTTCACTTCAAATAAAGTAAGATTTCTGTCTTTCAAGAAGGAAGGTAAAATGTTCACTTTTTTGCTAATTATGTGGTATTTTGGTCTTTGTTCTACCTTCAAAATACTAGATTGTATTTTCTCTAATCCAAAATCCAATCCAATTATTTCAGTGGCCTTTAGATCAAGTCTCTTCTCATCATAAAGTCCAATTAAAACATTTAATGTTTCTCTCAAGTAACTGATAAATTAGATGAGAAAGTAACAGAAATTCCAGACAAATAAAGTACATCATCAGTCTTAACAAAATTAAGAAAAACAGACATCTGACAAAAATGTTGCACATGAAAAAAAAGAAATCAGATTTAAAAAGTGGCAATGATATTCTGGTTACACATTTGTAATAAATCCGTGATAGAAGAGAGGTAGGTCATCCTACGATGATACTGGGCAGAGGTCAAAAATAAAATTTGTTTAAGTTTTCAGTTTCAGAAATCCCACATAGACAAAATACTATCAAAGAGACTGAGGAATCTCACAAGTGACATATTAAGAATTATAATTCTATCAAATAACCCTTAGCAAAATAACCTGTGTGAACGTACCATTAGGTATGCTTATTTTTCATTCTAATATAAAAGAATGGGGATTCAAATTACATAATGTGGTTAAAATTCTGTCATGATTCATTACTAATTTAATCCCATGCCTCTGGTAGCTGTCTCACACAAGCCAAAACCTGTTCCCATAAAACATGGTATATTCTAAGATGATTGAACTTACTATATTTAATTGTGATACAAGGCATTTAAAAATAACCTCTCACTAATTTTGCTGATTCACCCTAACACCTTCGCATCAGCAGGTACTGGTGTTTTGGCAGCAATGCAAATTTATGCTAATTTTCTTTGAGATCTTTCCTAAAAAAAGCAAAAATGGAAGTCAGTGTCAGAATGATTGTCACATAAGTGCAACACCTTACTTACTGTAAAAAAGATTATAAAGTTACTTATTAGCCCATCTCTGGAATTTTAAATAGTGCTAAGAAAATAAGGCTTTGACAATTCTTGTATTCAAACACATAAGCTATTACACTGTAATCCTCTCCCAAAGCACCAAAATCCTAACATCCCCCCACAAAAAGCTCAGGAGCAGTCCAGTGCATGTGCTCCCATCCCAGGGGCTCCTGGCTTTGTGCTGCTGGGCAGGTCCAAGGCTGCAGCCCTGGACCACTGGCAGCTGCAGGTCACCCTGCAGGGACACCATTCGCAGCCTCTGCAGCGTGAGTCAGCTCAATTACCTTCTCTAGCCCCAGTCTGCCTCCATTTTCTTTCTTTCAATGCACAAACACTTTGAGACACAAAGCAAGTCTAGCAGCCAACGAAAATTAACCTCACCAAACATATAATGAGATGAAATGACTCCACCCAATAGATACTCCAGCTATCATCACAGCCTCTAAATATCTGAAGAATCGTATTTGTAGCATGTGCCTAAATGTGCATACCAGACTACCTGAGGTATTAATCACAATTAATTCCCAGTTATTGTACTCAGATAGCACCTGAGAAATCTGGTCTTGACTTTCTGTCTCTTTTCCCTTTCTTTCATTTTAAATGATAGGCTTAGCTCAAGTACCTATGTCCTGACTTAAGGAATTTTGATGAACTGCCATTTTCAAGTAAATCAGCACAAAACCCATGCTGTTCAGGATTTTATAAGTGACTCCACAAGGTCACATGGCAAGCTACTGGGTGTGAGTGATGTTAACTGGTTTTAGATCTGCATTGACAAAGGAAATGGGACTATACACCACTTTGTCGCAGTATGGAGCTGCACGCATTGAAGACCAGAATCCCCAGATCAAAAAATTCTCCACAGGTTACTAGCAGTCCTAAACAGTAACTTTTGAAATAGTAACTTTCAGAAGGGAAATTATTAAGGTTTTTTGGAATAATGACACTATCATAGAGCAAAGACTTTTTAGGAAGCCTGAAGGAGGTAAGCCCACTGCTGCCGCTGATGCAGATGGCTGCCAAGAGGAAATAAAACTTCTTGCACTTTGCCAAGGTCCCCTCTGGCTGCAGGCAGGCTGGCAATAAAAAAGTCTCAGGAACAGGTAAGGAAGGACTCGCTTAAGTCAGCAGATGGTGTCTGTAGCGGCTAACAGGCAACAGGAGGCCTCCTGGTACTACTGAGACAGAAAACACATATATATGTTCTTGATAACCACAGGAAAAAGTACAGAGTAGCCACAGTGCATAGCTCGAGCAGTATTTATAAGAAGGGTGGGGGTGTGCAGCTATTTAAATAAAACGGATTTTATCTAGACAAGGACTTGAATATGCACCAATGCAACAGTTAAGTGTCCCCAGGTGGAAACTGAGGGATAAAACAGCAGTGTAAAAGTCTTACAGAAGGGCTCTCAATGGCTTCACCCTCCCCCACCCAAAAACATGGTCTTTTGTGAAGCTGCTTCATGCAGCTGAAACTTTCTTGTTAATTAAGCAAAGATTGGTAGGTACAGCTGCAATTTCAAATGAGCTCTTTCCAAGACTCTCCACTTGCTCTGCCTCACTACCAGATGCACAGCTCCTTTTCCAGCTTGTACACTGTTTGCATTTTTTTGTCCTTTTGATATTACCAGAATATGGAAGTTATCAGTACATGACAAAGAAAACAGAGGCACCACTGGAGTACCCCTTTAAACTCATGTTGCCTGTTGCCATGGCAACCACTTAATTAGCTGTGTTACTCATTTTTCAGCAGCACCTGGCAACATCACCTCTCCAAGATCTGTTATTGTTAAGGAGCCTGCTAGCTCAGCTGCTTTATAAGGTAAAAGCAAAAAAGATCTGCTGGCATTTCCATTCTGAATCTTATTTTTCAGGAATCATAAATCACTCATAAATTACCCAACAGATGAATACAATGTGCATAAATACCACTGTGCCAACCCATCCCTTTGAAAAGAACACAATGAAAGTGAGGGGCTCTAATCATGCTCCCCGCAGTACCAGTATGTATTCACTATACAGGGAGAAGGATCAGATCTTAAATTCCTTAAGTGAAAACACCCAAATGCTTTGACAGGCAGTCTCTTGCACGTCTCTCCTTTGACATCACAGGCGTATGGCATGGGGACAGGATTGGCCCCATTTCCTCCAAGCCTCCTCTTAGAGAAAGACTCCTACCCTTCACATTGCTCCTGTCCGTATCCTCAAGCTGTTCTGAGAAGCACACAAGCATGTACTGAGCCAGCACTGCAATCACCATAATTAAACATGATAATCAAACAGGCTTCAGTCAGCCAGAAGCTGGACCAGACTACACCAGGAGCCTTCCTCAGGAGTAAACTGCCCCTGTATGTGAGTTGCACACAGACTTCAGACTCAAAGGGCTGAAAAAAAATGGTTGTTTAATTACATTCCACAGACAACCCCATCACCTTGGACGAATACTTTCCTTGGACAAAAGGTCACCTAGTTACCTAAATTCCATTTCTGAGTCTGGGACCATAAAGGAATATGTACTTACAATAATCTCTATAGTATCAAAGTCGACCATTTCAACGGTTGAACACCCACAGTTTAATACTTGGGTGCTGAAACAGAAATTAAACATCCTGAAATCTTATTAAAATGTGGCAACAAAAAAGCCTTCTCTCTGCCAAACAGCAGAGAGGATACAAAGGAGCCTCATGAAGAATTAAACATCACAGAACAGCAGAAAGAAACTAAAATAATTCTCTGATCGGTACAGTGGAATTCTGTAGGTACAAATGTGCCTCTCCAAAAAAGAAGCTGGTCAAAAGGAATAGTTTTATCCCTTGATATTGCCTTTATTCAAGTTTCAGGCCCCCCTTAATGCTCTTTAAATACGGATTTTGGCAGTTTATTGTTTAAAGATTGAGAGTGGTGAAAAACACATTTATTTTTGCTTCTCAGAGATGTTGATGAATTCCAGTCACATGCAATTAAGCTGGAATTCAACACAATGACAGACTAAACAGGGAAGTCTAGACAAACAAAGAAAAAAAAATCCATCAAAAATACAATTCCCAGAGAAAAATTCCTTTACAAGTCTACATTCTTTCTGCTGCAAAAGGGGTGCACAATCTTCTCTTATTTATTATTTGAAAGTGGAGTACTTGCTTTATTTTAATTCATGCAGTGATATTAGAATGTATCATCTAAAAGAGACAGTAAAAATACTAGTCATGCTGTAGTATTTTTCCTACAGGAGAAATATAGAATCTTTAAGTTTTATGGTAAAACACAGGTATGTTAAAAATGCATTTTGCATTTCTTAAAGATAAATTCCCTCTCTGTAAAGCAAAGCAACAAATGTCACCGAGAAGTTGAACTGTCTTCATGACATTTAAAATTAAATGAAAAACAAGTATTCTAGGCCTGAGTTTACATCCACATAAATAAGGAGCTACATGTCTTTACTCAAAAATTGTTTTATTAGTTTTGTTGGTTTCCAAGCCAGAGGAAGAATCATAGAGGTATATAATTTTTTCTTAACTCTGGCAGTGCTTTAATCTCTCTAGATATGGGGAGATACAGCAAAAACTGCTTTAACATATGCTGCAAGAAGAAAAGATTAGTTACACAAGACATTTTTGTACATTATTCAAAACCATCAGGTCAATATTACCATGCTAGCAAGGCATCAGGGTCTCTGCCAACAATGTATAGCAACTGACCTCAGGAATGCGATGTAGTAGCATGATACAAAATTTCATAGCCCTTTTTCACCACACAGGAGAGATATCCGAGAAGATGGAATTTTTAACACTCATCAGTACTAGGTTGTACTGTATGACAGCACTCAACATGCACATGGCCACAATGATTTCACCAGTGACAGAAACCACTACTACTCTGAGAAGGTCATAGATTTTCACATGAGAAACTTGATAAAATTCATTCACACTCATTCAGCATTCATATTAAGAGTAATGAGATCTTAGAAAACTTACCAAACACTTTGATTCTCATGAAACCAGAACAAACTCAAATTTTACACTTCACAAAACTGGTAAACAAATGTTTCACACTTTATTGAATGAATCCTCTTAAGGAAGAATGGGCTTGGAAAAAAGGCAGAAAAAAAGATTTAGTCTTATAAGCCCTATAAATTTTTGATTTCCTCATACAAGCCAAAGGAAGTTCCTGTGAGTAAAGGCAGACCAAGAAAGAGTCCAAGTCCTTTGAGAAGAAACATAGGGCTTCAGCTGCACTTGTTCTGGCTCTATCAATCTATAGAGCTGACCTTTCCAGTTAAATGCTTTGTATGTACTCTACCTATTACAATAAGCTTCAGACTCTGGACTACTAGATTGGTGCTACATGAAGAAACGGTTCAGTCAAAAAGTGAGTTTTCTTAACTTTAAAAAGGCCCTAAAACTAATGGGCCAGGCAATTTCAGAGTGTAACTTATTAGTTCTGCTCTTAAACTCACCTCGAACTTCAGGAGAGAATCGAGCTGAATGGCGAGACACAAAAAGTTTCAGCTCTTCGTCCAAGTTGCATTCGACCAAGTTTGTGTCCCATGATCGGATCCCTAAAATTCAAAAACCAAAACACATTTAGCTTGACACATGAGCACTGGAAGTTTTAACCAAGTATTTTTCTATTTGCCTTCATGCAGTTTGCATATTTCTAAATTCCAAGCCCAGCCTCACTTCCTTTAAAGGTACACAGCTATTTTTTAAAATGTACTTGGAAGGATTCTGACAGGAATCAGAAAAAGACAATTTGCCTTTCCAAAAGGTGACCATTCTTTAAGGCCCCAGCTTTAGAATTGCAGTAGAAGCCACTTCATAAGAAGCTACCAATGTCCCTGACTTGACTTTAAAATAGCAATACACAGGTTTACAACACTGAAAGAGTGAATCACCCAGAGGACACTTGAGTCATGTTGCCCTTCTGAGAAGACGGCATTACCTAGCATGTTGCTAATTAATATTTAAATACAAAGTATTAAATTGCTGACTTCTTCATTTAATATCTTTGAAGCATACCATATTTTAAATTAAAATTTAAGTGATCTTTTATTTATGAAGTGTCAGAACTCTAGTTTTGAGATTGGAAAATGCTGTGCTTGATCTTTTTTCTTTTAAAAACTAAACAGCACATCTCTGTTCCCTACTGTTTTTCCCCCAGCTACTTAAAAAATCAGATACTTGACACTCCTATGACCAAAAAGTGTATTATTCCAGAGTAAATTTTTAAGGATTGAAATTTGACCAGGAAAAAAAGAGGTCATTGCAGCCAAAAGACAATTTTCTAGTTTCCTTCCATAAGATTTTGATGAATTAATTTGAAAAAAAAAGAACATACTTTGGATTTTTCTGTAATTTTGTTTTGAAATTGTTCTAAAAAATCTTCTAGTTTTGAAATAATGAGCAGGCAGTAGCACTACAAGTAAGTCCAGACACAGCTTTAATTTTTAAAACCTAAACTGCACTCATTTTTTTGTCCTAAAAGAACATCATTGCATCTACACAAATGAACTGGCAAACATCAAAGGGATTGCTGGTGAGGAAGTGTCTGGTGGCCCCTCCCTTCCCACATGAGCATGTCTTTGCATAGAATCATTGGGTTAGACCACTTTAGGGTTTGACCAGGAGATGTCTGAAGAGGTGTGTGTCCAATCCCTCACCATGAGTCTAGAACTAACACTCTGTCAGGGTTTCAGGCTGTGGATGCTACTCTCAATGCCACCTCCCATGTTCTATATTCTGTTTCAAGGCAGCAGAAATGTCAGGACTTAGACTGGCAGAAGCCCTGTTGCAGGGATGAAGCACAAGGAGAAAAGATGGGATAGCAGAGGAACCAGATCCGCAGCACCAGTCTCCCACTGCAGCTCTGAGTAGGTTCTCCATGCAAATATGAACATCTGCATTTCAGCTGCCTGAAACCTCTGCAAGAAGAATGCACCCAGGGCTTTTCTTTGTCAGCATCCAGGGAAAGGTAGTAGCAAGCTCACAGTAACATGCTACCAACAATTAAGTAGCTGCCATTGGAATCTCTAGAAAAACTGGAAAATACAGTATTGCCTGTGTGTTCCATAACCACTTGAGAAAAATAACTGAGCTATAACCAGCCACCTCCACTTCCTGACTGATGCATCATTGTTCAGAGGCACAAGCAGCAAGACTCTTCTGCAACTCTCCTTACTTTGTTTTTTCAGAAAGCTCTTGGCCATATGGTGCATTTTGGGGATGAGTTTTGGCAGACAAATACATCTAAACAGATTTTAATATCTTCCAGGTGTTGGAATATTTAAGAGCCAGAACACCAAGATGATACGATACCATACACATAGAGCACATATGAAAACAATAACTATTAAACTGACATTGATCACAAAGCTGAAGTACACTGAATGAATGAGTGCTGAACTTCAAGAAGCTTGAAGATAAACAGCTCTCTGGCCTATGACATCAAGCTTGTGTGGAGAAACTACAAAGCTTTCTGGAGGTCAGTTTTAAACAACATGGACTATGATTCATCAATACTGCTAATGATAGGACTCATCCACCATCTCTAGCTGCTTTAGATGCAATCCTGATTTGCTACAGGGATAAGATTCTGATTAGATGTAGTCAAGAATATAGAGCCAGGCAGTGTCGAAAATACAGGACTCAACACAAAATAAATAGGGAAAAAAAAGAAAAGGAAAAAAAACCAAAGCCAAAGGGAAAAAAACCTATACACCCTATGTACACAGCAGTCATAGAAGTTGAAGCTAGCAGAAGTTGGGTAGGCTATCCAAAATTCGCAACTGCATGATTCAGCAGTCTGGATGCAAAAATTACCCATGTGTATCATAGAATAGCAAAATGTATTAAATGCATGCTATCACTAAATCAGGTTTTGGGCAGAACAAAGGTAAACGTGGAACTAAAATCCAATGCCAATCCAAGGTCAATCCAATGATGGATCAGCAGTGTGGATGTAACTGCTGTAAACATGGCTGAACTGGAGCTATTTCTTTCTCTCTGCAGTCTTAGGAATGCAATGCCACTAGATACAGGAGTAATGAGACAGCAGGCAGGGCACACCCAGTAGCATCTGCTACATCAGTAGAAAAATCTTGAAGCTTTCTCTTCAGTCCCCTCTTCTCTTTTGGTGGATGGTGGGTTGGAGGATTGCCCCCTTAGCAAAGTCACATCCCAAATGTAATTACTGAAAATGCGTCTTACCACGCCATTCCCTCCCCATGATATATTAAGAAATGACTCTGCATTCCACCAGGTTGCGTAGCATCACGCCAGTGATGTGTTATCAGCAGATGTTTTCTTTGACACGTTGCTCTGCAGTTTGGCGCATGAATCCACAGTTTTCAGTGATGGTACTCAAGAGATATACCAGAGAAGACAGTGAGGCAGAGTTATCAAGAACCAAAATGCACTTAGAGCTCTATTGAGAATGAAGGTAGCAAGAAATGGTTTTCTCCAGACTACAGCAGACTTTCCAAAGACAAAGATATTAGCTGAGCCCATAATTGCCTCACTAGGCAGTAGATAAAGCTTCAGACTCCCACTGTATTAATCCAGAACAATGTACCTCAAAATTTCACCAGAGAGTTTTCTTAGCAGGCAAAAATGTCTATCAGATGGTCTGATACTAGAAGCAGCAAGGTGACTTCTAATCCAAAATGATGAATTAAAAGGCCAAAACATTCCCTTGGAACATCTGAACCTGTAAGTGGGTCTTATGCTTAGTGGCAGGAGGTAGGAGCAACTGAGCTATGCAGCAGCAACTGTACAATAGCAGATTCAAGAAGAGACCAAAGAGCATTTCTTCAGAGGAAGGATATTAGCTGTCTTGAGAGAAGAAATTTTACCCATTTGCTCTATAATCTTTAATAATTTAATTAAAATGCAGCCAGTTCACTTCTAACACAACTGAAAATTAGATAGAGTTAAGGAAGTGCAGTGCTGAAGAAGCTCTGAATGACAAAGCACCTGCCTCAGTAGTTCTCCCCAGGAGACAATGGCAGCAATAAAGATGAAGAGGTTATGATGAAACTGGTTAGCAGAGATGAAGATGGCTTTTACTTCAAACAGGTATGAAAAAGAATTCAGAGAAATAGCCAACTAAAGCAACAATGGTTGAGAAAGCAACAATAGAGATAGATGAAGTCCTAGCTGGACTGCTGAACCACACCTACATGACAAGGCTGCTACCAATTCCCCGTTCTGGGATCTCTTCTCCACTCTAACAATAGCAGTTTCTGAAATCTTTGTTTTCACCAGCCCAGAACAAAAAATCCATGTTATAAAATCATGTATCAACTGAGTTTAACAAACTGTAAGATCTGGCAATAATTTTCTTTGTGCTTTATTCCACTAATACCGCAATGGGTTGTTGGATTTTTTTTTTCTCCTCTCTGCATATACACTGCAATCTATTGTATCAGAAACCACAACGAAAA
>VZRF01002296.1:0-12360 GCA_013396875.1 Vireo altiloquus
TGCTGCTGCTGCTGTTGCTGCTTTCTTTGCTTTTAGCGAAAAGCTCACTGTTAAGGCACGACGGTCTCTGGTTCTGCCCTCTTCCTGTCCCTGTGCAGATAACTTTACATGGTTAGGTGGAACTATCTGAAGCAGCTCGTTTGGCTTTAAATAACTAGCAGTAAGAGGCCTTGTCATCTATTTTTATCTAAATAATACTGACGGTGTTAGTCACATAATCTCCAGGGTTTGTCTTGTAGGTCAGCTCTGGCTGAGGCCTTCTGCTCTGGTCTCAGGACATCCATCGGTCATCGGACTTACAAGCTGAATCATGGTTGTCAGACTGCCTCTGCAATTGTTGCATATGTGGTTGGTCGATCTTGAGGTGTAACTTCAAGCTGCATTCCCTGTATTGTGTGCTTGATTAATCCTACAATACAAGGAATTAAACAAGGAATAAACAACAAGGTAGCAGTTGCACAAAGGGAAAGGAGAAGGGCCTCTTTGAGCTACAGACTCCCTGGCAGCCACAAAAGTATATCTGATTCCCAACATTCCCATGTATGGATTGGTACATGGGCTAATTTTCTCATCTCCCTAGTTAGCTGTTTTCCTGCTTTTCCGTTGTCTTCAATTTGTGAGCAGCAGTTGGTTTAATTTGATTTCTCACAAATTCCTCCTTCTTCTTCCAGTAGTCTAAAACCATGCGATACTGGAAAATCACATTTGTAGTTGCTTGGGTTGGTCAGCCATAAGGTCAAGGGTGGCAGCCATCTGGTTAGTGATTGTCCTATTATCCAACTGAAATTATACGTAGGTTCTCTGGCTCCTGATACCCATTAGCTAGGGTTCCATGTAGCCGGTCCATAATGTTGTATAATTCTCTCAGGTGGCCACCTGTGGAGGCGGACAAGCCTCCTAGTCAGGATGACACTGGAGCCCCTTGGGAGGATGGTCCCTGAGAGCGAAGTGAGGGTGACACAAAAGGTCTCTCCCAGGATCCTTTGTTTCTGTATTCAGATATATCCCAGTTCTTTTCACCTGGTTGGCCCATTGGCCCTATGCCCCTTTTTGACCTTATATGTCTCAGCCCTGGAATATTCTGCCTTCCCTGCATCACCATTGGCCCCTACTCCTCAGCCATTCCCCTGCTTCTTCCCTACTCGTTCCCTGGTCCTAATCCCGCCTATATACCGCCCCCTGGCCCTCCAACTATTGGTCCCTGATGCTCTCTCCACCCCTCATCTTCCCCATACGTAAACCCGATCCCACCATTGTCGTCTGTCCCTGGACTCCTTCTCATGTGGCTGCAATAAATCTCTGTGGAATTCCATACAAGGATCCTTCCCGTCTCTTTATCATCAATGCCTGCATCTGCTATTCCCGTGTATGTGTGCTTGTGTGTTTGTGTGTGGCACCTGCTGAGTGGCTCTTCACAGAGATGCTTCTGGGAAGGTTGCAGCACCTTACCACCACCACACGCCGCAACAGCCATTCATCATCTCCCCTTTGTAGAGGAGAATTTCTTACAGGAGCTGGGACATGTGAACAATCCAGCCTGCACAGTGTGCCTGGGAAAATGCAACCTAACCTACGTGTCAAACACAGCATATTCAGCAGAATAAGCAAGCTCACCAAGGATGGGAAGGAGATTAAGCAGCTCACCAAGGATGGGAGGAAGGAAGGAGTGATAAGGGAAGCAACTCCCCAAACTCCCTAAATGCAAGCACGGATGGGAAAGTTTGGTGCAGAAACTTGCAAAAACTGCTGTAGGCACAGAAAATGTAAGCCAATCACTTAGTAGAAAGATGCTTCTAGGGATTGACCAATTGTAAAGCAGCCTGTAACGCATGGGGATAGAGCTTTTAGGGTATAAGAATACAGAGGTCTGTGTAATAAATGGCTTCACTTGATCATATTGGTCCTGCTGTGATGTCCCGCTCCTGCGAAACCCCATCTTTGGGAATTACCCTTAGTTAGAGAGGTGTCAAGAGACCATTTTTCTCTCACCAAATCATCATATACTTTGAGCTGCATCCCCTGACTTTGTGATAGCAAAAAGAACAGGGGCCTGATACAGCCTATATAACATATTCCTGACCACTTTGGAGGTACCCGTTGGTAAGCATGTTGGCCACAAATGCAATAATGTCCTTTCAAGGCCCATGTTTCGGTAGCAAAAAGGCCTTCCCACTTTTCATCATCAACTGCTGGGTCAAAATATAATTTTTTCCCCAGATGTAATGGATCTCCAAAAATAGTTGTTTCACTGTAAGAGTCACAATATTCGCATTTCCAAATTCCTGGGTGGGGTTTCCATCTGCAGTCACACCCCTGTTCTGTTTTGTTAGAGTTGGACCAGAACTCCTTGAAAAGGGTTTGAGTTCTGTTCTAAAGTTGTCACTTCCACTGATAATTATGGACAACATATGTTTTACTTGTGTAATTGTCTCGAGGGCAACTTAAAAATAGGTGGTCAAAGAACAAATTATTCCCCATGGCTTTATAGCTTTCGAAATCCCTTTGGTAACTGTGGTAGGAACACCTTACCCAAGTACCACTGGTGAGCTTAACATGCGTTTGATTCTATCTTCCTTGGTATTTGGAACAATCATAAGGAGGGCAATCAGAGGTCCAACAATCAAAACCCAAAGTCCTTTCACAAACACTTTCTCCCACTTGAATCCCACGTCCTTGTGTCCAATTACAGCAGTAGATGCCTTTCCCGGAAAGGCGTAATTGCTAAGGATTGCCATCTTCAGTCCAGAAGCCTGTTTCTTTGTGTACATCACTTCATTCACTGATCCACCACTTAAGTTTTAATGGTTGGGCTATCCAAGGCCAATCTTTGGCTCTGCCTGGGCTCCCACAGACCAAACAATTGCTGAGATTAAAGGTGGTTGCCACTGTTTCCTCTAAGGATAGAAATCTATTTTCCCAGGTTGCAATTTGATCGCAATGGTAACACATAATTAAAAATACCAACAGTAGTCTCATTGTTCTAGTGCTTTGTATTCTCCACAAAGGTTGGTTCCTCAGCCCAGGCACCGTGGATAATAACCTTTTCTGAGGGGGTTGTTGCAGTAAACAGGCAGGTTCAGCCATGCAGGGTGTGCAAGATAAAATCCTATACCATCTAGTTATTCTCGCAAATAACATTTTGTTGTGGAGACTTACTTCCATTTTTCTTGCCCAGGTCTTGTGATCAGAATGTTGTTGTCCTTTCCTACTGCTATTACCTCAGCCAGTTCAGGAGGGCCATTTGGCCCTTGGACCCATATTTTACTTCCATCATTAAAACTGGTAGATCCAAACCCTCTGTCTCCATGAATGGTAGTGACTTGAGGTGGATCCCTTTTCACAATTGTTTTTGAAACTAGAACTATAAATAATTGGGCTTTATGGTCATGGGGTTGAATAACCAAATCTTGTGCACCATTGTTTAACAATGTCACTTTAATCTCTTCCTGATAATCTGCACCGATCACTCCTCCCATTACCTGAATACTGTTCAAATCTAAATTTGGAAAGCAGTTATTGAACCAAAGCGTCCTGGGGGAATTTGAATTCCTATTCCAGTGTTGATAACTTTCATCTAGTTTGGATTTATTTGGATCAGTTCAAGTGTGTAGAGATCCAGTCTTGCAGCCTCTGGAGTGGCCTGGTAGGGTGGGGTGATTTCCCAATAAGCCAAAGTTTCATTCACAGTTAAAGGCTATATCTGCAAATGAGGTGTAATTGTGCATCAGGGGGTGTCCATGTCCCTGATGTCCCTATTGTTAAGGCTGTGTAGTACATCAGTGAAATGGGTTCTCCACCAGGACAGGTGTCCATCTCCCAGTTTTCTCAACTGCTCTTTCAATAGCCCATTCATTTGTTCAATTAATCCCTCATCTTGGAGATAATATGGTATGTGAAAACCCCACTGAATGTTTTGCTGTTCAGCAGACTGTTGAACAAATTTGTTCCAGAAATAAGACCCATTGTCTGTTTGAACGTGTAGTGGAATTCTGTAATTGTAGTGTCTGTAGTGCAGATGGTGCTATGATGAGTGGCGTTTTTACAAGGATGAGCAATTAAATACCCAGAACACATATCTACAGCAGTACAAATATATTTACACCCTCAGTCCTGGGGTAAAGGTCCAATGTAATCCATTTGCCAGATTTGTCCAGGTAATTTTACTGTCCCCAATTGTCCTTTTACAATGTTTGGCACTGGGTGTTTGTGCATCTATTGGCACATGGGGCATTGAGCAATTATAGTTCTAATCATATCAAGTGACATGCCAATGCCATACTCTTGAGCCCACCTGCAAGTGGCTTTTTCTCCAAGATGCCCACATTTTTGGTGCGCTCATTTCACCAAGCCTTTGTGATCCTCCTTCGGAGGGAACTCCAGTCCATCTTGGGAAATCTTTGCCTGGTTGCCTGCAACAGAGTTATAAAGTCGCTCTAAAGTGTGTGTGTTATTACGGACATGTATTGGGTCTGGCTGAGGTAAAGTTCACAGCCCTTAAAGTGCTGTGCTTTGCATTGGTAGCTGGATGGGTGTTGATAACAGACCAGTGATTCGGCTACTGTCGAGCAGCGCTGTCCCTCTGACGTTCCTTCTCCCATCAAAGGGGATAGGAGTGGGCAAGATCCTGGGAGGGGACACAACCAGGCCAGCTGACCCAAATTTGCCAAAGGGATATTCCATACCATATGACATCAGCTCATATACATAATCTAAGGGAGAGAGGAGGAAGGGGGGGCATTCATGAGTTTTCAACATTTGCCTCCCAGAGGAACCATTACGTGTGCTGAAGCCCTGCTTCCCGGGAAGTGTCTGAACATCGCTGCTGATGGGAAGTAGAGACTGCCTTTTTTTCTCTTTAGCTCATGCGCATGCAAATCTCTGCTTATTTCTTTCTTTTACTGTAATAAAACTGCCTTATCTCAACCCTGCTAGTTGTTCTCCACCATATTTGCTCCCCTGTCCCAGTGGGAAAGGGAGTGATAGAGCGACTCAGTGGACACCTGGCATCAACATGAAATGCAGTCACATAAGTTCTTTGTACCATTTCCCAAATGGTACAAAAATCTTTCCACAGTTTCTTTCGCCAGACCTCTTTGGAGTATATTTTCCAGACTCTGGCTACCCATGTCAGTAGCCATGTAGCTAAGCCATTAGCTACTGACCAAGAATCAGCATATAAATGGCACTCTCCTAAATCTTCTTCTTTTAAACCCATATAAATTGCATAGAATTCAGCATATTGACTGCTTTTCCCCAGTCTGGTAATTTCTAAAACTTTTTCTGAATGAGGATGGTCAGCTACTTCCCTCTTATATATTTAGCTGATCCATCCATAAACCAAGCATGTTCTTTTTCCTGTGGCATTAGTTGATGTGAAGTCTTTTCCCACTTCACTGGAGATTCCCTCTCAGCTGTGAAGTTGGCACTTACCTCTTGGTCCCTCACAGGGGCAGCTGCTATTCGCTCATGAAGAGTGGCTATCTCCCTGATTCCCACCTTGGCCCTATCCTGAATATACCACTTCCACTTTATAATACTAGACTCCTGAGTGTGCCCAATTCAATGGGCTTTCGGAGATCTGCTGACCTACTGCATAACAGGAATTTCCAGATGAAGAGCCATTTCACCACTTCATGTCCTATGGTAAGTTGTTCTGTTTCTATCAGTGCCCAGTAACATGCCAATAACTTGTTTCTCAAAAGCTGTGTAGTTGTTTCCTGCTTCTGGCAACTTCCTCCCCCAAAACCCCGGGGGAACTTTTTTCTTTCCCTCTTTTTGCCAGAGACTCCCATTAGCATGAGACTCATTTATAGATACATTTAACTCAACTTCTCCCTTTTGCATTGGCCATAAATTGAAAGCCCTTTGAATAGCCTCTTTTGCTAATTCAAAGGCAGTCTGATGCTCATTTACCCATTCTAATTCATATTTTGTCCTGGTTACTTTATGCAAAGGGATTAATATTTGTCTCAGAATATGTTGTCTTCAAAAGAGGAATAATCCAATAAATCTTTGTGCCTCCTTTTTATTTTGTGGCACTGCAAAATCTAAAACCTTCTGTCCAGCTTTGGGTAAGATTTCCCAATGCCCACAGAGCCACTGAATTTCCAAAAATTTCACTGTTTGGGATGGTCCTTGAATTTTGGTAGGCTTAATTTCCCACTCTTTCTGTTTCCTATGATCCACAACTAATTCAAGCACTTGCTACACTTCCTCCTCATTGCTCCTTTGCATCAAGATGTCATCTATATAATGAATTAGTTGCATATAAGGAGTCAGTTTGATTTCATCCAAGTGCTCAGCCACTGTTCAATGACAAATTGTTGGGCTGTGCACCCATGCCTGGGGCAATCTGGTGAACGTGTAGTGCCATCCCTGCCACGTAAAGGCAAACTGATCCCAATGCTCCTCAGCAATGGGCACTGTAAAGAAAGCATTAGCCAAATCAATTACTGCACACCAGGTTCCAGAGTGTTTCTGGATTTTTTCTATTAAAGTAACCATATCTGGTACAGCTGCTGCAAGAGGTGGGGTGTGTTTATTTGATTCTCTAAAATCCACAGTCATTCTCTATGACCCATCACATTTCTTGACGGGCCAGACCTGGTTATTGCAAACCATGGTAGTGGGTTTTAAAACTTCTGCATCAACTAAGTCTTTAATTGTCTGTGAAATGTCTTCATGTCCCCTGGGGATTTTGTACTGCTTCATGGTTACCAATTTAGCTGTGGCAGGAATCTGCACAGGGGGCATTTTTGTCTTCCCCACTAAAAATGTGTGGGCACTAATATAAGGCTTTGTACCAAAGTGATACAAACTGCCAGATAAATTTAAAGTCAGTCCCTTTAAGATACCAATCCCATTATATATTCAGGGATCAGAACAATCATAACTGAATGCAATAATTTGGGGAGGTTCCCTATTTTCAATTCTATCTGTGTTTGCACAGCTTCAATTTGTTCCACCCCCCCCTGCCCCAAACCTGTAATAGTCACTGGTTGTCCTTTAAATTTCCTGGGATTCTCCTAAATTTAAAGAGGCCTCCACTCTGGCATCAATTAAGGCTTTTACAATTAGTGAGGACCGTTTTTTCCAAAATTTCTGAAGCTCCACATGAGGTCGTCAGTCCTTTCGTGCCAATTGCACGGGAGCTTGGCCATTATCTCATTCTTGTTTACTATGCTATTTCCCTAGTGTCTCTCCAGGAATACAGGTCAGAATAGGGTTCCCAATCCTCCCTCCCCCCAGAACAGCCGATCTGCTCGTGGTGGGCCCTCCGTGAGCAGATGTGAAGTCCCTCCTGTTGAGGCTCCGGGGGGGTGCCGTAGGTTGAGTAGTTCCTGTATTTTTTGCTTTAGCATTCTGCACTTTCCTGCTAGGTCTATGCAACCCTCTTTGTTTCTATCTTTTCCATTAATCGGGAGCTGGGATCTCATCAATTTTATTGCGAGACAGGCCATCTTTTAGCAAGGCTTTAAACATTTCCCTTTGAGGAATCCTGTTCTCACTGCTTTGTAGGTTTTCTCAATTCCCAGCACTCCCCTGGGGGCTCCACTCCCCGAGGCCACCTAGCTGCTGTATCTTTTCAATCACTGCATCCAGAGGATTTCCCGTTTCATTAAGCAAAATGGCCATTATCACATTTTTGTATGCTGGGGGAGCCATCTTAATCAATCTACTTCTCATAGCAACAGTCAGGGGATTCTGCATCAGAGTATCAGCGTCCCCGAGATAAAATCGATGCTTTTGTCCCTTCCTCCTTTATTTGCTGTATACAATCTTGCAGGGTATACCAGGGATGCTCAGAATCCCTGGTGAAACATTTTCTGTGGGGTACTTAGCATTACATCCCTAAGTAGCCAAGGCCAGCCCATTAGGATCCGTGCTTGTACACATCCTAAATGCATCCTGCACAAAGGTATATGAATCAAACTTGTCACTGTTGAGTTTGGGGACAGCGAAAGTAGCGGCATAAACTTCAGATGAAAAAGCCATTTATTAAGAAAATTTTGCCCTTTATATACTATATATATATAAAGGGTCGCTAGAGCAGGGCACAGTTATTGGTTCTTGGGTGAACACCTCTATAGCATCATTGGTTAATTACAACAACGCCTAAGAATAACAAGTCGGAATACCAAGATGTAAAAATACCACCTGCAAAATATAGTTTACAAAAACACATAAGATGGTTTACATAAACTTCTCCTGGTTCTCAGCTCCGTTTGTGAGAAAGCAACTTCTTCTGACAAACAGGGCCGGGAGCTGGAAAATTTCTCTCTGATCAAACTTGTCAGTGTCCACAATTCCCCCTTTTTGTTTAAAACTCACAAATTTCTTAGCATCTACGTTGTCCAGTCGTACTCCAGCAGCTCCCTGCAGCTCCGTGCAAACGCACCATCCAAAAGAGCAGAGACTCCCTGTTGGGGAAGACGAAACAGGTAAACCTTATAAAGATGATTGCCTGACAAAATATTCTGAAAATATGAAACCTGTAAGTGAAGTAGAAATGAAAGCTAGCTTTGAGATGTAGGATACCAAGGCATTAGTTACTGTTCAACCAAAAAACAATGGGCTAGCCAGCTCAAGGAGAATCCCTGTTGATTCTAAGCAGATATGGAGATGCTTCTGCAAGCAGAAGAGTCCAAGGTTCAAGACTCTGCCAGTTTGGCAGGGAAGACAAAGAGTTTTGAAAGTAGCTTTTAGAAGTTAAAATGTAACACAGTATGGAAATGTAGTCCTTTTGCTAGGCTGTATGTAAATTCTATAAGATTTGTGTCTTTTATTGGTTAGATGCTGTAAAATTACCATATTCAGTATAGGAAAGGATATAATGTCTTGTAATCGGATTTTAGCCCTCTCTGGGGCTCGCTTCAAGCTGTGGCCGGCAGCTGAAGCAAAGCTCTTGTACCCACGATCTGTGCAAATAAACCGCATGCTTCAAGAGCTGCCTTGGATTGCAGAGATCTCTTGCCATCCTCATCCCATCTCCCTTTATTCTTCCCTACAACTCACCAGTCTCTGCTTAAACCTGTCAATTATATCACTTACTTTGTGTGTCTAAAATCTTCTACCACACCTACCCTCACATTCTGCCCATCTATCTTTCCACCGTCTTTCGCCTTGTCACCGATTTCACATTCATGAATTCATCTGGGGAACCAGCCTCGTCAGAATCTATAGGATCCCAAATATCACCATCCCATTTCTCTGGCTCCCACGGCACACCTGCTTCTGCAATCACTGCATGCACTGTCTTGTGATTCACTCATCCCCTTCTTTTCCCATATTTTTACTGTGCAACGCAAACCACAGCCTTTGCAGCCACAGTCTGGTAAGTGTCCAGCTTATCAGCAAGCAACTTGTTCTCCCAACATCAGAATCTGATTCTGCAAATCACACATTTGTCCATGTGGAAACATTCCGGAAAAAAGGTTCTTTCTGTTGGTGCTCTTTCCAATATGCTGTTAACAAAATCCGCTCCGAACCAACAATCTCTACCCTTCCCTCAATAGGCACTTTTTGGATACATTTTAATGCATCCAGTGGGTTGGCTTCCTTGACACGATTTTCCCATTGCTTGCTCAGCCCTCTGACCTGAGCCCACTAGAGAGCCAGTGAACTATAAGGAAACTCTTCCCATCTGGGAACGTCGGATGGAGCTGACACATTGCGTTTGGATTTAAACTGACATTTTGCTCTGATGACTATGCCAATGTATGTTTTGCCAGTTGACAGGGACACTTTAAAGGTCACAGACACCAATAGAAAGAATCGCCATATTTACTATGAATAGTAAGGAGACACAACAGTAAAATGATACATTTAATAAAAAATAACCTTACTACATGCTTGGTGTTGGAGTCAGGAAAAGCTTGGGAACTTTTCCTGCTCCTCTGGCTGTTTGCTTTACCCTCAGAGCTCCACAAAAAAAGGCTTGGCCTGCGAACCAAGCTTGTGGGAGCATTTGTCTCAACTTCTGGATGAACTGAGAACACCAAAGAAATGAGGAGATGGTTGTTTAGTGTATCACAGAATGTGTAGTTGTAGTTTTTAGGTTTTGCTATATATGTTATATGGAGCCAACATGGAGATTTTAGGGTGTTGGCTGTTTCTTGTTCATTTTCTTCTCTCTTCTCCTTCTCTTCCTTTTTCCCTCTGACATGAGTTCCTGTGACTTGTTAATTGGTAGATAGAATTCAGTGTAGAAGAGATATATCAATAAGGTTGATATTCACTGGTTTTGGGAACAAAATAAGATACGTAAAGTTTTCTAACTGGTTGATAATAGATATAAAAGCTACCTGCTTCGGGTAGCCATTGCCATTCTGTCCTCGTGTTCCTGGAGGTCACAGCACAGTCTGTGCCTCTGAAACTCTGATAAGAACCAGAAATAAACAAGCTCTGAAACAGCAGAAAGAAGCCTCATCTCATCTTTTCGGGGCATGGGACACTGAAATAAGGAACACAGCCGGGCCAGATGTCAGGGGAACACCTCCCCCCTGGCACTTGGCTTTAGTGACAAGCAAAACCAAGCAAGGTAATGCACCTAAATCAGTATTATATGAGGGAAAGGAGAGTGATTTAGAAAGATGCATCCCCAATTGCCTAAATACTTTGCCATCATCCAGATACGCAGTCACTGGGGAGTCCCATTTCACAGCAAGGACCTGGAGAACCCTTCCCAAAAATTCGTAAAATCCTACATAGTGCATCCACTCATAGGTGAGATTTCAGGTTTGCCCAAAATGGAGTCCAGCTTTTAAAGGCCCAAATCAGCAAGTCAAAGTGACGTGATTATATTTTTAGCGCAGAAACACCTGGATCAGATGCACACTTCACAATCAGCCAGGGCCACAGCTTGGCCAGAGCTCAGGCCTGGGCTGGGAGGGTTTTCCCCTAAAATACCCTACAAACAAACTCCTAGTCATGTCAGTTGGGAAAGTTTCTTAATATGATACATTTCTTGCACATAATTCCACAAGGTTATGTGAAAGTTTCTAAAGCAGCCGTTTGGTGTTAAACACCTAGCATAAAGAGTCCTTGCCATCTCTTTTCAGCTAAATAATACTGATGGTGTTAGTTACAAAGTGCCCAGGATCCATCTTGTAACAACTCTGGCAGGAACAAGGTGACTGCCTGGGGGCTACTTATGGCTTCTGACACCCAATTCCTCAGGGCTTCCCACCACCTCAGCCCCTCAGGGGCCTCCTGTCCCGTGTAGCCTCCTGCCACCCACTCCCTCGCACATCCCCCTCGTGCCTTGTCCCATCAGAGCTTCCGCAGCACCTCCCCTCAGGACCCCTTCACAGCCTCCCACCGCCCTGTCCCCTCAGGGTCTCCCCCAGCCCAGCCAAACTGCCCAGCAGTGGCCCAGCCCTCATGGAGCTCCAGACAAGCTGGAACAAGAGGCATCTCAGAGCCCTCAGCAATCCAGCAGGCAACGCACAGGCAGGAGGACACAGAAGGCAGTTCCTGCTTGGGACAGGGGTTGTGGCCATCTCCAGGCACCAGTCTTGCAGGGATCCCCCCAGCTCTGGCCCCTGCCCACCTGCTCTGTTGTCAGCATTAAGGCTTCAGCAGAACCACCAAAGGGCAAGAGGCTTCTGGCCATTTTCCCCTACACACTGCGTACCTGGGCAACTTGCGGAGAGCAAGCACCCTTTTCCCCCTCTTCCCCTATGCCCTGCAGACAGACACTCAGCACCAAAAGAAAGCTCCTGGGCATCTGTGTACTATAACACATCCTATATTTATATGCTAAAGAAAAACAAAAAGAAGCAAAGAACAATCTTAAAGAAAAATCCCTGCTCACTCAGGTAGCCCCAGCAATCAGAGCCTCCCAGATCAGCTCTCTGCAGAGCTCCAGCAGCACAGCCAGCCACAGCCTGACAGACAAGGCCATGTCTTGCATGCTCTGCAGAGTGGATCTTGCAGCTTCTGGAACACAGAGTACGGAGCTCCCTTTACTGCTCTGAGGACATACAATGTTTCAGGTGCCATGCTTGAGACAGCAGGGCTGCTGTCATCTGCCATGTCCTCAAGGGCTGGAAGAGAGAGGAACAGAGCTACGGTCAGGGCCTGGATGGCAGGAATCCAAGGAGACCTTCCCGCCAGGACCATCCCAGCCAGCTCTTGCCACGGCCAGGAGGGAGCAGGAGCCAACGGCATCAGCCGGAAGGTGCTGGCCACGGATCCCCCAGGTGTCCCCGAAAGCTCCCTGTGCTCTGCCCACGCCACCGCTCGTGCGCACTGGGAGTGGAGCCCTCCGCAGCCGCGCCGGGGTTTGCAGCTCCCCCCGCCAGCCCTGCTGAGAGCCCATTGCCCTCACTCACCGTCACAGATGAGCTGGAGCTCTTC
>VZRF01002297.1:3891-14690 GCA_013396875.1 Vireo altiloquus
CCTCGTGCCCTGCCCAGGGACCCCTCACAGCCCCACGGGTCCCAGCCCCGCTGAGGTTTCGGGGGGTGTTGGCTGTCTCTGCCTCGCTGCCCCGCAGCTGCCAGCACACCACGCTGGCCCCTGCACGTCCCACTGCTCATCCAGGACTCTGCCCCACGTCCGGCACTGCAGGATCTCCATGCACTCATCACAGCAGCTCCTGCTGCCCACCAGGGACAGGGATACAGAGACAGCAGGTCCTGGGTACAGCAGAGATGTCCCCAGCTCCCACCAGAGTGGGCACTGGGGGTTCTGCAATAGGTGGGATATACAGTTCACGGAATTGTCAGAAAATAAAAGTCTGACTCCTTTAAAATTTAACTAATTTATTAATGGTGTGTAGGTCGAGATGCCCGAGAGTAGCCCATGCACCACCGCAAGGCTGAAGGATCAGAGGAAAATAAAACCAAAAACCAGTGGCTCTGGGGAGCGCTGGGTGCTCCTACACATTCCACAGCTCGGTCTGCGCAGGAGGACCCCACCCAGCCCCGGGAGTCCCTTTTTATAAGTTTTTTTCTGGATCAGAGAGGAGTACTTCTGATTAGCTCACTGTCCTGATTGACTCCTTGTCCATCCAGTCCAGGTCCAGCAGCTTGGGGTGATGCAATCTTGGTTTAATTTATGGACATGTTCCAGTCCTTCAAAAGTGTCACCCAATGTCCAACTATGCAAATTATACCCACACAAAAAACTGAATAGCCTTTCATAAACTCCCAACAACACTTTCTCAACCCCCTCCCTCACAATAAGGAACTTATGTCTAATTAATTTTCAACCTCCACAACCCACTTAAACATCAAAATCCAATCCAACCTCATTAAAGGAAACAACTCAACCTGTTACATAGACTGAACCTTGCAACTTAATTTTTTTTTTTTTTTTTTACTTATGACAGAATCCTTCCTGTTATCTTAGTCTAGATGTGCAAAACCAGCTGCTGCTGAGAGAATCCTATCTCAGATGGAAGGGTCCCCTCCCAAAATGCTGCTTTCAGTTCTGACCCAGCATTGAGGAATCCAAGAGCAAAATAGCAAGTAGATTACAGAATCTTGCAAAATCACATCCAAGAACATTTCATTATAAAATCACAAATATTAACAGAAGCTGAGAAACCAACAACGTTAGAAAACAAGTTTCAAGCACTTGGACTAGAAAAGCTCAGGCAATAAATTTAATTGGAATGAACCCTCTCTTTCTAACATGTGAGCTATGCCATCAAATTTCCAAAACCAGTGAACGAGGGACCCCCAGAAGCAGAGGCTTCACACACAGCAATGACATAGAACAGGGCAGGGCAAGCAGCTGCAAAATTTATAACTTCTCCATTGCAATGAAGAGTTTATTTTAATTTTATGGTAGCCACTATTAATAAAGTGAAAGATTTAAGAATCTTGAAAAATAAAAATAAATAAATAATAAAATACTCCATACCAAAAAGACAAATCTCTTTTTTTACTGTCATGAGGCTCCTGGAAAAAACAGTCAAATCATCCTGCAAGTTCAGAGGTACGAAAGAAATATGACTTGAGTTTCTGCACTAAACCACAGGAGGGTTTGTCCAGCTGGACATTCAGAGTAGGAACGAACAAATGAATCCATATTTTCTAAGATATTTTTCATGGTCATCCTCCATTTTTTTAAGGCAGATTGCACAAAAGATCTATTAAGTTCTTGCTGGGTAGAAAGATGCTTTGAGTTATTTAAGCTTTGAGGTTCATTTAAAAATTGCTTTCAATAAAGTCAGGCTTGAAGGTAAGGCATACATAAAATTGGTCACTTGCCTGCAGTGTTTGCAGGAAGAACACATTGAAATGCTCTTTCACATGAAAACCAAAAAAAATCTTAAATCTAATTCTGGACAACACCAGCCAGAGACAAGATGAGAGCTGTTACCAATTCTGAGTTTGGTTTCCAAAGCGATTGACACCAAAGCATGTGTTTAACTTCAGCAGACTTGTGTTCAGCAGCTCTGAAAACCAGGCCTGAAATGATAGAGACGTGTTTGGACCTGAGTCACATCCCTTTCAGTACCAGCCACCAACTGCACAGTGATAGCAGCTGCTCCAGCAGGAAAATGGTCTTTGGGATCATTTTAAGCACAAGCACAAGCCCAGCCCAGTGCCAACCCCTGCCCAGCTGCAGGTGAACCCCAGGAGGGGAAGGAGGGATGGATTTAGAAGTTGCTGGCTGCCCTCGTGGCCCTGGGCCTGGAGCCATTCCCGCATTGCCGAGCAGCAGTGGCAGAGCAGGAGCAGTGCCCAATGTGCCCCATCGGTGTTTGGGGGCCAGGCTGTGGGGCCCTGGGCGGTGGGGAAGGGCTGGGGAGGCAGGTGCTGGGGCAGGGAGCAGTTGGGCTGGGGCAGGAGCTCTCTCCAACTGCCCTGGATGTGGAACTGGAACCTGGCAACTGCCAGAACGGCCGATGGAGCCCCAGCAGGTGAGCGGGGAAGGGGCAGCTCTCCCTGTGCCAGGCTCAGAGGGGGCCTGGCTGGGCCTGGGCTGCCCCACGGGGAAAGGTTCCCTTTGGGAACAACAGGGCATTCCTGGGGGCTGTTCCAGAGCTGGCAGCAGCTTTGGTGCTGGCCGTGGGGACAGGCCTGGCAGGGAACGGGGACTCCTGGCCATCCCAAGGCACACTCACATCTCCTCCCATCACCACGGGCACTAACAAGGGAGCAGCTTTTCATTGCATTCCCAGCACCCCAGTTTACAGCCCAGCCAGAGCACTTCCCAGAGGCCACAGTGGGTTTCTCCCAGTCACCTCCCAGATGATTCCTTGTGGCCCAGAGGAGCCCACAGGAAGGATCAGAGGGTGCTCTGGGGACTGGAGCACTTCTGCTTTGGGAAAGGCTGGGAGAGCTGGGACCACTCTGCCTGAAGAAGGCTTGGGAGAGACCTTAGAGCTCCTTCCAGCACCTGAAGGGACTCAGGAAGAGCTAGGGAGAGACTCTGGACAAGGACCTGCAGGGACAGCACAAGGGGCAATGGCTTCCAGCTGACAAAGGGCAGGGTTTGATTGGCTATTGGGAAGAAATTCCTCCTTCGAGGAGGAATGGTGAGGAGGGTGGAGAGGCCCTGGCACAGGTTGCCCACAGCAAACAGAGGTTGCCCTGAAGTATTCAAGGCCAGGCTGGATGGGGCTCTGAACAACTTCCCTTCTGGTGTTCTAATCAAGTAAGACACTTTCATGCAGATTGATTGTTCCATTTTCAAACTCTGGGGCTGAAAGGATTCCTAAGGAGGGGAGGAAGAGCTGAGCTGGAATTCCTGAGCTGAGGAAGGCTGGGAAAACATTTAGGACCAATTGCCTCAGGGACGGCCATGCAAATCTGGGTGTGCTCATCCCTGTATTCTTCCAGGTGCCCCAGGAGCTTGGACTGAGCCAGCAGCTCCCTTCCCACATGTCTCCTCAAGAGGAACCTTCCTCAAAAGCCTCTGAGGTGAGTACAACTCCGCTGACCTGGCTCAAGACCATTTTGAAACGGGACTTAAGGGAAGGGAACTGCAGGAACCCTGCANCAGAAGCAGAGGCTTCACACACAGCAATGACATAGAACAGGGCAGGGCAAGCAGCTGCAAAATTTATAACTTCTCCATTGCAATGAAGAGTTTATTTTAATTTTATGGTAGCCACTATTAATAAAGTGCAAGATTTAAGAGTCTTGAAAAATAAAAATAAATAAATAATAAAATACTCCATACCAAAAAGACAAATCTCCTTTTTTACTGTCATGAGGCTCCTGGAAAAAACAGTCAAATCATCCTGCAAGTTCAGAGGTACGAAAGAAATATGACTTGAGTTTCTGCACTAAACCACAGGAGGGTTTGTCCAGCTGGACATTCAGAGTAGGAACGAACAAATGAATCCATATTTTCTAAGATATTTTTCATGGTCATCCTCCATTTTTTTAAGGCAGATTGCACAAAAGATCTATTAAGTTCTTGCTGGGTAGAAAGATGCTTTGAGTTATTTAAGCTTTGAGGTTCATTTAAAAATTACTTTCAATAAAGTCAGATTCTCCCAGGCTTGAAGGTAAGGCACACATAAAATTGGTGACTTGCCTGCAGTGTTTGCAGGAAGAACACATTGAAATGCCCTTTCACATGAAAACCAAAAAAAATCTTAAATCTAATTCTGGACAACACCAGCCAGAGACAAGATGAGAGCTGTTACCAATTCTGAGTTTGGTTTCCAAAGCGATTGACACCAAAGCATGTGTTTAACTTCAGCAGACTTGTGTTCAGCAGCTCTGAAAACCAGGCCTGAAAGGATAGAGACATGTTTGGACCTGAGTCACATCCCTTTCAGTACCAGCCACCAACTGCACAGTGATAGCAGCTGCTCCAGCAGGAAAATGGTCTTTGGGATCATTTTAAGCACAAGCACAAGCCCAGCCCAGTGTCAACCCCTGCCCAGCTGCACGTGAACCCCAGGAGGGGAAGGAGGGATGGATTTAGAAGTTGCTGGCTGCCCTCGTGGCCCTGGGCCTGGAGCCATTCCCGCATTGCCGAGCAGCAGTGGCAGAGCAGGAGCAGTGCCCAATGTGCCCCATCGGTGTTTGGGGGCCAGGCTGTGGGGCCCTGGGCGGTGGGGAGGGGCTGGGGAGGCAGGTGCTGGGGCAGGGAGCAGTTGGGCTGGGGCAGGAGCTCTCTCCAACTGCCCTGGATGTGGAACTGGAACCTGGCAACTGCCAGAACGGCCGATGGAGCCCCAGCAGGTGAATGGGGCAGAGGCAGCTCTCCCTGTGCCAGAGCCAGAGGGGGCCTGGGTGGGCCTGGGCCGTCCCACGGGGAACGGTTCCCTTTGGGAACAACAGGGCATTCCCGGGGGGCTGGTCCAGAGCTGGTGGCAGCTTTGGTGCTGGCCGTGGGGACAGGCCTGGCAGGGAACGGGGACTCCTGGCCATCCCAAGGCACACTCACATCTCCTCCCATCACCACGGGCACTAACGAGGGAGCAGCTTTTCATTGCATTCCCAGCACCCCACTTCACAGCCCAGCCTGAGCACTTCCCAGAGGCCACAGTGGGTTTCTCCCAGTCACCTCCCAGATGATTCCTTGTGGCCCAGAGGAGCCCACAGGAAGGATCAGAGGGTGCTCTGGGGACTGGAGCACTTCTGCTTTGGGAAAGGCTGGGAGAGCTGGGACCACTCTGCCTGAAGAAGGCTTGGGAGAGACCTTAGAGCTCCTTCCAGCACCTGAAGGGACTCAGGAAGAGCTAGGGAGAGACTCTGGACAAGGACCTGCAGGGACAGCACAAGGGGCAATGGCTTCCAGCTGACAAAGGGCAGGGTTTGATTGGCTATTGGGAAGAAATTCCTCCTTCGAGGAGGAATGGTGAGGAGGGTGGAGAGGCCCTGGCACAGGTTGCCCACAGCAAACAGAGGTTGCCCTGAAGTATTCAAGGCCAGGCTGGATGGGGCTCTGAACAACTTCCCTTCTGGTGTTCTAATCAAGTAAGACACTTTCATGCAGATTGATTGTTCCATTTTCAAACTCTGGGGCTGAAAGGATTCCTAAGGAGGGGAGGAAGAGCTGAGCTGGAATTCCTGAGCTGAGGAAGGCTGGGAAAACATTTAGGACCAATTGCCTCAGGGACGGCCATGCAAATCTGGGTGTGCTCATCCCTGTATTCTTCCAGGTGCCCCAGGAGCTTGGACTGAGCCAGCAGCTCCCTTCCCACATGTCTCCTCAAGAGGAACCTTCCTCAAAAGCCTCTGAGGTGAGTACAACTCCGCTGACCTGGCTCAAGACCATTTTGAAACGGGACTTAAGGGAAGGGAACTGCAGGAACCCTGCAAGGGGGAAGTTGCTCAGCCATGGCTCTCCTGTCTGCCCCTGAGTGGGATTCCTTTCTCTGTGCCTGACTTCTGGATCCCCATTGGACCTCAAAAGAGACTTCTTTCCTCTGCTCGGTCAGTTTAGCGTCTTTGACAGTGAACACATATAACTGTAACAGGAATCTGATCTCACATGGCACTGTTTAATTTTATTGTAGTCACAGTAATATGTCATAAGCATATGCAATGTGCTCAATGTAGAAATAGATTTCATATGTTTAAGTAGATTTTGAAATTGGTTCTCCATCAGTGAACACCCATTCTTGTTGGGATCAGAAGAGGCATCTCAGATGGTACTTTGGAATAGGACAGAACACCTGTCCTCCTTTTAGCAGGATAAGGCAGAGAAGGAACATTAGTCCTCCACTCAGGACTATGAAGACACTTTTTTCCCAGATACTTGCATTTTATTTCATTCTGTTTTCTTTTCTTCATTCAATTTAATTTAATAATGTGTTCCAAATCTATTTATCCCAATGCATCCAGTAAAGTTAAAAGAATGGAAGGCAACTAATTTTAACATATTGCTCCTTCATGTCACCTCATTTGGTGCTAAAATCCATGGTAAAGCATTTTCAGAAATCACTTCTGGAAACAAAACAAAGCTTTCCCGGGGACATTTTGCAAAGACAAGCTGTAACAAGCACAAAGGGGAATAGCTTTAAGCTGAAAGAGATTCAGATGAGATATTTGGAAGAAACTCTTGGCTGTGAGGGTGCTGAGGCCCTGGCACAGGTTGCCCAGAGAAGCTGTGGCTGCCCCATCCTTGCAAGTGTCCAAGGCCAGGTTGGACAGGGCTTGGAGTGACCTGGTGTGAAAAACTAGGTTCACTCCTGGTAAATTTTTAAAAAGGTTTAATAAGGGGTTTAATAAAAGGGACAATAGGAGACAGAAATAAAGCAAAGAGTTAATAGGGCCTGGTGCTTGGCACGATGCCAGGGGCACACCTTAGCTAGTAAACTTCTGTTAAATGTCCGAGTCTCATACATATTCATAGATTTCTAAGCATCATTCAAATATTCTTTTTTTGGTATCTCCTTGGGTCCCAAGTCTTCTCCTATGTGGTTATTTTGCGTTCTACTTCTGATCAATAAATCTTTCATTCCAGGGTCTGAGGCCTGTCGATGTTATCTTCAGCCAGATAGTCCAAGAATTTGGGGAATTTCTTTGCTCATCTTTGCTATCTTTAGTTTACTACATAAAGAAACATTTTACATATGATATAATCTTAAGACATCACAGTACTTTTTAAAATGAAATATTTTCATACTACTTCATTTTCTTACATTACACATACGACATTCATTTTAATATTTGCGAAAAGCCAACAATACAATATGCATTTATAACACCTGGGATACTGGAAGGTGACTGCCAATGGCAGGGGTGGAATGAGATGATCCTTGAGGTCCCTTCCAACCCAAACCATTCTGGGGTTCTCTGAAATTACTTTAAATCCCACGATTCGCCCCTCACCTTCTGCTCCTTCTCTTGCAGGCATGTCAGGAGGCAAAAGAACACAAAGAACGACCCCGGAGTGGCGCAGACAGAGCGAACCGTAAACGGAAAGCAGAAAGCGATGGAAATCTGTCCGAGACAAAAGCAGAAACACCAGCAGAGAGCAGCACCGGGGCATTCCCGAGCCCTCCGCTTCACATTCCTCTCTCCAGACTCGAGGAAATAGAAGCGGAGCTGATCTGCGCTGATGAGTCGGACAGTGAGTTTGAGCCCTGCGAGCCGGTGGCACCCACAGTGCCAGCAGGGGCTCAGCCGCCTGCCCTGGCCGCGGGGGACAGCCTGTGGCACCGCGCTGGCACAGCGCTCCAGGCCGCCCTGCGCGACGGCAGCGCTCGCTACAGGCAGCGGGACTTCGCAGCAGCCGCGGGCAGGTTCTCCACGGCACTGGAGGTACGGGGCTAAAGGGCTGTGTGACCCCACTGCAAAGCCACGGCAGGGCTGGCCGGCACTCCCTGGGGCACTAATAGCAAAGGGAAGCGGGAGCACCAACCTGGAATGCCTAGGGTTGAAGAGAAATCCTGAGACGCAATTTCACCTGAAATCTGAAAATTAGGAGTTAAAAATAAACCATAGAAGGGAGTAAGTGTTGGACTGAACCAGAGAATCTCAGGTAATTTTGTATTTTTCTCCAAGTTCTTAACTGTATTAATGTGTGGAGGAAATCGAAGTCCCCTAGAGTGAAAAAAATGCTCCTCTCTTCAATCCCACCTCTATCAGCAAAAATTGCCCTCTCAATAACTGGGGAGTTTTCACTCTATCCCAGCTAATGTTTTCTTTCCACTCTGACTCCAATCCCTTCAGCCAGGCACTTGAAACCCCGAGAAAGGGACCAACTGCACTTTTTTTAGCACTGTTCTGCCAATTTTCATTCAAAGGCATTTGTCAAATATTAGGGCTTTCCAGTTTGCAAGCAAATATCTTATTCCTATTTTTTTTTCTCCACAATACTGAAGTAATTTTTTTAAGCAATAAATATTACAGCAGTCAGTGAGTAAAATAATAAAGTGTCATCCTTTTTAAGTGCTTTTTTCCCCCCTATATTCTGAGATATTCACTGTTATGTATCTAGTACATGGAAATCATGGTTTTGTTTCATGTGCAGCTTTGCAGTAAAGGCTTTGCTACAGAAGATCCCTTGAAGTTCTCCCCAGATGATATTTCCAGGCTTGACAGTTGGATTGAGTCAAAGCTCGTCATCTGCTACTTAAAACTGGGGCAGCCTGGCCTTGCTCTGCATCATTCACACAGGTAAGAGAAAATATGGATTACATTCACTGCTAAGACAGAAATCCAAAATGAAACAAAGACTAGGAATAAATGCTGTGCAGGAAGAACCAGTCTACTAGTGAGAAATGAAGAATCAAGAAAACACACCTTCCACATGGCACTGGTGTTTAGATTGGACTAATCACATCTGTTGCAGTGAAGGGTCTAACACACAGGCCAAGGTTCACCCATGTTGCATCTATGCCTTGTACAGAGTATTTCAAAATATCTCAGGTTCACCTTCCAAAACATTCCAGATGCAGTGTTTCCAGGGAGATGGGCCAGACACCTGCTGCTCCTGCCTGGGGGGCTGGGGGTTAACAAGAACTTGTGCTGTAGCAGTTTTGCTTATATTACCTACATCCCAAAGGCCCTGGAACATTTTTTTTAGAACAATACACAAACCCCGAATGAAATTGCGTTTAGGATAAAACCACAATGAAATTAACCTTTAAGTAATATTTTTAGTAATATTTTCTTCATCGATCGCAGCTGGAGAGAGAGGGAGAGGGAGACAGAGAGAGTTCACCTGACCTTGGAGATGTAGCACTGAGTCGTAGAGCAGAAGTGCATACGGTGTCTGCCTCAGTCACCGTTTGATTCTTAGAAGCTTTAATGACGTAAGAAATCTCAGTCTAACCTTGTCCATCCCTCTTCTGTCTTCAAGGAGCATAATTCAGAACCCCTCTCACTTCCGCAGTCACCTGCGCCAAGCCGCTTGCTTTCGGTGCCTGCACAGATACTCGGAGGCTGCAAGGTACTTCTGCTGCTCGAGCTTCCACAGGGCTCCTCTGCATCCCTTTCCTTGCAGCTCTCGGCAGTGACACATCCTCCAAGAGCCAGGCTTTTCCATATTCCATAGGAGCTTTGCATTGGCTTTGTGTATGTGATCTCAGGAGCAGCAGAGCTCCAGTCCTCCCAGTTCATGTTAACGTGAATAATCCCAATTGCAGCCTTAAATGACATCCAGGCCTATTTGCTGGCAGAAAGTTTAGTGAGCTAAATATGTGTCTGCTGATGAGGACCCCCTTTCAGTCTGGCCACAGACCCCCTTCTCTCTCTGCCTGCACACTCCTCTGCTGCTTTTGTCCTCAGGAGCGCCATGGTTGCACAGTGTCTGTACGTCTTGGCCGAAGGCGCTGGGCTGGAGACCAGTGACCTCATCCAGCTGTACTGGCAGGTAACAACTGACAGCGAGGGGAGGAATCACAGGACATGTCAAGCTGGGAGGGACCCCCAAGGATCATTTAGACCACCTCCTGGTCCTGCACAGAGCCATTCCCGAGAGTCACATCCTCTGCCTGAGAGTATTGTCCAACTGCTCCTGGAGCTCTGTCAGGCTTGGTACTGTGACCACTTCCCCAGGGAGCCTGTTCCACCCTCTGGGGGAAGAATCTATTCCTAATATCCAACCTAAAGCTTCCCTGACACAACAGTTCTGAATATGGTTGCTTAAGGCATTTTTTCATAAGTCTTCCTGATCTGGCTTTCAGAGAGCATGGAATCACTTTTTCTCTCTGTCTGAAAGACAGTTTCTCTAGTCCATGTCTTCCCCATGAAGATGAAGGCTCAATGAGCCTCCATCCAAAACACTTGGTTGTTTTGTTTGGGTTTTTTTAACCAGCCACCACCCAATATGAAATGTACCATTTCTTTGCCCTTTTTCAGGCTATGACTGAAGAAGCCCTTAGTAGAGAAGTCTCTTTTTCTGTTCTGTACACACCTTTTGAGAAAGGGGACAAGACTGACAAAATAAAGGAGGCCAACAAAACCTTTGCTGAGAAGCACCCTGATTACATGCAGCACATATTTACAGGTAACAGCAGGTTTCAGCTGCCCTTAAGCACTGTGGACTCTGTTTGTGTGGCTGAATTCAAAAGAGTTGGAGAGAGTTGGAGAGTTTGAGCTGTGTGGACTCCAGACACTTTCACACCACTGTGGGGAATTGGGCAGAATATGCTTTATCTCAGGCATCAGCAGAATTTAAGATGTTGATCCAAAAGGCTGCAGAGCCCTAAGATTCAAAGCCCAGTGAGAGCTGGATGTGCTGGTTTTGTTGTCCGTGTTTTGGCAAGGTTTCTGGAGACCATTTCACTCCTTCTTAGACTTCCCTTATTTTTCTCTGTCTTGGTTTGA
>VZRF01002300.1:0-12163 GCA_013396875.1 Vireo altiloquus
GCTTCTCTGGGCAGGCTGTGCCATTTTTTTTTTAACAGCCTCATTGTAAACAAACCTTCATTTTTCTCTCTAATCTAAAGTGACTCTCCATGTGATTATTTGTACCCACACACTTCTCCTTCCAAGTGATTTCTGAGCACTCCTGGCAATTTTGCTTTAATTTAAATTACATCACGTCAACGTGCCGTTGAAAAGAAGATACTTATTGTCAGCAGAGGAATGAAATATTTTGCTGATGTCATAAATGAAACAAAACTACATCCATTTTCCCTTTGAACAATCAATACTCTGGAGCTGTGCCTCAAAGCCTCTCCTGGGGATGTGATGCAGAAAACAGAGGAGAGAAGAACACGGCAGCCTGATGCTCTCGGCAGCTGCGATTTGGCAGAGTTCTCATCCCTTTCCAACACGTAGCTCCCATCTCTGGGCTGTGCACAAACAGGCCTGGGCTGCCCTGAACTGCCCACAGCCACCTCTGAATGCACAGTTTGCAGCTGGACTCCAGCAGCTCTCACAGCCTTGTACCAAGTGCAGCAGCAATGAACGCTGTGTGCCTTTCAGGGGAGGGAAAAAACCCTTTAAAAACAGCATTTCTCAACAGAAAGAGCCTGTTTTGAAGGAGGCAGAGCTGCTTTCCCCACTGCAGGCACTCCAGTGATGAACTTGGGCACCATCTTCCACCACGCCTGCTCCAGGGGCTGATGCAGCCAACCAAGAAGCAGAGAGGTGCATTTCCCATTTGAAATAAAACCTGAAACACAACTTTTGTCTTTTCAGAAACACTCAAATGTTGCTAAACATTTAATGGTGGGAACATGGGAAATCCTGGGCAGTTGGCAGTAAAGGAATCTCCAGCACTTGAGCTCCCAGGTCATGCAACTCCTGCTGAAAAAGAAGATTTTAAAGACACCAAACCCCACTTATTTTTTTCCCAAATCCAGGCCAATGGATGAGCTGGGATGCCATGACAAGAATGCTGAAATGAAATGCAGAGTTACTTTTCTTTGGGAAAGGGAAAGGCTTTGGCAGGACAGGAGGTTTTTTTGTTCCCCAATCATTTGTGGTGCTCGTGCCTCAGCCTAAGGCACAAAATCGCAGCATTACAAGCAGTGGATGAAAAGGCTTTTTCTTGTGGTCAGCATCCATTTGATTAGATGTTGGGGGGCTAGTCCCAGATGATCAGCTCCAATTATTGAACTAAAAAATCAAACAGATGAGGAGAATGCTCCAGCTTCACATTCACCTGCAGGAGCTCACTCCCACCTCATGGAATGGTTTGGGCTGGAAGGGACCTTAAAGACCATCAAGTCCCAGCCCCCTGCCATGGACAGGCACTTGTGGGGAGCTGCCTGCTCTATTTATGTCCCTAAAAATTGTCAGATCCACTAGTTTTTCTATCAGCAGCAGCTGGGGATTTGCAGTTTGCTAAGGACAGGCACGGCTGACAGCTCCTGGATCAGCAAAACCGAACCTCAGTGCTCATCCTGAGTTGCTCATCCTCCTGGGGCAAGCGAGGCCTCCACCTCCCATCTGAATCTCCACACTAATTACCCAAACCTGTGAGGTTTACTACGGACTGGAATGTGTGCTGGATAATTTGGCAGGGCAAAAGTGAAGTGAAGGAGGCATATTCCCCCATATAAAGTACCGTTACACTACATTAGGAATAAAAACAAAGTGAGAATCTGTACAAAGCTAGAAAGCAGCGAGGGCTGACATTTCCACCATCAGAAGGCCTTTTCAATTCCAAAGGGGCATTTGTGGAGAACAAGCCCGAGCCTGTTTGTGCAGCCCTGGTGCTCAGACAGACTCTATATTCATGGGGAGCACAGCTCCAGGGAAGCTGGCTAACAAGAAATGCACCAGCAGCATCACACAACCACACTGCTTTCCTACAGTTTCCAGGGGGAGCCAGCTCACACACGGCCCAGAGCCCTTGGAAAAGGCAGGCTCCAGGATTCCTGAACACAGGAGCTGCTGTGCTCACTCCCCACCTCACCCAGTCCCACACCCTGCGCCCTGGATGCCCATCGATGCCTCGAGTGATGGCAAGAGGTTATGGGATTATAAACCAAAACATGGCACCAAGTTTTCAGATCCCCAGTTGTGAAGGAAAAGTTTCAAACCCATCCCCTTTAATCCAGTTCTGGTTTGGTCATATTTAGCCTACTGCACACAATAAATCCACCCCATATACCAGAATAAATTCCCCAAGCATTAAAATACTTGCATTTGACCTTGCTGAATCCCTTTATTTTTACTTTCTCCTCGCTACAAAACCACTGCAAGTCACCACAAGCTGCCTGTGAGCTGCTTCAAGCCAGATTTAATAAACAGATAAGGCATCCTGTCAGCCAGGGCTGAGAGGTAACTCCCAAAGCCTGCTCCAAGTCACAAGCTGGGGTTTTCCTTTCGTGTGGTTTAGTCCTAAAGCTCTCCCCAAGCTGATGAGTGTGAAAAAGCAGAGGGAAGGAGGGCTCTGTACCTCTGCTTGGATACTCGTGACCGAGCCTGCGATCCCATTCTCGGTGCTGATGTTGTTGGAGCTGTTGTTCGGAGAGCTGGGACCAGATCCAGGAGCGCTGTTGCATGCAGAGTCTGAAAAACACCCAAAACCAGCTCTGAACACTGGAAACCATCTCTGTGACAGCAATCAGACAGATAACAACCCCTCGAGTCTTGTGCTGGATCAAAGGAGTCCTCCCCCTCCTCCCCTTCTCCTCCCTAAACCTTCCCGGGGCTCTTAAAATACCAACAAACACTTTCAAATGCTTTATCCAAGTACCTACTCAGCATTTTTGAGTCCTCTCCCCACAGGAATCTCTCTCATAGTGTATTAATGACTTGAAAGGTGATTGAAAGACGATGAAAGACATGGGAGGTTTGAAGAGGTCAGACTGGAGGATGCAGGAGTTTGTTCTGCTCCGTTTTTCTACAAGTGCCTCTGTCACCCTCTTTCCTCCAGCCCTAAAGACACCTCCACACAGCAGAGCTCCCTCAGAAGGTCTCTCACCTGCTGTGTGGCACAGCTGCCAGCGTTCCTCCTTTTCTTTGGGAAGGGCAATAACATTAAAACCTTTTCTTTTGAGCTTTCCTCGTCCCCAAGCATTTGCAAGAGGAGAATCTTCAATCAGCTGCAGTGGCTCGGGCTGCTCCTTTTATTCCTCCCCCATTGCTCCAGGAGGAATAAAAGCTAATTATTACAAGGGCCTGGAGGGACAGGACACAGGGAATGGCTTCCCAGTGCCAGAGGGCAGGGATGGATGGGATATTGGGAAGGAATTGTTCCCTGGGAGGGTGGGCAGGCCCTGGCACAGGGTGCCCAGAGAAGCTGTGGCTGCCCCTGGATCCCTGGCAGTGTTCAAAGCCAGGCTGGAGCAAGCTGGGACAGTGGGAGGTGTCCCACTAGACAGAACCCCCTGAGTTCTTCAGGGATTAAACATAATTTCTATTCCCTAAAGCGGGACTGTTTTTAAACCTTTTTTTTACCATTTACAAGTCCCCTCTTACCATGAGAACTCAGATACTTTTCTAGCAGGCTCCAGGCTTCTTGAATCACGCCCACACCAGTAAGAAATGGGAGCTTCCAGTGCCATTTCTGAGGGCATTACTGGGAGAAATGGTCAGCCAGCAGAGGCTGACTTGTCCCAGGAGCCACGTGCCCCACAGCACTGTGTGAGTGAAGGAAATTTGATTTTCGGCTCTGAAAGCCTGCCAGAACTCCTGGAGGGTTTGGACAACGGTCTCAGGCACATTATTGTTGTTGGGGTGTCCTGTGCAGGGCCAGGGTGTGGACTGGGTCATCCCTGTGGGTGCCTTCCAACCCAGGATATTTTATGATTCCACCATTCTTAGCTCTTGAAATGATCCTTCCCCTCCGTGAACAGAGAGGCTCTGACACAGAGAGGTGCTGAGCCACCCCAGGGCCTCCCAAACCCAGCCTGCTGCCTAAAGGGAGCTCCCTTTGGGTTTGATGGAGCGGTGCTGGTGTGCCTCGGAGCGAGACAAGGCTGGCAAAGCTCTCACTGGGCAGTACTTACACAGAGACATCCCTAGATGGTGCTAAGAATTAACTTTATGGTGATCTCCTCGCTTGCTTTGCTCTGATCCCACTTACAAACTTCGCTCCTGGAAGAACAGGACTTTTCAACAAGGAACTGTCAACTGAGTGCTCAAAGTATCAGCTGCATGGATAAAACCCCTGGGTCAAGGACCTTTTCCTGTTTTCCACCCTAGCTGACACAGCTCCAGGTGTGTCTCAGGTCACAGGGAGCAGAGATCGGAGCTGCCCCTCGTCAGGAAGCTGAGGATGGGGATGAGGCCTGACCTCAGCCTCCTCCAGGCTGGACAAACCCAATGCCCTCAGCCTGGTTCCACCGAGGCACACGAAGGAGCCAGGAATGCATTTGGGAAGGGGAGAAAGGGGTGAGGAGATGAGGAATTGTTGCTTACCCGCCGTACCTGTGACGTCCAGCGGGCGCTTCTTGAGCGCCGTCACCACAGGCCCGTCCTTCCTGCGCAGGAGAGGGCTGCTCCTCCTCTCAGCAACCTTCTGCTTTAGTCTGGAGCGCAGCTTCAGGTTGGGCTCGGAGGCTGGGCAGGACAAGGAAACAGTGTTTGGGTTAACAGGGTCTCAGTAGGGTTTTACTCAGCCTGCAGTCGAGTTGAGTTGAGATGAGTTGAGTTGAGTTGAGTTGAGTTGAGTTGTGTTGTGTTGAGTTGTGTTGTGTTGAGTTGAGTTGTGTTGAGTTTTGAGTTGAGTTGAGTTGAGTTGTGTTGAGTTTTGAGTTGAGTTGAGTTGAGTTGAGTTGTCTTGTGTTGAATTGTGTTGAGTTGAGTTGTGTTGAGTTGTACTGAATTGAGTTTTGAGTTGAGTTGAGTTGTGTTGTGTTGAGTTGAGTTGTGTTGTGTTGTGTTGAGCTGAGCTGAGCTGAGCTGAGCTGAGCTGAGCTGAGCTGAGCTGAGTTGGCTGCAGTGGAGCACTTGCAGGATGTTTGCTCTCCTGGTTTAACGGTGCCGTGGGGCTGAGCTGAGTTATCAGCCTTGGGAAGTTACAGTGTGGGGGCTAAAAGCACTGAGAACACATCAAACTATAAAAGAGTGTGTGAGAGGGGTGTAACAGAAAAAGCAGAAAATCATCCTGGCATCAGGTGAGCCAGCTGAGATGCTGCTGTTGGTTATCTCTGGTTATCTCTCTCCACACCCTGGGAGTTGTGCGAGTCCAGGGTGAGCTGGCTGAAGGAGGGACGCTGGGACAGGGGGCAAGAAAACGCCAAACTCAAACCCCACAAGCGAACCAGGTGATTGTCTGCCTGCTGCTTCACCCCCAGCTTGCAGACAGATGAGCCTGTGTCAGCTGGAGCTTGTGTCAGCTCAAGGGGAAGGGCCTGAGAGCGTGGCCAAGGAAGGTTGAGGCTAGGGAGGAGGAGGTTTGTTTATTTGGGAAGCAACTTGGGTTACATCAGCCCAGCCCCACAGCCCAACCCTATCTAAGAGCACATCAGACGCTTGGGAAGGCCCAGGCTGCCCAGGGCAGGTGTGGATGCATCCCCTGTGACCACAGCCCTGTGCACAGCATGCTTTCGAGAGACTCCCTCCAGATCCCAAATCCTGAGATCCCAAAAAGCCAAGGCAGAGCTCCCGGGAAGCCCCAGCAGGAGCCAGGACAGGCAGTGACAGCTCCCACGTTATTGAGTCTCCATCAAGTCATGAAGCTTTGGTTCAAGACTCCTCCTGTGAGTCTCCATCAAATCATGAAGCTTTGATTCAAGACTCCTCCTGTGAGTCTCCATCGAGCCATGGAGCTTTGGTTCAAGACTCCTCCTGTGAGTATCCATCAAGTCACGAAGCTTTGGTTCAAGACTCCTCCTGTGGGTCTCCTTCAAGTAACAAAGCTTTGGTTCAAGACTCCTCCTGAAAGTCTCCATCAAGTCATGAAGCCTTGATTCAAGATTCCTCCTTTGAGTCTCCATCAAGTCATGAAGCTTTGGTTCAAGACTCCTCCTGTGGGTCTCCTTCAAGTAACAAAGCTTTGGTTCAAGATTCTTCCTGTGAATCTCCATCAAGTCATGAAGCTTTGGTTCAAGACTCCTCCTGTGAGATGATTTCCTCTGGACGCTTCCTGATCTCCCGAGTCCTGAGTGCAGCACCCACTGTGGGGTTTGAGGGCTCCTGACAGAGCTGAGGTGTGTGGACCAGCCCCATCCTTCCCCTTTCCCAACCTCCCAACAGCTCCACCTCTTAATCCCTTTGAACCAGCAAATCCTGTGCTCACTCCATTACCAACCAACAGGCTCCAGGGCCAATGATCTGCATTCCTTCAGAAGAACTGAAGCAGGGTTTACAAACTGATTTGAATTAACTCGCTCTGGCTGCAGCTCTACTTCCCCACAGTTGGCTTTGACCAGCAGGTCACGTCAAAGATCAAGCCTGTCGACGTTAATTGCAGGGCTCAGAAAATCAGAAGGCTGATGAATTCAAGATCAAATGCTTGAAGCTGAGCCATCAAACCAGCACTTTGATGGAATTTTTGGGAAGAAGGAAAAAAAAAAAGAAAGGGAAGAGCTTTTCTCATGAATGTTTTGGACAGAAAAATGCCAGCAAGAGATAAAGGGAGCACTGAAAAAAAGAAAAGTGCTTCCTCAAGATGATGCTACAAATGCTGAATGAAATGCATTAGTGAGGGGAGAATTATCTCAGAGAGGGAGAATTTGCATATAAAATGGCAGGGGACTGGATGCAAATCTGCTCCCAGGGCAGTACTGAGGCGTGGACCAGTTCAAATACAAGCTCAGGTTCCAAGCAGCAACTTCTCCAAGATCTCTTCGAAACAGAAGCTGACCTAGGATTTTAAAAGCAGTCTTTGGGTACACACCTCCTCCCACATCCTTACATGCACAGCTTTGATTTGTCCCAGTTTCTGAGCATTGATGGCTGCCTGGATGCCACACTCATGGCTGGAAGGAGATGATCTTCAAGGTCCCTTCCAACATAACCACTCTGGGCTTCTGTGGAAGAGGAAGGTGTCACAGCTGGATGCTGATAAATCCATTTTAAATCAAGGAAATCTCAGCCTATGCCACAGCTCTTGGAAGGATCTGCCCTCTGACAGAGGAAAACTTGACAATAAAAACTATTTCAGCCCAAATTTTATTCCTGGTTGTTCAGCTGAAGGATGGCTTCTGTTGGGAACACACAAGCAATTAGGTGGCTCTCAAATACGGAGATGGAATGGGTTTGAAACACCTTAAAAATGGGCAGGGAAACGAAAGATTTGGGGTCACAGATTACCCAACACATTCCATATTTAAAGCCACAATAAAAACCTCCTTCCACATACCAAGAGGTGAACAGACACAGAAAACAACAGCCTTAAAAGAGAAAATACCTCCAGCACAAGCCACTGCCAAAGCAACGTATTGGAATTTGTCAGATTAAACTATTTTAAGGCAAAATCACTCTGTGTTTTCCCCTCCCTCAGCTGGGGGATCAGGTTTCGAAGCACCAAAAGGTCTATTTAAAGCCCTGCTCTGATTTTGTTGTTTATCCCTCAGATATAATCCCAAATCTAACGTGGCATCAGGACCTCCGAGAGAGTAATCCCTGCATGGATTTAATTGGGAGCCCCAAGTAGGTGAATTAAAATTCAGCACAGCCTCAAATTCACAGAATTTGCATAAAACCTGTTTTATAGTAAAAGATGGGAGCTTCCAGCAGAGGCATTTCCAAAGCTCTGACCAAGAATTTGGGCTTCTTCAGATGGTTTTTAAACTATTATATAATGGAAATGTTTTTAAGCTGGAGAGAGCTGTCTTTCACAAGTGTAAAAAATGAATTTAAACGACACAGAAGCATCAATACCTGACAGTCAATGCAGGTTCAGTGCTGTCTCTGGAACAACAATTTCACTGGAAATCTCCCCAAATTCACCCTGCCAGGTAATATGCCCAAACAAAGCCTTGCCAACTAGAGTGAATTTAAAAACTGGAGACTAAATGACAAAACCTAAGTTTAAAAAATTACTGCACCTCTACGTCTCCAGGTGAAACATTAAAAACAAACGCCGTGAAATTATCAAAATTCCCCTCCAGCAAACACACGGAGCCCATGCCCAAATCTGAGTCAGCTCCCACAAAGCCAGTGGGATTCCTTAAGCACTGACATACTTAATTTGGCCTATAATAAGGATTTATACAAAGAATATTTTGTTTTCCTCCGAGTGAATTAATAACCAGAACATAAGCCAAAAGCTTCCCTCGTTTTCACAGGCTCCAGCCCAAGTTACCCCCCTTGTACGTCACTGAGTGCAGCAGGACCCGTGTAATCCAATTCTTCCAACATTTATGTCATTCCCATTGTTTTTTTCCTAGAATTGCAGCCCCTGAGCTGCTGAACTAATTGGACATTAAGCTTGTGGAAGTCAAAACCCCACCAGGTCCTGGGCAGAGCTTGCCCTGCTCCCACTGCCCATCCACATTTGTGGGATAGAAGCAAACAGTGCAGCACAAAACCTCTGCTCCCAGTCCTTCAACACCTTCATTTCAGCAGGTGGGGACTGCAAAGGGATGATATCCATTTATTATTATTATCATTATTATTATTATTATCATTAAGCTTCAGACTAAGCTTTACCGGTCAGGCAAAAAACCAACAGAATTATCTTGTCTCCTTTCTAACATCCAAGAGAAAACTCCATGAGGAGAGTGGAATGAAATGGGATTTGAGGTCCTCTCCAGTCCAATCCTGGGATTCTGTGAGCAGTGCAGGACCCTGGCAGCCCCTGAGAAGCAGAGATGGAGCTGGGAGGACCAAGGACGAGGAGGAGGAGGAGGAGGAGGAAGAGGGAGGGTGGGTTCCCTGAGTGACTGAGGTCCCCCAGGGGCGACACTAAACCACAAGATTTTGTTTGGTCTCCTACTGGAAGAGGTTTCCCTTTTGGTGCACCACTGACAGGACCCCTCAGGAAGCATCTTCATGACTCCACAACCGTTCAGGTTGGAGGGCACCTCTGAGATCATCGAGTCCAACCATCAGCCCAGCACCACCACAGACCACCTCCCCCAGTGCCACAGCCCTGTTTTTCCAGCACTTCCAGGGATGGTGATTCCAGCCTGCTCCAAGGCCTGGCCACCCTTTTAAGCGAACAGATTTCCCCAGTATCCAGAGAAATGTTATTTTTGGATCAGAGGGACTGACACCCTCCAGCTGGGGCAGGGCAGGGGGGTTCCAGCAGGGATTTCTCCAGCAGGTCAGGGCCTCCCTGTGGCTCTGCCAGGCTTCCAGGCAAGGCTGGCAGGACAGTGGGGGTGGGAAGGTAAGGATGCTCTGGGATGGGAGTGACACTCCCAGATTCCCTCTGGAATCACCAGGGTTTCTGACTGCTCTGTTCTCCTCCAAACAACCTCTTGAAGCACGCCACCCAAACCCTCCAACAACGACAACCAGCTCAGAGGGGATGTTACTCTTGCAGTCGTGGACAAATCCTTTCTTTTTCCCTTTTATTTTCTTTTCAAACGCAACAAGTTCGCACCCATTTCGCCTGCTTAGCTGCAAATAATCCCCCAACAACTCTGTTTTTCTGCCAACTTCATCACAGCATACTGAGTGCTTTCCTCTCTCAGGCTCCTCTCTTGTGCACAGAAAAAGAACCATGGAGTCATGGAATCATTTAGATCAGAAAAGCCCTCTAAGATCGAGTGCAGCCATTAACCCAGCACTGCCAGACCCACCATGAACCTATTTCTCCCCCAAAAACATCCTCCAGGGACATCCCCAGTGGCCATCTAGGCAGGACATTCAGAGATGCACCAGCCAAAGGTGTCTCTGTTAGCTCCCACCCTGGTATTCCCTGGAGAACCCCAGAATAAGCTGGGTTGGAAGGAACATTAAAGCTTATCTAGTTCCACCCCAGCTGTGCTGCTGGAGGGGAAGGAAAAGGTGGAACTGGAGGAGATTTAAGTTCCCTTGCAACCCAAACCATTCCAGGATTCTGTGACATGGTCCAGCTCTCCAGGGGATTTAACACAACCTCAAACCAGCCAAAAATCCCAAGAGGAAAAGCGTGTTAAGAAGTGAGATAACTCCCTTTAAACCTGCACGATGGAGGTGGTGTCAGCTTTCTAAGGAACAGCACATTTTAATACATCCACTGCTCGAGTTTCAGGGAATGCCATCAACAACCTTGTTCCCGGGGAGAAAACGAGGACAGGATTCCTTAGAAACACAAAACTGGAAAGCTCTGCTAAAACCAACTTCAGCAGCTCCAAGAAAGGTGTTGACAAACAGCTCGTGGGGTTATCAAAACAGGCTGTCCCAACCCAGAGTCTGAAATCACTAAGGATTCTCCAGAGATTCTCCTCACAGGACCCCAGTGCAGCATGAAACGAATGCTAGGAAATTTGGGAGACACCAACCCTGATCTGGGAGCAGAAAAGGTCACTCAGAATCTCCCCTCTCAAAAGCTGTCAATTCTCCCCTGACACTAAACCCTACATGGAACAAAGGAACCTCCCCAGAAGGGGAAATGAAAATCCTTGTGCTAATCCTGGTGTTTAACAGCAAAGGCAGGAGCAGCACCAAGCAAACCCAGTGCAGGGAGAAAAAAAAAAGGAAGAGCCCCAAAGTGCTTGGAGAGAGGGAGCAGAGTGAAATTAATCCCCCAGCCGGGCTAAGAACAGGATTCAGGCAATTAGTAACTGCACCAGGAAAACAATTTTGTGCTGAAACTAAACAGCCAAGAAAACTGGGAGGTAATTTAGGAAAATAAATCAGGCAGAGTTGGATTTCGGGGCACAGGAGGCACCAGGAGCACACTGCAGGACATTACTGTTCCCCCTGCTGAAGGCTTTCAAGCACTCCTGAGAGATCATTCCTGCACTCTCCCATAACCTGTGACCATCAGGATGCTTGAAATGAGAGTGAAAACTATATAGGTAAAATGCAGTGAAATGACAAATTCCATGGAATCATGGAACGGTTCGGGCTTGGGAGGGAGCTTCAAGCACACCTCGTTCCAACTCCCTGCCATGGGCACAGACACCTTCCACTATCCCAGGGTGCTCCAAGCCCTGTCCAACCCGGCCTGGGATGCTTCCAAGGATGGGGAACATTTATTCTTCCCAAAAATGCCTCAACCTGTGGGACACAGCTCTGCAAACTGGGAGAAAGGATAACTCTGACTGCATCCCCACCACCCCCTGTCAGGCATTGGAACAGGCTGCGGTGCTGGTTGGATTCCAGCCCTGGTAATCAGAGCTGTATTGTGATGGGCTCTGTTATTTGAGCTGCAAATATTTAATCAAATTTAATAAAATTGGACTACACGATATGGAGGTTTTAAATTACCAGCACAAAGCCAGAGCGTTGCCCGGTGCCAAAAATCTGAAAAGCTCACCCGTAATAAAGGACTTTATTTAGGATGGGCTCCAGCCTTGCCTGCCTTTTGTTTACACCAGACTGTTCAGGAGCCTTTCTTCTCCAAGCAACTCAACATTCTTGGCACTGGGAATTCTGCAGGATATTGCTGTGCCAGAGCCTGACGTGCTGTTGCGTTGAAAGGAAAATAAAAGAAAACAATGACAAAAAAAAATAAAAAAAATTCTCCCCTGAACCTTACAGAAGTGAACTGGTTTGTATCCCAGAGCAGTGCCCAGGAGATTGCTGCTGGTGCCCAAAAAAGAACGAGCACCAGTGTTCTGGAAAGCCAAAATCAGCTGAACGTCCTCCTGTTGGAAAACAACAACGGCTTCGGCTGCTTCCACTCTTTAATAATGCGATTAGCTCCATTTATCATCCTTAATTCCCCTGTCTGACAGCAGGAGTCTGTTCAGCAGGAGAGATCCTGGCTGGGGAGGTGGTACAGGGTGAGCTGTGCAGATTCTCCTTCCTTCCTTCCCCTGCAAAATTCCCTTCCAGGACCCTGGCAGCAAGAAGGGAAAATGCTCCTCCAGGGCACCCTGACAAGGAGCCCCGAGGTGATGAGCCAGGAGGCTTCGGGAGCATGGCAAAGCCCAGGAACAGATCACCTGGCACTGCAAGGCATGGGAAAGAGCTAAAAACATCTTGGAATCAGGCTGCCCACAGGCCCTGAGTGACAGGGGTGGTGCCAAGGGATGATTCCCTGGAGAGGAGAGGAGTGGAGAGGAGAGGAGAGGAGAGGAGAGGA
>VZRF01002300.1:12285-82492 GCA_013396875.1 Vireo altiloquus
GGAGAGGAGAGGAGAGGAGAGGAGAGGAGAGGAGAGGATGTCCTTCAGCAAATCCAGGCCCTCCCGAAAGGGCACAGTCAAGAGTACCACTGCCAAAGCCACAGGGACACCTTTCCCAGGGAAAACCCACATCTTGGAGCCAGTTTTTGACTGGGCTCCTGTGCAGCTGAAGTGTTTGTTACTCGCTGACCAACCAGCCCACCCTGCTCAGGGAGGAGGAACAGAGACAACTGCGCTGAGGGAATCCATCCAGCATGGTCCACAATGAGAAATCCCCAAAAGGGGAGAATTTCTTCACTGAAAAGGTGGTCAGGCATTGGAACAGGCTGCCCAGGGCAGTGGTGGAGTCACCATCCCTGGAAGTGTTTATAAAACCAGTGGATGTGGCGTTTGGGGACACAGAGGCAGTGCTGTTGGCAGTGCTGGTTAGAGGCTGGATGATCTTAGAGGGCTTTTCCAACCTTTTTTGCTGTCCTGAAGCCATTCCCAGCACGGGCAGTGAGCAGAGCTGCTCCCTGGGTGAGGTGAGCACTCCCTGCAGGCAGCAGCCCCGAGCTGGGAGGGTTGGGAGGCCAGGCTGTGGTGGCTCCAGCGTGTGATAAGGAGCTGAGGAGCACAGCCAACCCAAACAAGCTGCTTCACACAGCCTTGAGGAGCGACTGAGCCGCTCAGCCACCGTGCAGGGAGAAGCCAAACTGAGGGAGAAGTGTCTAGGTGTGAGCTGAACCCTCACAGAACACCCCGGAGCTCACCCCGGCACAAACCTCCCGATTCACCTCAGGCACAAACCCCTACATCAAACACAAATCCCACCAGAAATGAGCTTTTTCTCAGCACTTTCACACACTTGGGCTAGAGATACATGGATCTCTGTGCGAGCTTTGGAGCTGGGAAGGCTTCCCCAAGCTCTGACTCACATCTCCCAGGCTCCCTGGGATGCTGGGAGCACAGCAGCAGGGGAAGGGGGAGCAGATGGAGAGTGAATGAAGCACAGCCTGGAAGCCAGGTTTGGGGAATCAGATCAGATTGGGGTGTGAGGGCAGGGAGAGCAGCCCTACCTGTTTTTCTGAGTGGGAAGTCGTCTTTGGAATCGTACATGCCCAGGACTGGGTGGTTGTAGGTGCCGGAGACGCCGCTTTGGGGTGGGGAGCTCTGGTCCAGAGAGCTGTGCTGGGTCTTCCTGCACAGAAGGAAAGAGAAGGAGAAGGAGAAGGGATGAGCTTTACACCAGTGACACACAGAGGGGATGAGCACGGTGCCTGCTGCCTCAGGGATCCTGGAATGGGCCACAGGCCAAGGCTTTGGCTCTGGCTTCCCTTCCTCCTACAAAAAACCCCACTAAAATCCCATAGACAGCAAGGCAATTGACTTCACTCCCAGTGTAAGACTCTGCCTCGGCTGAGCTCATGCAGGTATTTAACCATGAGTAAAAATTCTAAACCTGTAACCTGGGCTGGGTTTTGCTAAGCCACTGATGNTGCCCAAGCTTGCCCCCCTCTCCCCAAGATGAAGGTTTGCAGTTGTTGGGCCCAGGAGGGTCTGGGTGTGCTTGGAGAGCGAGCTGGAGAGGCTTTGTTATGTCAGTGTGAGCATGAGAGAACAGCACTGAACGAGCTCCAGGGAGCTGCAGAGTCACACTGGGCACTGCAGGGCTGGGAACACATAAAATTTAAACCCTAAGGCATCACCAGGTTCCTGAATCTCAGCACAGGTGGAGTTACCCTCCTCAACTTGAGCACAAGTGAACCATTCCCCTCCCTAAAATAAACTCCAGGCTGAGCAGACCAAGTCCAAGCCCACACAGGTGGTTCCTGCCTCTCCTCCTGCCTGTCCTCCCATCCCAGGAGCTCAGCAGAGATGAGGCCAAAGCACTCAGCACCTTTCCAGCTCAACTTCTCCGAGCTGATAATTTATGGCTTTGTTTGAGCAGGCTGCTGGAAGTAAATTACAGTCTGTTTGCCGAGGATATTAAATAATGAATGAGTTTTCTCAGCCTCCTACCAGTTTGTTGGCTGCATCTTTCCTGCTTAATGACTTGTGCCCAGCTTTGCTGTTTCCCAGGAGCTGCACCAACCTGGGAGAAGTCTCCAGTCAGCAGAGCAGCTCCATCAGCAGAATGACTGATTCAGCCATGCAGGTGGCACTCGCTGGGCTCCCACAACTTAACTTTAAATAAATAGAATTTAAACCCCGTGTTTCTTCTAAAAACTAATGGATTTGGGACAACAGAAAGCATTTTGTGGGGGGGGGGGGAAACAAAATTAAAAAGTGAATATTGGAAATTTTATATTGCCTAAAAAACAAGCTGGAAATATTCTCCTACAAAAGGTTCTTCAAGGAACCAAAACGAGCCTTTCCCAGCTGAAAATTGCACAAATTCCTGCCATTTCTCAAGCAGCACCAATCCCTCGAGAGCCCAGCTCACAAGCTGGCTGTTTGCTGAGATCCAGAGCATCAATTCCACTGCAAGTTAAAGCCTTCAAAAAAATAAGGGGCTAATGAAATACCAGGAAAACGCATTGAATTTTCTACATAATTCTACTACAAAAAAAAAAAAAAGTCAACCCAAACCTCTGCAAATTTTATTTCAACATCTACTTCGACATTTTGTATTCCCACAGACCTTCCAGTGGGAGGTGTCCCGGTGGAAGGGGATGAGTTTTAGAGTTCCTTTAACCCAAATCCTTCTGGGATTCTCTGGAAGCAGGAATGGCTGTGGTTTCCCAACGCTCCCTGTCCATATCCCAGATTTCTCTGTACGATTCCTGGGGTTCTGGCAGGGCTGTGTCTCCCCCTGCCACCCCTCAGCCACCCCTGGATGTCCCCACAGGCACTTCCAGCTCCACCTGCAATCCAAGCAGACCCAGCCCGAAGGATGTTTGTGGCTCTCCTCCCTCATCCCATGGGAAGGCAGCACACGGAGATGTTTCACTCCCAGAAATCCTGCAAGCTGTGATCCAAGAGCCCCGAGCCCCATCAAGTCACACAATGACATTTTTGGCTCCATATGAGCAACAGACTTTTTTTTTTTTCCCCTTTTTTTTTTTTCTCCCCTCCTTTTTCTTTCTTTTTCTTTTGTAACCACGACCCAAGCAGCACAATCGGGCACATTGAAGCCATTTTCACCCCTTTGTTAGGGGATGTGCAGGGATTCAAAGGGCCTGTTTAGATGTGCTCCGGGGCTGCTGAATGACAGAGACTGAGCTCTGCAAACGGGAATTCATTCCCTGGCTGCAGGACCAGGAGCTGAGCACTGCTCTGGTTACCCCTTCAGGAATTCCAGGGCTCTGGAAGGAGAGGAAATCTGTGGAGATTGCCCTGAAATGCTTTTCAGGCATCCCTGAAAGCACATCCCTTCATCCAAGGCATGCCCTGCTCCCTTGAGCTCCTTCAGACTCACAGACAGAAAGGTCAGAGGGATGATCCTGGAGGTCTTTTCCAACCTTGAGGATTCCAGGATTTGATAGATCAGACTCATGCACAGACAGAAAGGTCAGAGGGATGATCCTGGAGGTCTTTTCCAACCTTGAGGATTCCAGGATTTGACAGATCACCCCTCAAACGTGTTCCCCCAGGAGCACTGAGTATCCATCCACACACCCTTGCTGGTGTCCACACCTATGGATGCTGGGGATCACCCAATGGATAATTTGATAATTTAAAGTGTAATTCCACCTCTCTACCTCCTGCACACACTCAGTTCAACTCCCCTTCGTGGCTGCTTCCCAAGCCCTGCTGACAACTTCCCCGGGAGCACAAATTCCTGGGAGCTGGGCTGCCCAGAGGGCTCAGAACCCACAGGACAATCTGACAATTGTTCCAGAGAAACTCCTCTGCTGCTGCCCAGCACAAAATCCGGGAGTGGTGTGGGCTGGAAGGGACATTAAACACCACCTTGTCCGACCTCTTCCACCCTCCCGGGTTGCTCCAACCCGGCCTTGAGCATTCCCAGGGATGGGACACCATCCTAGAGGTCTTTTCCAACTCTAACACCTCTGTGATTCTGTGTCAGCAGAACATTTTTCCCTGCCACAGCCACTGACGTCAGACCATCGTGGTGTTCAATACCCTCAGGAGAGGTTGGGTTGGGTTTTTTTTTTTTTCCAAGCAACGCTTTCCATATTTAAAAAAAAAAAAAAAAGAGGAATTCACAAACCTTAATAAGACCAAGGGAAGTGCTTAAAAGCAGGCGTGGTGTTTCGAGAGGCTCTTCCAGCATCTGTTCCCACTTAATTGCCTCGGCTGCTCGCAGTGGGAGTGAGGAGCAGAGCTCCTGCGAGCCCAGCTCAGCCCAACCACCACCCAACTGCATCACACCACAGCTATGTGGGGACAGGAATGCCTCCAGAGCTCAGCTGGTAACCTATGAGATGCCATACAAATAAATGCTAATATGTCAGGAATCTTAAGGTTGTTTCTCCTTTCACGAAAAAAAAATAAAAATTAGAATGGAAAAGGAAAAAAAATCCTCAATTTCTGCCTTAACAAGTGAAGGGTCTGCACTGCTGCCCTCCTCGAGTGCTGAGCAGGAGAGCACTGAGAAAGGTCTGTGAGGCCCCAAGGCTTTGTCCACCTGGGGCTGGAATGCAGAGTAGCAATCCTCACCCCACCACAGCTGGAAAATGATGGATGGCAGCACCCCAAAGCCTTGTGCCATGGCCTGTGCCTTGTCTCTGCCTGCTGGCATCCCTGGGGCATCACAGCAAAGGGGTGTTTGGATCATCAGGCGCCACAACAAACCCACACCACACACTGGTGCTCAGAAAGTTCTCAGCATCAGCTGAGGGAACATCCTGAAACCCTGAATGCTAAAAATAAAATCCTAAAGAAACCCTAAAAACCTGTAGCGTCCCTGGCTTTGCTTCATGAAGAATTCCAGGATGGTTTGGGTGGGAAGGGACCTTAAAGTCCATCCCATCCCACACCCCTGGGACTCCTTCCACCATCCCAGGCTGCTCCAAGCCTCAATGTCCAGCCTGGCCTTGGACACTTCCAGGGATCCAGGGGCAGCCACAGCTGTTTTGGACACACTGAATTCTCAGTGACCTTGTACCACTCCTGCATCCACTGTTATTTTNAATTCTAAGTGACACTCCTGCATCCACTGTTATTTTAACCAACTTTTAAAGAAATGGAGGCTCAGAGCCTTCAACCACCTTTAATGAAATCCCCGAGTCCCAGATTAGATTTTCAGAGATGTCTTAAAACTGCTCAATCTCACTTTGCCTCCAATAACATCTGAATTCTTCTGCCAACTCCACTTCAGCATTTCTGTCCTGGCTCAGAGCTGGGATAGCTTTCAAATTTCATTTCTGCTTCGTTTCTGGAATTTGGAAACATCTTCTGGCTATGACCTCATCCTCCCTGTACACACGTTCATTTCTTAAGGCTTAAAACACTGTCAGTGCCTCAGCTCGAACATGAGCTTCACGGAGAAATGAAATGATTTCTGTAACTCAAAATCTCATTAATTTTAAGGTCACTAAAGCCAACATCCAAAGCACTTTGGTTTTTTGTTTCATACACACAGCGACAAAGTCATAGCAGTGGAAACCTTCAAGGCACACTGAATTTTCTGATGGCCTTTTGTATAAGGAAAAAGTTAATTTCTGAAATTGGAACTGGAGAGCAGCAGCTGAACATTTTCAGCTGAAAACAGAGATGCTGAGGCAGTTGTGATTAAAAGTGCAGACTGGACCCACTGGATGTTTCCAGTAAGAGCCAAGCAAACAAAATTTGCAGCTTTGAGAGATTTGGAAGAGCAGTAAGTGTTAAAGGCTTTCAAATGCAAAGCTTAGCTATCCTGAGCTGCAGGAATTCACTGAATCATAGAATAGCCTGAAGTTGGAAGGCACCCATGAGGATCATCAAATTCCAACTCCTGAACATAAAAACTTATTCCTCGTTTGACTAAAGTTCAAGTTTTGTAACACCTGGGTGAAAAGGATTTTGTAAATCCTGGGTGAAAAGCTGATCAGGACTTATCAAAGCTGATCTCTGACTGCAGAACTTGTGAGTTTGAGTGACTCTGGATTCAAGATGACACCGAAAACATCTCCCACCACAGCAGACACACAAACCACGGGCACTGGAACCCTCTGGAGAACACATCCTGGGAATGCACAGCATTCCTGTCGCTGCTCCAGCCCATCCCACGGGAAATGAGGTCTGTTCCTCATGGAACTGAGGTGGCACTGGCTGGACCTGCAGGAAGCTCAGCACCACTTACCCGTACCAGAAGCGAGGGTCGCTGGAAATGCAGTGGTTGAGGTTCCTGTGGGCCAGAGCCTTCTTCTTGTTCAGCACAAACTCCTGCAACTTCATCTTCACTTCTGTGCTTGCCACTGCACCTGTGATTCGAAAAAAAAAAAGCATTAAAAAAGGTTATTAAATCAGTTCACACGCTTGAAGGAATTTTAAATTTCTAAAAAAGATTCCGAATCAAATCTTTCGTTTCCAGTCCAAAAAAAAAAAGAAAAAGAACTTTGCTTTCAAAGAGAGAAGAACAAAGTGCCTCTGGAAAAGAGCTCTCCCTTTTTATCCCTTTAGCTTGGCATATATCCACAAGTTATGCTTGAAAACACAGATGAAATCGGGTTTATTCCACCAGAAGAGGATGTTGCACTGGCATAGAAGCACACCCAGAATAAAGCACTTGTCTGGGACATCCCAGCTCTCTTTGAACCAAAGCTATTAAAAAAAGGGGTCTTGTGCACCCTCAAGTTGTTAAATGTCACATCTAAAAGCAGGAGGGGAACGAGCCCAGTGGCTCACATGTAGGTTTTGTCTGGAAACCTCCTGTAAACAGAGCCCTCTTTGTTCCCAAATCCCTGTGGACACCACAACCGACGCAATTACAGCAAATCTCTCACTGCAAATAGAAAACATAACATTTAAAATAACAAAAAAAAACCAACAACAACAAAAAAAACCAACCCAAAAAAAGGGAGTCAGTGATTCTGCAGAGCTAAAATGTCAACTGTGCAATCCCTGAGCACGATTCCCTGCCCAGAGGAGAGCAGGCTGCTTCCCTGATGAATCCTGGTGATCATCTGGGATGGCAGCCCAGACTCCCAGGGCTCCCAGAGCCGTGCATCCAAACTTTTGGCAAGGGGACTTGTGGAAAATGATGGTTCATCCACACCATGGCGTAAGGCAGGAGCTCCCATGGAAAATATCCAGGCTGGGAGGGAAGGGAAAGGCCAGGAGAAGAACTAAAGATCAGCCTGGTGTGCTCTCACACCCTGCTCGGCCACGAGGTGACATTTGGCACACCAGGGGAATGATTCCCAGGCTCTCCCCGAGGGCAGGGAGCTGCAGCATTCCCACAAGGCGCTGCTGGAAGGTGTAAAACTGTTCAAACACCAAAGCGAGAAAATCCCCTTTTTTTGGAGCACTGAATTTCTCACCAGCTCTACAAACGCGGGTTTGGTGGAAAGTTCAAGCGAAGAGCTGGAGATAAACTCCTGAGTGGTAGAAGAGGTGACAAATTCATGCTCAAGAGGCTTCCCTCTCCAAGATGTGTCATCCTCAATCCATTAGCATCCTTAGAACAACCAAACCTGGCTGTGTTCTGTCAGTTGGGGATGAAACTGGTACTTAGAAGACTTGAACCTCAACATTTTCAGACTGTAAGGTTTACAAAAGCTCCAAAAGGTCTGCCAGCTTTCCTGGAAGCTGAAAGATCCCATGGATCCTCAGGGTGGGAGGGATCCTAAGGATCATCTCAATCCACTTCCCTGCCAGGGAAATCTTCCACTGTCCCAGGCTGCTCCAAGCCCCAATGTCCAGCCTGGCCTTGGGCACTACCAGGGATCCAGGGGCAGCCACAGCTGCTCTGGGCACCCTGTGCCAGGGAACAATTCCTTCCCAATATCCCACCTAAATCTACCCTCTTGTAGCTTAAAGCCATTCCCTGTGTCCTGTCCCTCCATGCCTTGTCCCCAGTCCCTCTCCAGCTCTCCTGGAGCCCCTTTAGGCCCTGCCAGGAGCTCTGAGCTCTCCCTGGAGCCTTCTCCTCTCCAGGTGAGCACCCCCAGCTCTCCCAGCCTGGCTCCAGGGCAGAGGTCTTAACAAGAAGGGAGAACAAACTCTACCTCTCTCACACTCTCTTCACAGTTCAGATCAGGACAACTTCAGCTTCTCTTTGCCAAATTTTGTGATGCGAGAAAAATAACTTAAGTGTCCTCAAGAGCTGAGGTGCGATAATGATTCTACACCACAGCCCTTCTTAAATAAAAAGTAATTTAAAAATAAAACCGTAGCCATGGGAACAGGATCTTCAACTTAACATCCCCAAATTCTGGGGTTTTTTTTTCTCCTCCACACCTCTGTGTTTCGCCCAAAAGATGCTTTGATCCCATTTTCCAGACATTCAGGCCTTTTTATTCCCTTTGGGATTGCTTTAATGAGGATGGGCAGGCATCAGCTCTGAGGAGAGGCACAGCAAAACACGGATCAGACACCAACAGCTGACAGGAGCAGCAGGGGGAAGTGGAAATGCTTCGAGATTCTCAACCTCTGGTCTTTCTAGTACTCAAAAATGTCTCCCAGATCCAGGTCTTTTCCTACCAAAAAGGTTCTTGGAGCTTTGTGCTATTCCCAGTTCCCAGTCAGCACGTTCCCATCTTCCTTCCACCACTTCTCCCGTGGTGAAACCACACATGAGGAGCTGATGGCACAACTTGGCTGAGGTGGTTTTTTTCCCCCCATTCACTTCATCAAGAAGCCCCAAGAAGGAGCCCCCCGAGCTCTGATAAGGGACATTGTGAGGCCACAATGATCTCCTCGAGTGCATAATGACACCTCGTGGGGAAGGCACCCCCTCCTGAAGGGAAAAAAAAACAACAAAAAAAAGCTTCTTCTGAATGGCAACGCTTCAAAAAAAGGGGGAGAGCTGAGAACTCGGCTACGTCTTAAAAGGAGTGAAATTCAGAGCAGCAGAAAGAGAAAAAGGAGTGCAGCGTGCATCTGGTGTATTTTATGGGCTTAATATTCTGCCTCCATTAGGAATGCTGCCAAAAATACTTCAAAAAAATGTTAAATCAAGGGAAGAGAGGATACGCTTCCTTTTGAAAAACGCTAGGATGGCATTTAGTGAGACAAAAATGAAGATAAGGCAGAGAAATACACTTCTCTCTTCCCCTCAGTCCCCCCGATGGGTCCTCACAAGCTCCCCGTACCCTCGAGGAGGCTGCTGCAGCTCTCTGAGGCTCCTCCACGGCTCCCACCCACCTGCCACCACCCAAAGGAGGGAGTTTGGGCCACTTACTCTCTTTCCCTTTCTCTTTGTTTTTCAGCTGCTGCAGTTTCTGCTCTCGGTGCTGCTTCTCCAGCTCCTGCTCCTGCCGGTGCTGCTCCATCTTCCTCTGGTGCTCCAGCAGCTCCTGCTGGTGCTTCATGGCCAGCATCTCCTGCTGCTGCTGCGGAGAAGGGAACAGGGAAAAGGAGCAAATCAACACCATCAGCCTTCCCAGGAGCCACAGCAGAGGCTGCAGGCACGGGACAAGGACAGTGCTGGATCCATGGAAATGAGGATCCTTTCATCTCCATCACCTGCTTGAGATAAAACCCCACCAGGGCACCTTCAATGTTATTTGGTGCACAGGGGAGTTGGAGAAATTGTGGCTGCCCCTGGATGGGTTTCCAGGCCTGGCTGGACACTGGGGCTTGGAGCAATTTGGGATAGTGGAAGGTGTCCCTGCCCACGGAACTGGGGGGAATTTAATGTTCCACCTAACTCCAACCACGCTGAGATTCTGTGATTAATTGTCGAAGATTTGCCTCAATACATTAAAAAACATAATTCCCCCAATCATTTCTCCAGGAAGGCTTTGCCCTGACCCTCTTGTTTTGCCCATATCCATGGGAATAATCAGGAGACATGAGGTCTGACTGAGGCAATTATTTACCAAGCTTCCATAGGATGGGGTGTTCAAGGCTGGAAGCACCAAAGGCTCCTGCCCCAGTGCCTGTCCCCCCTGGAATCCCCAAGCAGCTGGAAGGTGTTGGTGTCCCCACCAACCTCCTGGGCGATTTGGGGTGCATCTCCCATGTTTGGGATTCCCATGGGATTGGGGTTAGCAGATTGATGTGCTGTGCCCTGGGAGAGGAATGATGGATTTGTCCTTACAAACAAACTGTGGGGCTGCTGGTAGGTGAAACTAGCACTGGTAGATGAAATTAGCACTGAGAGAGAAAAGAAACCAGGGGAGGATTCCACTGATTGATGAATGGATGGAAAAAAAGATGTTTGCCCTTATGAACAAACTGTAGGTCTGCTGATANTGAAACTAGCACTGGTAGATGAAATTAGCACTGAGAGAGAAAAGAAACCAGGGGAGGATTCCACTGATTGATGAATGGATGGAAAAAAAGATGTTTGCCCTTATGAACAAACTGTAGGTCTGCTGATACATGAAACTGGATATTGAGAGATGAAAGAAACAATGGGAAGAACCAGGAATTCCATAAGAATTAAAAATTAAAGGAAGGGGATTATACATTAGAAGGGAATCTTAGGTATGAGGTGTTCTGGGGAGTCTGTACCTCTAAAGTACCTCAGGCAATGGGGAAAGAGAGAGGGAAATGAGGAAATTGGGATAAAAAGGAGGCTGTGCCCTCCAAAAATCTGAGAGACCCCAGGGGAATGCCCCATGGCCTCTCCCTTTATTCAAATAAAGCAAAGGGACTCCTCTGTCTCCTTTTTGGACATCAACCTCTGGTGTTTGTGGATTGATTTTCCTGACACTCAGGACAGTGTGAGGGAATGCCCTGTGTCCCCAGAGCCAGCCAGGAGCATGCACGAGGCTGTGGGAAAGCAGGTGACAATCCAGGGACATCCTGGATTAAAATATTAAAGTTAAAACTCAAGGCATCACCGGAACGCCCTCTGGAGCTGCTGGAGCACAGTGCCCACCCTGCACTCTTTACATTGGCAGCTCATAAACCGAGGGATTGACTGGGAGCTGGCAGCCTCTCCCCTCAGAGCCTCCACAGGGCTGTGCTTAATGGAGGTCTGTGCTCGGATGCCACCCACAGCTCCCGGGAACCCCCCTGGCAGGGCTGGAATGGGAGCACGGAATGGTGGAACGGTGTGGGCTGGGAGGTGATGGCTTAGGGTTTAACTTTTCTCTGTTCCCAGCCCTGCAGTGCCCAGTGTAACTCTGCAGGTCCCTGGAGCTCGTTCAGTGCTGTTCTCTCATGCTCACACTGACATAACAAAGCCTCTCCAGCTCGCTCTCCAAGGACACCCAGACCCTCCTGGGCCCAACAACTGCAAACCTTCATCTTGGGTACAGGGGGGCAAGCTTGGGCAAATTCCATCCTTGCCTGGCTTCTGCTTGGGCAATTGATGCTGATATCAAAGTGGGAAGAACTCGGGAGCTGGCATTGTCCATTTTGGGATGCACTGAGGCAGGAGCCTCTGGAGCCCAGAGTGTGACCTCTGAAGGCCTTTCCCATATATCCCTCCTTTATTCCCTTATTCCTGCCTGCTCTCTGTTTCTAGGGAGCCATTTAAGGCATCAAAGGGACCCTGAAGATCACCCTTCTGTGGGCAGGGTCCAAGCCATGGCTGTAGAGACAGGGAAGCTGCTCTCTCCAAGAACATCTCACCCCATCCTTCTCCAGACCCTGCCTGCTCCTGCGTTTGAGAGGCTCCCACCCCACAGGTTTTCCTTCTGATGCCAGGATGATTTTTGCTTTTTCTTTCATACCCCTCTCACACACTCTTTTATGGTTTGATGTGTTCTCAGTGCTTTTAGCCCACACACTGTGACTTCCCAAGGCTGATAACTCAGCTCAGCCCCACGGCACCGTTAAACCAGGAGAGCAAACATCCTGGGAGCCCCAGACACCAAGGGCCTCTCCAGAACACATTTTGGAACCTCAGACAGGCCCAGCCAGGGGGAAGGTTCCTCACAACGAGGGCTTCACTCCAGCCTCTCACTGGGGGATCTTTGATAAATATGTTAATTTTGCAAAGCCTATAATTGTGTGCATTTCAGTGTGACAGGTCCATGCATTTTCAGGGCATTCCACCTGGACCAAGTGCTGCACCCAAGGATCCTTAAATAAACCCCGAGGTAAAAACCTCTTTTCCCCATAAACCGTGTTAATTTTAAGACCAGGGAAAGGCAACACTTCTCCTGGTGCAGAGTTTCCTTTTAACCCCTTTAATTGTGATTCTTGGGGTGCCCTGGGCAGGGCCAGGAGTTGGATTTGATGATTCTTGCGAGTCCCTTCCAGCTCTGGATATTCCAGGATCCTCTGATGGATTTGTGGCATCACACGCTTGCCCCACCCAATGCTTGAGCCACGGACGTGCCACAGATACAAATAAAATCACATCATTCTATATAAAGATGCCAAAAAAACCCCAATCTAAGAGGTATTTACAATCTGCCTGGCTATCTGCTGGAAACTCTCCACGGAGGAATCCCTGCTGCTGCCTGTTCCAAGCAGGCAGGCTGTTGTAAAACACCAAAAATCCAGTTATCTGCAGCGACTGCACCTATGCTTCCCCTCCTAATTCTATTGAATTACGTGCAAACAACCGAAAATCCACACTCCAAAAAAAAAAAAAACCTGGAAAAGGAGGAAAAAAATAGAGGAAGGCAGCTATTTTTGTTTTCTAATTAAGCAGCAGCTTCTACTAACACGTCTCCATTTGGGGAAAGAGTCTCTTTTCCGACTTCCAACAAGTCCACCACATGGTGGGCTTTGAGAACCTCGCCATGGAAAGTATGCAAATGAACAATATTTAATGCACAATATGGTAAAACAGGTTTTGTTATTTTTATGGAATCAGGAGCCTTTTCTCTCCATCTGCAGTCTCCTAGGCTCCTCGGGCTCTGCTTCCTGCGATGGTTTACATACATTAGGCTGCTTTAGAAGGAGCTGTGCTTTCACTGACATCTGGAGTGAAACGGGAATGAAAAGCCCAATTTGTAGCTGGATGGTTTAGGGAAGTTTCATTAGGGATGTATTGTCTCTGCTCATTTTGACCCCACTTTCCACAAAGCCTATTCTTAATATAGTTTTTCAAATCGTTTCGGGAGTTGAAAAAAGGAAAAAAAAAAAATTTAAAAAATAAAATAATGAAGCCACGTCTCCGATTGTACCCACGGAAAATGAAAAGAAATCACTGTTGATGTCTGCTGCAGCCTGGGAAAACGAGAGAAGAAAACCCATCCAGGTGTCTTCTCAGGGCAGGAATATTTCTCCACACTTATCAGGAATGTTATGGGGAAAAAGAAGTTTGGGCTGGAGATCAGGGAAGGAGATCTTCCCTCAGAGGGTGCTGGGCACTGCCCAGGCTCCATAGGGAATGGGCACAGCCCTGAGGCTGCCAGAGCTCCAGGAGTGTTGGGGTGTCAGAGGAAACATCAGAGAAACATCAGAGAAACATCAGTTTCNACATCAGAGAAACATCAGTTTCTGCTTCAATCCGAGCAGTCGAGGCCTGTGTGCTCACAGAGGCCAGGGGGTTCACTCCCCAGCTGCCTTCCCCAAGCACCAGAATTCCATCCCAAAGTGATCCACCGAGGGAAATCCCTGGATGTGAGAGGAGCTCAGCCCCGAGCGCCGTGCGACAGACGCGTGTGCTGCTGCTGCATCAGGGAGCTCCAGAACATCTGAATTAGGTGCTCTTGCCAAAATCAATATTTGTAAATATTCATAACTATGGGGATTCCTGCATATGTTTAATGTCACTGCTCCCACTATTTCTGAAAACTGCACAAATGTTCAACTGTACCTGCAGTTAGCGCTGCCGGTGCTCCTTTAGCATATATTAATATTAATAAAGGTAACAGGGAGAGTGCAGAGCATTTCCAGGTATTTATCAACTGTCAGCCTGCCCTGAGGACTCGGTGATCCACAGGATTTTGCCATCACACTCCTCAATTGTCTTCAGTGCTCCAGCTTGTCTGCCTGGGAGGGGGACTGGCACCTTATCAGCAGGGAAACCACCACAGAGAAACCTCTTTTTTTAGGGAAATGGAGCTAAAACGGTTCCCTTTAGTCATGAGAAGTGGAAAGGTAGTGTTCCAAAATCCTCCAGCAGCCAGGCAGTGCCCTCCCAGGAAGAGTGCTGGCACCAAGATCCCTTTTCCCAGAGAGAAGCAGGATGCATTTCATGGAGACTTTCACAGCCACTCCTCCAGCTGCCAAACAAGAACCCGAGCACGGAGGTCCTTCCTTCCCCCCCCCGAGCTCAGACTGGCTCCTGGGTGTTTATAAGAGATGTTCTGAACAGCTGCAATTAGTGGAAGGGAGAGCAAAATAATCCATGCCCAGACAGGAGATAAGCACAAGCCTGGGTGAACGGCAGCTGGAACACTTCTGGCTGATAAATAAATATTCCCTGGCATCCAAAGCTGCTGTGTCCAGCTCCCAGCTTGCACCTCAGTGCACACCCGAGATCAGCTCCAGCACGGGGGGAGAGCAGGGAAAGGTTCTTCCCCCAGAGGGTGTTGGCACTGCCCAGGCTCCCCAGGGAATGGGCACGGCCCCAGAGCTCCAGGAATTCCAGGGCAGAGCTCCCAGGGAAGCAGAGAGTGGGATTGCTGGGGTGTCTGTGCAAGAACAGGAGCTGGACTGGATGATCCCTGCGGGATTGCTGTAAGAATTCCTCAGACTGCAAGCTCCAGGACTAGGTACAAGTATTTCACCTGCCACCCTCGGAGCAGAGGTTGCCTCTGATGGAGGTGAGAGCATCCAAGAATTCCTAAGGGTGTAAATAAGTAAAACACTGCATCAAACCCAACAGCCTAATGGCAGACAAGAGCAGAAAAACCCACCAGAGCAGGAGACAACTGTACTCCCTGAACCTGTCCTCTTAAAGGCTGAGTTAAGGCACGACCCAGCAAACACTTGCAGAAGCCTCGACTGACTCCCTCTCCCCCAGCAGGTTGTTTGGTTTCAGGGGTGTTCTATCTGCCACCTGTTCTGGCTAAATTCTTCAGTTTTGGGCGTTTAAATCACGCCTTCAAAATGATCTTTGGGCTCAGTTTCTGTAAAGATAAAGTCAGGTCATAGGTGAGGATGAAGAAAATCTCGCCAAGAACGTACACATCAAACAACTCCCCCAAAAAATCCTTGGCTGTGGGTGGAAGCGAAGCACAGACACTGGGATTTCTGGGAGATGGATTTCTGGGAGCACTGCTCTCTTGGGCTGTTGCACAGCGATCCCAACTCCAGCTGGACTCTGTGCTTTGTGCTCTCCTCCCATCCTGTTCACTGAAGTCTCAGCTCCGGTTTCAGGATCTGCTCTCCTGGCTCCGTTGGCAGCGTGTTTGGGATATCTCCTGGAGCACCAGAGGCCAGGCAGAATAAATCAGCTGTGCTGGGAGGGGAGGGAACATTGTGGCTTCCAGCAGCAGCCAGGACATGAAGATCTGGGAGAGCAAGCACCTCTCATCTCTTTCCTGGGACATTGTCCTCCCACCACGGAGCTGACAGCAGCAATCCCACACCAGGAATTCCCACGGGCAGGGAACTTCCCACAGGGAAAGGATCCCTCCTGGGGCAGCTCCCTGGGCAGGAGGCTGATCTCGGTCACACACACCCCACTGAGAAGGTCTGCTGCTCAGGTTTATGAGGCTAAACCCTCCCCAGGAGCAGGGATGATGGAGAGGTTCCCTTCCCGCCAGCTCCAGGTGATAGGATCCCAAGTTTTCACTTCAGCAGCTTATATGTGGATGTGGAATTTTGTGTCCCAGGCTCCTTCCCATGCCATTACCTCTCCTCAAAGACTGGAAGCCCTCTGAGTCCTAAATACCTGCATTGGGAATGCTTTTGTATGAGCCTCTTGCTCCCTGATTCCCACTCCAGCCTAACTTTTCCCTTTCTCCAGAAGCAGAATATCCAACAGCCTTTCCAGAAAGCAGCAAGCTCTGTTTGTAGTATCCAACACATTCAGCTCCTTCTCCAATTTTATCCTTTAAAGGTGAGGAAAGCTCCTTTTGAGTTTGCCTCTGCTGGGCTTTGCATGGTTATTGCCGAAGGGGAGGGAATCAGGAGCAGGGAATGCCCATCCCTAAAAAATGGATGGCAATAAGTACATCACAAAATTTGACTTAAACCAAGCCCTGTAAACCAAAGGACCACATAAATCCCTGTAAAGGAGGAGCCCCAGGTGTTTAATGCCAAATAAGAGATGAGATCTTGGTCCTCGGAGGAGCAGTTATATCCTCTGGGAATTGTTTAGTATTTTGGGTGTTACAGGAATGCCACGTTTCTGGTGTGAATGGATCACCAGTGGTGTACATTAACAGGTCAGTGTTCCTGGCAGGATCCAGTGGGGTATTTCTTGATTCCTGCCCTGATTCTCTGTGTTCTTTTTGACTACTTCCAGTTGTTTTGTAAGTTCAAAAACAAGATGAAACAGTCAAGTCGAACATTCAGGTGTGGGAAGTGCCAAAATATCTCTTCTGCTGCCGTTTACTCTGAAATTCCAAAGTGACAAAAAATTAATCACGGAGCCTCACTTGTATTTTAAACCAGGAAAATGTGGAGTTCTCACTGTGCTCCCTCCAGCCGACCAACTGTGGCTCATCTCAAGAAACCAAAAGGTTTCTTTCACCAATTTCCAGTGGGTCTGTAAGGACCAGAGCAGACAAAACTTCCCTGGATGAGCATTCCAGCTTCACTCCCGACACCACCAGCAGTGCTTGGATGGCAGGAAGAGGCCTGAATTATCCCAGCCTGCCACAGGACTCCTTCATCCAAGAGATGGGGTAAAAGGTGTCCGAGCTGCTCCACGGGTCTGTTGACAGAAGCCACCCCTCGTGTGCAGGTTTGTCCTCACTGCCCTCGGAAAAGATCCTGACTTTGAGGCTGAGGAGAAGTCACCACCCACCCCCTTCAAAGGCAGCACGCGCTCTGATCTTCCAAAGCTTTTCCCCAGGGTTGCTTCCATCAGAAGTTGAGTTTTGCAGGATCTGAGGTGTAAGTTTTGGAGCGGTGCTCGGCGTGCCAGAAAAAGCGAGGCAAGGTCACTGAGAAAGAACAGGAAGCCGTCTGGAAATAGCGCGAGTTCCAAGGCGCTCGAGTGGTAACGAGGCACAAAATGTTCAGTCTGGGCTTTTACCACCGACTGTACCCAGCTGCAGCTCCCTAAGATGAATAATCCTATCCTCCCGGAATCCAGACAGAGGCGGGCACCTGGCATCTCCGGGCTTTTCAAGTTCCTCTTGAAAGGGACGCGAGCGACGGAAGAGCAGCACAAAAAACGAGCAGAGGGAGCTCCTCCAGTGTGGGGAGAGAGCATGGAGCAGACAGGCCCAGGAATGGGAGCTGGGATATCAGGGGGTGAGGTGGAAGTCTGCCCTTCTGGAGCCTAAGAGAAGCGGGTGTGCTGCTGGCAGTGCCCCTGGGGGCACGGGGAAGGTGCCACAGGGGATGGGCAGGTGACACTGGCCCCAGCAGAACTGAAACACGCCTGGCTCTCCCTGCTGAGTGGGAATGAGCACGGAGAGGCCACCAAAGAGCACCTGTGGGCACCGTCAGGGCTGTGCTGAGAGAGGACGATGTGGTTTGGGCCCAGTGAGCTACCACGGAATCATGGAATGGGTTGGGTNCTGAGAGGGACCTTAAAAGTGATGCAGTTCCCCCTCCTGCCATGGGCAGGGATACCTTCCACCACAGCCCCAGCCCAGCCTTGAGCAGCTCCAGGGGTGTCCTGCAGGCAAACCTGCCGTGGCTCCACATGAAAGCAAGGAGCAGTTCCTCCCCTCAGCATCAGCATGACAACTATCAGGTCTAGACATCTTTGGGAAAGAATTACGTTTCTTTACAGCGCAGCAAAATCTGTCTGGAAGATTCCCTGAAAGATTTTCAGTCTCTGTAACCAAAGGAACGGCCCGAGAGCTTCACCCCATGTCTCCCAACAAGAGGCTGATCCCTCAGAGGTGTGACCACCCCTCACTCAGTGCAGGAATTCGTTCTCTCAGTGGAAAGAGAAGGATTCCAGGATCACTGCACAGCAAATGTCCTCCTCAAACAAAGCTCCTTTCCCTGCTGCTGCTTCCCTGCCCATCCCTGTCCACACTGGATGCACAGCCCAGTGCTGGGGGTGCACGCAGCCCTTTCTCAGATGGTGGGAACACTGGGAACAGGACTGCACACCCACGGGTGAGGATTCCAGGCCCACGAGGAGCTGGGAGGCTCAGCTGCTTCCCTGAGCTGTTATCCCTCTCACCGATGTGCGTCAGCATCCCCAAGAAGTTTCCGGCTGCGGCTGTAAAACAGCCAGAGCTGGGCAGAGCCCTGCTCCAAGCTGGGACAGAGGACATGAACCACATTCCCCACCACGTCCTTCCCTTCCCGCTGAGCTCACAGCGCCCAGGGTGCCTCTGGCCCTGCTAAAGCGCCCATCCTGCCCCTCTCCCATCGCCCCGCTCCAGCCCTTGACCAGAAGGGCAAAGGGAAAAGCTTTTGGGAACTTCCAGCTGATCTTGGCTGGGAACGAGTGACTCACAAAGGAAAAAACTCCCTGCCGGCTCCTCCGCAACCAAAGGTCAGGCAGAGCTCACAGCGGGACCTGCGGAGAGGCTTTCCACCACCTCACCCCAGAGCCAGGCTCCTTGTTCCATCCTTGGTTTTGTTTAGGGAGGCAGATCTGAAGGCCATAAATATTGTCCCACATCTGGCGAGGCACGGAGGAGTGGAAAATCCGCGCGGCCGAAGGTGAGCGGCTCCGGGAGAGAGCAGCCTCTGCTGGTGCCTCCTGCGCTCTCCGGAGCCAGCCCTGGGCCATCTGCAGAGCTGTGAAAGAAGCAGCCTGTCCCCAGCTCCGTATGCTGCTAAGCCTTCAAAAGGCTCCGCTTATTTTCCCTAAACATGTCAGGCTTTTCGCAGAATCGCCACAGAAGGGTTTGGGTTGGAAGGGACCTTAAAGCTCATCCCACTCCAACCCCCTGATCTGCCTCCCGCTAGATCAGCTTGCTCCNTTCCTCCCCTCAGCATCAGCATGACAACTATCAGGTCTAGACATCTTTGGGAAAGAATTACGTTTCTTTACAGCGCAGCAAAATCTGTCTGGAAGATTCCCTGAAAGATTTTCAGTCTCTGTAACCAAAGGAACGGCCCGAGAGCTTCACCCCATGTCTCCCAACAAGAGGCTGATCCCTCAGAGGTGTGACCACCCCTCACTCAGTGCAGGAATTCGTTCTCTCAGTGGAAAGAGAAGGATTCCAGGATCACTGCACAGCAAATGTCCTCCTCAAACAAAGCTCCTTTCCCTGCTGCTGCTTCCCTGCCCATCCCTGTCCACACTGGATGCACAGCCCAGTGCTGGGGGTGCACGCAGCCCTTTCTCAGATGGTGGGAACACTGGGAACAGGACTGCACACCCACGGGTGAGGATTCCAGGCCCACGAGGAGCTGGGAGGCTCAGCTGCTTCCCTGAGCTGTTATCCCTCTCACCGATGTGCGTCAGCATCCCCAAGAAGTTTCCGGCTGCGGCTGTAAAACAGCCAGAGCTGGGCAGAGCCCTGCTCCAAGCTGGGACAGAGGACATGAACCACATTCCCCACCACGTCCTTCCCTTCCCGCTGAGCTCACAGCGCCCAGGGTGCCTCTGGCCCTGCTAAAGCGCCCATCCTGCCCCTCTCCCATCGCCCCGCTCCAGCCCTTGACCAGAAGGGCAAAGGGAAAAGCTTTTGGGAACTTCCAGCTGATCTTGGCTGGGAACGAGTGACTCACAAAGGAAAAAACTCCCTGCCGGCTCCTCCGCAACCAAAGGTCAGGCAGAGCTCACAGCGGGACCTGCGGAGAGGCTTTCCACCACCTCACCCCAGAGCCAGGCTCCTTGTTCCATCCTTGGTTTTGTTTAGGGAGGCAGATCTGAAGGCCATAAATATTGTCCCACATCTGGCGAGGCACGGAGGAGTGGAAAATCCGCGCGGCCGAAGGTGAGCGGCTCCGGGAGAGAGCAGCCTCTGCTGGTGCCTCCTGCACTCTCCGGAGCCAGCCCTGGGCCATCTGCAGAGCTGTGAAAGAAGCAGCCTGTCCCCAGCTCCGTATGCTGCTAAGCCTTCAAAAGGCTCCGCTTATTTTCCCTAAACATGTCAGGCTTTTCGCAGAATCGCCACAGAAGGGTTTGGGTTGGAAGGGACCTTAAAGCTCATCCCACTCCAACCCCCTGATCTGCCTCCCGCTAGATCAGCTTGCTCCGAGCCCCATCCCTCTTCCTAATATCCAATCTAAACCTCCTCTCTTTCAGTTTAAAGCCATTCCCCCTTCTCCTATCTCTCTCTGTGCTCGTGTTTCCTCCTTATCCTCCCTCTCGCTCAGTGCTGAGCTCTGTGTCCATCACAGAGCCCTTCCACAAGTATTTTTTTCACTCATTTCCAGGCTCTCTCCAAACTGCACCATCTTGGGGAATTTGGCACTTTCCTGTGAAGGCCAAAACACAATGTATGTAAAAGCAAGGACTGGGACACACCAGGGGAAGGATCACATGCTCGGGCAGTCATCTCCTCCTGCACTGGGTCAGATGATTAAAACTGAGCTGATGGAAGCAGTTCCAAGCCCTGGAAAAAGCCAAAACTTCAGCTCTCAATAGGAAAAAGTTATCTGCTGGGATAGAAAAACAGACAAGCCATGCCAGCATTTTCCAGGCCAAACCTCACTCACTGAAGTGTTCCTCACACTCCTGCGTTGTTTGGGGGGTGGGTGGAGGGATGTTCCTCCCTTCTTAGCTCCTGTCAAACCAGAGCAGCTCCTCTGTTCCCACCAACACCATGGCAATAGAAGGAAGTAAAACATCCCCAAACCATGATTTCTCCTGTTCCAGCAAAGGAATCAGCACTGGAAACAAAGGAGATGTTTGAAATTTTCACCAGTTGGGAGAGCTGGGGGTGCTCACCTGGAGAGGAGAAGGCTCCAGGGAGAGCTCAGAGCCCCTGGCAGGGCCTGAAGGGGCTCCAGGAGAGCTGGAGAGGGACTGGGGACAAGGCATGGAGGGACAGGACACAGGGAATGGCTTTAAGCTGGAAAAGGGGAGATTTAGGTGGGATATTGGGCAGGAATTGTTCCCAGAGCAGCTGTGGCTGCCCCTGGATCCCTGGCAGTGCCCAAGGCCAGGCTGGACATTGGGGTTTGGAGCAACCTGGGACAGTGGGAGGTGTCCCTGCCCATGGCAGGGGTGGGAATGACACAATCCTTAGGGCCCTTCCAACCCAAAGCACTTGGGGATTCTACAAAAGCTTTGTGCTCGTTGATCAGAAGTGTGGATGCCAGGCTGAAAAAGCCAAATGAATCAATTCTAGACAGCAGCAGATACACAGAACAGGGTGAAATGCAGAACTTCCTCCTTCACAGAAGCAGTTTCCAAAGCACTTGTGGGTTTAACATTATGACAGAATCACAGAATGGTTTGGATCGGGAGGGACCTTAAAGCTCATCCCTTCCATGAGGGTGTTCATGCCTGTGTGCATGTGGGACTAAAAGAAAAACCACAAAACACACCTAAATAACTAAATTTCTCCAAAAAGAGATCTGCATCTTCACTCAGGACTATTTCTATACCAAATGTGACAGCTCAAGTGCTTCTCTTTCAGAAGATAAATGGGTTTTATTGGCTTTAACATCCCCGCCTGCTTTCTTCTCCAGCTGGGCAGCTCCCAGTCCAAATTTAAAATTATATATTTCAATTCTCCGGGCACAATAATTGCTCCCCTGCCCTCACAGCCACTGGACTTAACACAGCTGCCAGTTCTAAGAGTCACCCAAACGTGGGCTGGCTTCTGCAGGCAGAGGCAAGCAGGATGTTCTCCCAAAGCACCACAGTCACACACCGGGGCAGGGCCTGGGCTTATTTCCTCTGTGAGGGTTTATTTCACCAAGGTGCTGTTTGATTTTTAAAGCAACTCTGATCCCACTGACACACTTCAGAGATCACCTTGCAGGCCACCCTTTTGCACAGGATTATATCACCCCTATTTTAAGGCTCACACACGAGATGAAGAACTTCATTACCTAATGGGCTGGGATGCACTGTGGCCTCTCAAAATTAGAGCTCAGCTTCCTCCTAGCACAGATTTTGAGCTGAGCCAGTCAGAGCTTTAACATAAATGAGAGCAAACATGTTCCTATCACCAGTGCTTCGAGCCTGGCCATTCAATGGCAACGAGCCTGCCTGATTTTCCATGGATAAATAACTTCGGGCACAGGCAATTACAAGGGAATAATGGAAATATTTGCCACAGGAGCTTCCCATCCTTCCCCCCCAGTGCCATTTGTGGACAAACATGGAGACACATCAGCAAACGTGGAGACACATCAGAAAACATGGAGACACATCAGCAAACATGGAGACACATCAGAAAACATGGAGACACATCAACGAACGTGGAGACACATCAGAAAACATGGAGACACATCAACAAACATGGAGACACATCAACGAACGTGGAGACACATCAGCAAACGTGGAGACACATCAACCAACATGGAGACACATCAGCAAACATGGAGACACATCAGAAAACATGGAGACACATCAGAAAACATGGAGACACATCAGAAAACATGGAGACACATCAGCAAACGTGGAGACACATCAGCAAACATGGAGACACATCAGCAAACATGGAGACACATCAGCAAACGTGGAGACACATCCACGCTCCACACACACCCCCAGAGATGCACACACCATGGATAAATTACATTTACACCCAGGCACATCCTCACCACTGCCCTGGTGACAGCACAGAGGGCTCACCAAGGGACAGAGTCCAGCCTCAAACAGGGGCACTTCTCACAAACCACAGCTCCCCTCCCCACTGGGAAGTCTGTAAATAACGCCCCATTAACTTTTAATCCCATCTTTCCCACTCTGACACGCATTCTGTATTAAAATGAAAGTTATATAAGGTTCGAATCGAGGTTGCTTTTTAATATTACATTAAGGCTATTTACCATGTGCAGCACTAATCCCCCTTTGAAAAAAGGAGCCTATTAGCAATTCGGGAAGCTTACGTTGCCATAGCAATAGTCCAGTACTGGGAAATATTTATATAATGTCTCATGTTTTCACTCTTGCAGCAGCCATCTTCCACACCAGGCTGCCCACTGACCCTGCCTGGTGTTCACTCCCTGCCCCACGCAGGGCACAGCACTCAGCTGGTGCCTGACTCTGAAAACTCTGCCTCTCCCAAAGGTGTGACTGCAGTGCCACAGGGCTCAGCTCTCAGTGTTTGTGTCCAGGGAAAGGGAACAGAGCTGGGAAGGGGCTGGAGAATTCCTGAGGTGACACCTTAGGGTTTAACTTTTCCATGTTCCCAGCCCTGCAGTGCCCAGTGTAACTCTGCAGGTCCCTGGAGCTCGTTCAGTGCTGTTCTCTCATGCTCACACTGACATAACAAAGCCTCTCCAGCTCGCTCTCCAAGGACACCCAGACCCTCCTGGGCCCAACAACTGCAAACCTTCATCTTGGGTACAGGGGGGCAAGCTTGGGCAAATTCCATCCTTGCCTGGCTTCTGCTTGGGCAATTGATGCTGATATCAAAGTGGGAAGAACTCGGGAGCTGGCATTGTCCATTTTGGGATGCACTGAGGCAGGAGCCTCTGGAGCCCAGAGTGTGACCTCTGAAGGCCTTTCCAATCAATCCCTCCTTTATTCCTTTATTCTTGTCTGCTCTCTGTTTCTAGGGAGCCATTTAAGGCATCAGAGGGAGCTGGGAAAGGAGCTCAGCATGGAGAAGAGGAGGCTCAGGGGGGACCTGGTGGCTCTGCACAACTCCCTGACAGGAGGGTGGAGAGCAAGGGATAGAACAAGAGGAAACAGCATCGAGCTGCATTGGGGGAAGTTTAGATCAGAGATCAGGGAAAACATCTTCCCCAAAACGGTGGCCAGGCCCTGGAACAGGTTCCCCAGGGCAGCAGTGGAGTCACCACGGCTGGGATTGCTCAGAGGACATGCAGGATGCAGGGCAGTGCAGGGATGGTGGCCAGACTCCAGTGAGTGACCTTGGAGCACTTTTCCAGCCCCGAGGATCCCACAGCCCCCCCTTACCTTGATGTGCTCGTGCAGCTGCGCCTCGTGCTGCCGGGAGAGCTGCTCGTGCTGCCGCTGGAACTCAGCGATCAGGATCTGCCTCTGGATCTGCTGCTTCTGCTTGAGGGCCAGCAGCTCCTGCTGCAGCTGCTGCTCGCGCAGCGTGGGCTCCGTCACCGGCAGGGAGAACTGGTGGTCCAGCCGCAGGTCCATGGGCACCGAGCTCGGCGCCACTTGCAGGGGCAGCGCTGTGCTCACGTCAACTGCGGGGAGAACACAAGGGCAGGGGTGAGAGGGGTCCTCATCCACTGAGTGAGGTCCTCACCCAGCCTGGAGGAACCATGGATTGACCATGGATTGACCATGGATTGACCAAGGGCAGCACTGTGCTCACGTCAACTGCGGGGAGAACACGAGAGCAGGGGTGAGAGGGGTCCTCATTCACTAAGTGTGGTCCTCATCCAGCCTGGAGGAACCATGGATTGACCAGGGATTGACCATGGATGACCTGGAGCCATGGATTGACCAAGAGCAGTGCTGTGCTGTGCTCACATCAACTGCGGGGAGAACACAAGGCTAGGGGTGAGAGGGGTCCTCATTCACTGAGTGAGGTCCTCATCCAGCCTGGAGGAACCATGGATTGACCATGGATTGACCACGGATGACCTGGAGCCATGGATTGACCATGGACTGACCACGGATTGACCATGGATAACCTGGAGCCATGGACTGACCAAGGGCAGCACTGTGCTCATGTCAACTGCGGGGAGAAAATGAAAACAGGGGTGAGAGTGGTCCTCATCCACTGAGTGTGGTCCTCATCCAGCCTGAAGGAACCGTGGACAGAACCAAGGCAGCACCATTAAACCCACACCATTGTTTCCTGGTAAGCCAGGACTACAGGAATTGAGGGATCAATGAGTTCTCCTCCAGGCACAGCTCCCACAGAGCTGAGTGTTTGCCACAAGCAAAGAGCATCACGTGTGACCCATCTGTGCCACACACACACCTCTGTTCTACCCATCCAGCACCACTGGAGATAAGGAGGATAAAGATCAGTCCAAGACTTCACAGAAAGGATTCATTTTCACTTGGTGAGCTGATGGATTGCCCTGGTCAGGAACATGAGGCTCTCACTTCAAGAAACTTATGAAGAAAACCACGATGTGTTGTATGATAAATCCCAAACTGGTTTGGCTTGGAAGGGACCTCAAAGCCCATCCAGTGCCACCCCTGCCATGGGCAGGGACACCTCCCACTGTCCCAGGCTGCTCCAAGCCCCAATGTCCAGGGAGGTGTCCCTGACATGACAGGGGTGGCACTGGACGAGCTTTGAGGTCCCTTCAACCTAAACCATTCTGGGATCCCATGTGCTCCCCTTGTCCTCCATGCCTTGTCCCCAGTCCCTCTCCAGCCCTCCTGGAGCCCCTTTAGGCCCTGCCAGGGGCTCTGAGGTGTCCCCCAGTCCTTCCCTTCTCCAGGTGAGCACCCCCAGCTCTCCCAAGCACGCCAAACTCCATCCAGTATCAGGCAGAAGGAACACCCTGCCCCTTGTGAGTGTGCCCCAAGATCCATTCCTCCTCTCTCCTCCCTAAGAAGAGCCTAAAGCTGCTGTTCCCTGCTGGAAAACACTCCCGGGAAAACTCAACCAACCTCCCATTTCCTATCCCAAGGGACTCATCCCCCCCAGCCACGGGGATGGGCACCACAATCCCCACTCAGGGCAGAGCTGCATCACCCCTGGCTCCTGGCTATTTCAGGCTCCCAAAGAGCTCCTCTTCGGGCACTGCTGACTGTAACTTTTCTCTGCTCCACGGACACAGCCCCGGGACAAAACCCCTGCTGTGTTCCCGGAGTGTTTGGTGGGACATCCAGAGCCACCCTCCGGGCTCAGCCTGGGGAAGGCTGGAGCACAATGGCAGCCGTGACGTGAGCAAGGGCACAAAGGCGACATTCAGGGCCGGGATGAGAAATGCCAAAGCCATGAATTAGGAGACAAGATCCTGATTATGAATAATAAACTATCTCACGGTCTCTCCCCCTGCTTTTTTTTTTTCTTCCCTGTAGGAGCAGAAAAACTGTAACTTTTAATTTTTTTTTTCCCCTCCACCCAAGGCATATAGGGAATTATTTCTTCTCCGTGGTCAAGTTAGCCTGATTTTGATTCCACCTTTATACCAAGTTAGAACCCCTCTGCTGGTGTTTCCCTTCCCAAATAAATAAAACATGGCTGTACATCAAAGCCTGCCTGCATGCTGCACGTTAATTAAGACCTAAAGCACTTCGGCCCCCCTGGGCTGCTGATGGGGATTGGAAATTTGACACCTCGCAGCTTGTTCGTGCCACGCTGAGGGGAAGAACCCAAAACCCAGGGAAAGGAAGTGACAGCCTCCGACCTGAGAAGTGTTCAGTCATGGAACCAGACTGGGATGGGCTGGGAGGGATCCCAAAGCTCATCCAGTGCCAATCCTGCCATGGCAGGGACAATTCCCACTGTGCCAGGCTGCTCCCAATGTCCAGCCTGGCCTTGGGCACTGCCAGGGATCCAGGGGCAGCCACAGCTGCTCTGGGTACCCTGGGCCAGGGAACAATTCCTGCCCAATATCCCACCTAAATCTACCCTCTTGCAGCTTAAAGCCATTCCCTGTGTCCTGTCCCTCCATGCCTTGTCCCCAATCCCTCTCCAGCTCTCCTGGAGCTCCTTTAGGCCCTGCCAGGGGCTCTGAGCTCTCCCTGGAGCCTTCTCCTCTCCAGGTGAGCACCTCCAGCTCTCCCAGCCTGGCTCCACTGGAAGAATTAAAAACATTTCACACAAAGGCTGTGGATAAGATGTTATCAGGGAAGTCGTACACTGAGATTCTTCCAGGCTCCAAAATGGAAATAAACTTCTCCATAAATCCTGAGCGTTCTGGAAGGGATTAGGGGAAGGTGACACCAAAGCTGTGAAAATACTTTTCAACAAAACTAACATCTACAATTGAATTTCCTTCCTCTTCTCTGATACAGCCTTTTCATGCTGGTCTTTAAAGGATGGAAATACAGGACTGAGTCCTGAAAACACACTAAAATGCTAAACCAAAAATTCGGTATGAGAGGCACCAAACGAATATTTAAATTCAAACCTTGTTTCAGCATAACCTTTACTTAAGGTTAATTTAAAAAATATTCACAGAATCACAGAACCACAGAGGGGTTTTGTTGGAAGGGACCTTAAAGACCATCACATTCCAGCCCCCTGCCATGGGCAGGGACATTTTCCACTAGACATCAATCTGGAGTTTTTTAAATCAAAGGCTGTTGCCAAAATTACTCTTTCCTTTCCTTTTTTTTTTTTTTTCCTCCTTGTTCTTTTTTTTTTTTTTTTTTTTTACTTAAAATTTAAGCAGCACAGAAAACTGCTTCTCACATTTGAAATCCACCATCACCTTCAAAGGGAAAGTGCAGGAAACGCTTTCCCTGAGCTCTCCCTCCCTCTGGCACAGAGCGAGTCCCGCTGAACACAAACAGCTCCTTCCCAGCTCCTCTTCCTTCGGCAATTCCCTTTGGAGAAGGGAGAAAAAAATCCCATCCACCTCCCCAGATCTGCTGCAAAACGCTGGGGATGAGAGGCAGGGCAAGGCTGGAGGAAGAAAGCAGCTCCCTCTCCAGGACACCCCTCAGAGCAGTCTGGGAGATCCCCAAAATCCCAAGGAAAGAGCATTCCAGCTCCTCCAGTGATCCTCCAGTGCCTGCTGCCTTCCCAAATTGCTGCCCACCAGGAATGAGATGTTCCTGGGGCTGGCTGTGGTTGACTCTCCAGGGCTTTCCAGAGCCCACGGACTCAGCTTCTCCCTTCTCTCCCATCCTTCCCGGGGTCGGGGTTTTATTCCCAGCTAATGAGTTTGCTGTTTAATTACTGCTGTGCCCGCCGTGCCCTCGGGCCTGCCAAGAGCAGCAGGCACAAAAGGCAAGCACAAAGGCGGAGGATGTGCTCAGTATCCCAAAGCTTGGCTGCTGCCCTGGGATCATCCCCATCCCGCTGAAGCACCCAGCAGGATGCCAGGGAAGCGTGCGCACGGATCTCCCCCTCCCGGCATCACTTCCAGATCTTCCATCCCTGGGGAAAAGCAAAAAAAAATCCTGTTTATTCCCTGACTTCATTCCTCAGGGCTGCCCTTGGTGTCCAGCAACAGTTTAAAGAGGTTTAAGCGGCAAGCTGCTGCCGGCAGGAATGACTTGGGCATGCGGGGAGTCCTGAATCCTCGGAACGCCGCTCCCATCACCCCAACTTTCCTCGGAATCAGCCTGGAAAGGGAGGCGAGCAGCTCCTGCCGACTCCGAGCACAGCCCAGGGAGCACTTGAGGTGCTTCCTCCCGGCAGGAAGATGCGTGTCATTCGAGCATCGCTGGATTATTGGGAATTACTTCCATCCCCGCACCCCCGGCAGCGGCTGAACGCCGGGATCCCCTCCGCCGGCCAGGGATGCTTTTCCAGAGGGGCTCCCCTTCCCCAAATTGTCCAAACTCCCCAAAAACACAGCAAGACGGTGAGATCAGGGCTATAAATAGCAGCGGGCTGCTGCAGTGTGCGACTGCAGTGCCGCGGTGTAAAAGCAGGGTTGGGGAGCAGGGAACAAGGAGCGGAGCCTGGCACAGCATCCTCCGAGCCGCTGCACCTCCAGCACCGGGAAAAATTAACACCGGGAAAAATTAACACCGGGAAAAACTAACGCAGGAGGGCACGAACGACACGATAGCAGCTTTGCTCAGCTCTGGGTTTTTATTCTTTTTTATTGGCCCCAAACTGGTCCCCAGAGCACCCCAGAGCAGGGTGAGGGCAGGGCAGCTCCCAGGACACCTCCGGAGCGCATCCCGAGCCTCTCGCCGGGGCAGGATGAAGGCACAGCCCTGCTTCCCCCTGGATCCACACTGCTCCAGAGCTAACTAAAGCACTGCCACACAATTCTGGCCTGGTATGGCTCGGGAGGAACCTTAAAATCGCCCAGTGACTTGTGTTTCACCGAATTCTTACCTCTGTTATCCCATTTCCAAGGAGCCCAGGGAGGGTGTTTTGGGCTGGAATTACCCAACGAGTTTAAGCATCACGGCCCAGCTAGAGCCAAAGGTGGCTCAGCACCCCGGGACACATTTTTGGGGCGGCTGCAAAGGCAGCCTGGATGCTGTCTGGGAGTAAAGAGCAGCCGAGGTTTGCCTGCGAGCTCCTCCGCAGCTCGGCGAGGGCTGGAGCCACTCCTCTCTCTGTGAATGGGAACCGAAATGAATCATCCCATCAGCCATGGAAACGCGCGGCGAGGCAGCAGATGGAGCTTCAAATGTCACTCACTCATTCACGGGAGAGGAAACTTCTCCCCGATCGCTCCCCAGAGTGGTAAGGGCGTGGAGATTCTGCATTTCCACGCAGCTTTCCCGAGCCTCATTCCTCCCCCAAACAGAGCTCACCAGTCTTTATGAGGAACCCGCACACGGAGATTTTATTGACAAATAAGGCAAAACTTGAAGAGCCGATCGCTTATCCTGCTGTCTCCAGCTTAAGATTCGAAGCGTTAAAAAAAAAAACGAAAAAGAAAACCCACCAAGCCACATCCACGACAGACAGAAAATGGCATTTTCCAGTGTTTGCAAAGAATCCCAGAATGGTTTGGGCTGCAAGGGGCCTCGTTCCAGCCCCTCTCGCCTTAGAGCAGGACAGCAGAGCCTGGAAAATGATGAACTTTCAGGGATAAAAACCCAGGGGTATTTCCTTAATGAGGAGATGGAGAGCTCAAGGCCAGGAGCAAACCCTTGGCGGCACAGACGCCTCCAACAGAGATGTCTCCACCAGATGAGCCTGTGCAGGACAGAGCAGCTCCAAAGGGAGACACTCCAGTTCCTCCACCTTCTTTTCAACCGTGATCCCACTTTATCTCCGTGCTGGCTTCATCAGTGACATCTCTAACAAATGAGCGTCTCGGATGGAGCCAGAGCTTTTTGTGAAATTAAAGATAATGGAATGAAAGGAGTCGGCTTGGACTATTTCTCTTTTCAAACTTCATGCAGTTGTGGGAAACCTCTCCTTCCACAGTTTTCCTGCATGGAGTGGGGAAGCAAAACCCACCTGGGTTTCCATTAAAAAAATAATCTAAATTAATAATAAATAATAAACCAGAAAACAACAAAAATAAATGTATAAAAGGCTCGGGAAGCTGTGGCTGCCCCTGGATCCCTGGCAGTGCCCAAGGCCAGGTTGGACATTGGGGCTTGGAGCAGCCTGGGACAGTGGGAGGTGTCCCTGCCATGGCAGGGGGTGGAACTAGATGATGTTTAAAGTTCCTTCCAACCCAAACCATCCCTTTTGGGATTCTGTGATTCCTGGGAATGTAATTTCACCTGCCTCCTTGCTTTGGGCATTACCCAGCAACTGAACCTCTTTGATCCATCTGTCTTTGCTCTCAGAAGAGGAAACTTCTCCCCTCAGCCCCCCCCCAGGACAAAAAGCAGAGCTGAAGGAAGCTCAGCTGCGCTTCTGCAGAGCCAAACCCACGTGGATTTCTCACATGCTTCTCTCTAATCTCACTCTGAGCTTCCTTCAAGGGAAAATGACGCTTTGGAGAAGAGAATTAAACGTGGAAGAGATGCAGCAGGAGACAGAAAGTCTCATCTCAAGATTATACATTAAAAACTTCCCATGAGAATAAAAAAATAATCCACCAGGTTGGATCAGCGTGGAGGAGCTGAGGGATGCCCAGGGAAGGTGGGGCTGGACAAACACCTGGACACTCTGGCTGGTCCTCAGGAGCTTTCCCTGGAGCCTCCAAAGGGGTGAAGGATTTATTTATATCCAAAGGAATAAAGCTGAATAAAGCTGAGCCAGTGGCACAGCCTGGTTTGGGTTCTTAAAGCCCATCCCATTCCAACCCCCTGCCTAGGGACACCTCCCACCATCCCAAGTTTCCCCAAGCCCCAATATCCAGCCTGGCCTTGGGCTCTGCCAGGGATCCAGGGGCAGCCACAGCTGCTCTGGGCACCCTGTGCCAGGGCCTGCCCACCCTCACAGGGAACAATTCCTGCCCAAAATCTCACCTATCCCTGCCCTCCCTCACCTTAAGGCCATTCCCCTTTGTCAAAAGGGAAGGCGAAACATAATTCTGAGGAATTACCCATCGAGCAGCAAATAATTGTTGTTGCTCACAGGAGAGTGAGTTCACTTCTGTCACCAGCCAAGGTGCCCAACAAGCCCCAAAATGTGCAACACCATCTCCTCCATCATGGCAGAAACAAAGTAAAAGCAGCAAAAGGAGCAGCCAAACAGCCAAGTGTAACAGGAAAGCTACTCCACAGCTCTCGAAAACTCACAGACTGCAAATGCCCCCCTAAGGAGCAAACAGGGCAGCAATGATCACCCTGTGAACAACAAGAACAGCTTCATTCTGCCCCCAGAAGCTTCCAGACTCAAACCTCTCCTTTCTCCCATGAAAAGCTCTGAGCTGGGGGTCGCCTGCTGAGCCTGTCCAGCACCTTCCCAAACCACAACACACCTACACTGCCTGTACTACAACCACGGCAGGGAGAGGGGAGCGAGTCCTCCCTCAGAAATTCCAATGAATCCTGGATTATCTCACTCAAAAATGCCGTTTCAACCTGGACCTAATGCAGGGGGTGGGGATTCTGGCAAATTAATCCTCTCCCTCCTTCAGTGGGAGGCTGCAACTCTGCTCCAAGCCCAGGCACCAAACTCCCCTGCCAAGGAGCCGAGTGCAGCCCGATCCTTCCACAAAAAGCAGCAGGGTGCTGTGAGAAGCCCGAAGGTGAGAGACATGAAATTATCTATATAAGGATGGAGCTCCTGTACGTACCCAAAATAACAGTGACTCGCTTTTCAGAGCACTCGGGAAAGATAAAAACACTCGGAGAGGGAGCTGAAGAGGGTTCAGGGATTCAGCCTGGTGAGGCTTAGGAGGACACCAGGGACAAAAGGCATTTGGAAAGTTGGAAGGGAGAGATAAAAAGGACACCCAGGCAGCAGCAGAGGAACAGCTGCAGGAGGCAAGCTGGAGAGGAAGGCTTTCAAAAGCAAGTCTAAGGAGGTTAAATGTGATTCAGTGGTGTCTGGAGGCAAGCAGAGATGGCAGTGGCTTATCTGCTGCCTCCCTGAAGTGCTGCACACCCTGGGTATTAGCAGTAAGTGATGGAAATGGGACAGTCAGGCTCACTCCAAACATTCCTGGCCAAAACACTGTGGAAAGAAGCTCCAAAGAAAACAGATAATCACTACCAAAGCCTTCTTTAGGTAAAACTCCTGCTCGATCCCAGTACATAGATAATCCCTTCTCCACTGTCTTACATTGATTTCCAGGCCACTTTAATGAAGCTCTGAGCTCTACAGGTCCATCCCTCAAGTTTGGGGGCTCATTTCTCCAAAGGATTATGGAAATAAGTCATCATCCTTGCAGGGAAAGCCAGAGCAGCTGAAACGTGCATGGACCAGAGCGCCATGAGTGACAGTGCCCACAGCAGCTGTGGCTGCCCCATCCCTGGCAGTGCCCAAGGTTGGGTGGCCCTTGTCCCACGGGCAGGGACACCTTGCCCTAGCCCAGGCTGCTGTATCCATATTTGCTACATGAATCCCAGTCCATCTCCCAACATTCCAGAAGCCTGCCAGAGCCTCTCTATCCTCCCAGCTGATCAGCCCAAGGAGCCAACGCGGGGAGCAGCATCTCCAAAATGCCATTATTACCCTTTTTTGGCATACAGAAAGGCCTGCAGGGAGGTGGATTCCTGCACAAGCTCGTGTCAGACCACTTCTCTGAAGGAGGGAGACAACGAGTTGAACTTCACATTAAATCCCACGTCAGTTGTTTCCACCCCGAAGTAAAGCTGCCCTAAATCACCGCAGCCTAATCCTTCCCCAGTCCCGCCTGGTTTCCTTCCCAGGTTTCCACTTCACAGCCGATTTGCCTCAAGTTTGCTTCGCTCACGGCAGTGGCCTGGGACTGCAGAGCCCTGCTTTGGCAGGGGCCATGAGACAGCACCAGCTCCTGGCCACTGATCCAAGCCCTGGGGGGATTTCGGGAGGATTTGGGGTCCAGAAATGATGCCTGAAAAATGAGGGAGGGATGAAGCTGCAGGAGCTGGACACTGAGGGGCTCAGAGGTGCCCTGGGTGCTGCAGCTCCCGAGATTCCTGGTTCCCTGTCTGTCTCCACTCAGACCCAGAGATTCCTGGTTCCCTGTTGGAGGCTGACTCCATTCAGACCCAGAGATTCCTGGTTCCCTGTTGGAGGCTGTCTCCATTCAGACCCAGAGATTCCTGGTTCCCTGTCTGTCTCCATTCAGACCCACAGCAATCCGGGCAGCTGTGGCATTGCCAAAGTGCAGCCCAGGAGGTGTTTGGTGCTCTTCTGCCTCCTGTGAAGGCTGCACCTTGTGGGTAAAAGTTCTGGACCCTAAAGGAGCAGGCAATAATAATCATTAAAATACTTTTTAATTTCTTCTCCCCTCTGTTGCATTATTCTGAGCACACACAAAGTCCAGCGCTGAGGCTGCAGCTTGGATCCAGTGGGTTCAGCTTTGGGCCCTCACAAAAAGAGGGACCCTGAGGGGCTGGAGAGTGTCCAGGGAAGGGAAGGGAGCTGGGAAGGGGCTGGAGAATTCCTGAGGGAGCTGGGAAAGGAGCTCAGCCTGGAGAAAAGGAGGCTCAGGGGGGACCTTGTGGCTCTGCACAACTCCCTTGGGCTCTGCTCGCAGGGAACAGGAACAGGAGGAGAGGGAACTGCCTCAGGCTGGGCCAGGGGAGGAATTAGGAGAATTCTAATTTTTTCAGAATTTTCTTCCCTGAAAAGCTGGTCAGCCATTGGGATGGGTGTTCAGATCAGCACTGGCAGCTTCAGATAATAACCAAATTTACAGATCCACCAGAACCAGACAAACCCCAGCAAACCAAGCCCCAGGGAGGAAGAAACAAGAGGCTGAAGCTCGTTACAGTCACTTTGATCACCAGTATGTTTTCAGAGGATGCAAAATTCATTCCTGACCTCACCCAAACTTTGACTTCCCCGTACGATCATCACTCTGTCAGAAACGCCATCTCGGTATTTTTAGGTGACAGTACATTTGTTTGTACTGTACATTTCTGGTGAGAAAACTTGTTATATTTTGTAGGTCACTTGGTTCTACCATCTGCCTTGATTTCTGCTTAAGGAAAGCGCCGTTTCTGAAATCCACGAGTTGGAAGACGTCGGAACCAGGAGCAGTTTGGGCTTGTATCACCCCAGTGGAAACATTGGACACTCCTGGAAAATGGGAAAAGGGCTCAGCAAAGCTTGGGCTTGCTCAACAGGCAGCCATTCCCCCTTGTCCTGCCACTCAGTGTCCTTGTAAGAAAATCCCTCTCCGCTCTCCTGCAGGCCCAGAAGTTTGGCAGTATTCTACAATGACCTTAATAAAAACTAAAAATAAAAAAAAAAAAGATGTGAAGTTTATTAGTAAATGAAACCTGGGGTGGGAGAGATCCTCCACTGCAAGGCCTCTCCTCCCACTGCCAGCCCATCTCGGATGCCTGAAGGAGCTTTACCAGCCTGACAGCAACAAAATAAAGCACCGTGACAACTAGCTGATCCTTGGGAAGGCAAGCACGAAATTATTCAGCGAGGTCTTGGAATTTTATAGCGGATTTGTCCTTGTTTTGACCATAATCTCACGAGTGATGCCAGCAGCAAACCCATCTGGCGCGTGTAAGACGAAATATCTGCTGCTCGTGGAGATCAGCGTCTCGAAATTAGCATTTGCCTTGAGATCTGCTTTGCAGGGGCTCAGAGAACAAACGAGCTCAGCTTGCCCTGAAATGCTGCACTCCCTCAGACCACTGTGCCTAGGGAGTCTACATCTGTGTACAGCTACAGGAGCAGTGCCCTTCCCTGGGCTTAAAATTCAAACCAAAACACAGTTTATGGGGAAAAGGGGTTTTTACCTCAGGGTTTATTTTAGGATCTTTGGGTGCAGCACTTGGTCCCGGTGGAATGCCCCAAAAATGCATGGACACCTCACACTGAAATACACACAATTCTAGGCTTTGCAAAATTAACATATTTATCAAAGATCCCCCAATGAGAGGCTGGAGTGAAGCCCTCGTTGTGAGGAACCTTCCCCCTGTCTGGGCCTGTCTGAGGTTCCAAAATGTGTTCTGGAGAGGCCCTTGGTGTCTGGGGCTCCCAGGATGTTTGCTCTCCTGGTTTAACGGTGCCGTGGGGCTGAGCTGAGTTATCAGCCTTGGGAAGTCACAGTGTGTGGGCTAAAAGCACTGAGAATACATCAAACTGTATAAAAGAGTGTGTGAGAGGGGTGTGAAAGAAAAAGCAGAAATTCATCCTGGCATCAGGAGAACCTGGGGTGATGGGCTGCAAAGAATCAGGGAATGGTTTGGGTTGGAAGGGACATAAAGCTCACCCCATTCCACCCTCAGGGACACCTCCCACTATCCCAGGTTGCTCCAGCCTTGTCCAAACTGGCCTTGGACACTCGGGAGCCACGCTGGTGCTGCTGCTGTTGAATCCATGAAGCAGGGGACACTGTTAAACCAGGCTTAACCTGCTCCTGCTAAGGCAGAAAAGCTGTCCTCAATAGCTGCCATATCCCCCCAGAGATGCACGGCTCGGGGTTCCAGGTGTAAAGCAGCATCTGGATAGCAACCAGAGGTTAGTGTTTCACTCCAAGGTGTCAATTCATTATGTACACTGCATTATGTAACAGCTCCTCAGAGGCTGAAATTCTTCTGTGCAAGAACCTCTTTTTCTGTGGGATAAAGAGTAAAGCACATCCTAAACTGCACAAAAACTTAATACCCACCTGCACCCCCCTGATAAAGCTGCTTTGAAAGGGCTAGAATTTGTCCCAGTATGATGGCAATAACTTTTAAACCACCTGTTAATTGTTACTCGTCTGCCACCTCATGCACCCCACTTAAAAAGTCATTTTTCTCCTGTGGAACAGAACTGTGGTGTAGTTCCCACAGCAGCATCCTGACCAGCAGCAGGGACTTTGTTAGAACACGGAGCCAAATCTCTGCACTGAAGCACAAATGATTAAAAAATAATCATAATAATAAAATGAATGATTTAAAAATAAGAATAAAATTTAAAAAACAAAGGAGATACAAGTGTACAACAAGAAGTATACATTGCTAAGACTGGGAGAAACAGTGTAAAAAACCCCTTTTTCTTGGCAAAAGCCCATGAATATTTGAGTATATGAGTATTTACAAGCTGCAGGAACTTGCTGGGGTTCAGTGATGTGCAGAGAAGCTGCCAAGTAACTGCATTTTCTGCTCCTCTGCTGCAAGGAGCCCTTCCCACCCCAGCAAACAGCAGCACAGCTCCAAAGCTGCCCCTCTGTGCCAAAAGAACACAATTTCTGCTGAAATTAAAGAGAAAATAGAGATTATCCAGCAGATCCGGGGAGGGTTTGGGATATGAGTAAACCCCACATTATTGGGGGGTTTATACCTGACCAGTGCATGGCTGGCACCTGCCAGGGAATATTTGGGAATGCGAGGGAGGCAGGAATGGTGCCTTGAATGACCAAAATCCAAGACCAAAATCCCCTTCAGATTAGGGCAGGATTGCTCCATGCCAGCTTGGGGTCACCAAGGTAAAAGTCCTCAAGGTCCCCAAAGGTTTGTTTGTTTTTTTTTTTTAAATCTATGTAGTTATTTGTTGGTACCAGCCGTTCCTTCTGCCTTTTCCACAACATTATCTCCTAACCTGGCAGCTCCAACTTTGAACTCCTGAGGCTTTAGAGACTTTGTTGCAGGCAGGGATGGAGGAGAGGGATCTGAGTTCTGTTGAGCACTAATTCAAGAGATGATAAATCCCTGGGACAGGGATTATACAGGAGCAATACAAATATACACATCTATGTACATTTGTAAGTGTACACAAATCCCTGTATCGAGGATTTACACCCAACACCAAAGGAATTTCATTTTTTCTGTCTGTAAAAATGTTTGATACCTCCAAGTACGGCGTCAAACCTTTGATATCGTGGTTAGGGGTGTTTTTTTAAATAATATTCTGCTTGCAGTGTGCCAGCACAACATTTGGTCAAAGGCTGGACCTGGTGTTTCCCACCAAGAAAAGCTGGAACTTTGTAGACCCTGCAGACTATCCAAGGCAGGACAGGGAGACAAGGAGCCATTCCCTCTGGAACATCTGAGCTGCATTTACAGGCCAAAATGTGATTTTTGAGGTTAAATGCCTTCACACACACACACAATTCCACTGGAGTGGCAACTTGGACACCACGGCTGAGTGCCAGGGACAGAGCTGGGTGCTGCTCCCAAGATCCTGCTCCCACTATAAAGCCATTAAGAAGAAGGAGGGGAGGTTTAGATGGGATATTGGGAAGGAATTGTTCCCTGGGAGGGTGGGGAGGGGTTTGGATGGAATTCCCAGAGCAGCTGTGGCTGCCCCTGGATCCCTGGCAGTGCCCAAGGCCAGGCTGGACATTGGGGCTGGGAGCAGCCTGGGACAGTGGGAGGTGTCCCTGCCATGCCCACAGTGGGACTGGATGAGCTTTGAGATCCCTCCCAGCCCAAACCAGCCTGGGATTCTGTGATTCCCGAGGATTTGGAGGTATCCAGCCACTGTGCTGCTGGGGCCCAGGACTCGGCCAGCCACGTTTGTGAGGGGAGCCTGTCTGAGGGCTGCCACTCCGAGGGAATCCCTGCCACGCTCTGAGCTGAGTTTTACCAGAAAACTCACTCCAGCAAAACCCTTTTGGGCCACCCTGGGCTGGGGCAGCTCCAATGGCAGCCTCAGAGAGTTGTGACAGGCACAGCAGCTCCCGGGATCACCAAGGGCAGGAATTGGCCGCGCTCACTTTCCTCACTCAGCATGTCACAAACGCCTTCCCAAACCTGCTGCCGGGCCCCAGGGCTCATCTCAGCCCCTCCTGCCGGCAGGAAACCATCAGAAAACCATCAGAAAACCGTCAGGAAACCCCACTGCTCGTCACAGAAGGAACAGAGACACAGGGACAAAACTCTGGCCAGATCCATCAGAGTCCCAGCGCTCCCTGGGCAAACACCTCCAACTCTGCCCCGCTTGAAAAAAATGTGTTTTTTCAAAATACATTATTGCAACCACTTCATCTGTTTCTTGTAGCGATTTCCTTAGTCTGAGGAACAATTTGCACCCAGGTGGCAGCTGACTGCTCAGTGAAAATAAAAAGCCTCCCATATGTCACTCAAGCAGTGCCCTGACAACTCAGGATCTTCAAGGCCTTCCATTAATATCATACAGTGTGGCTGTCTACAAGCAGGATTATAAACAGGTCAAAAAGAAAGCAAGTTTTGACCTAAATTTCCCGGTTTGGTCATTCAGTGCAACCTGGAGAAGTTTGGTAGCAGCTTGGGAGTTCCTCTCTCCAAAGGGAAAGATCACTGCATTTCACCAGGAACTTAAAAAGATTCAACATACACAATTCACTGGCAAGAACTGCCAGAGCTTAAAAAAAAATACTTAGGAAAAGCATTGTTAAAACGTGCAGTACATTTATTCTGCACATTACAACTGCAGTTCCAAGTCAGTGACTCCAAAGCCTTTCATTAGATCATAAAAAACTTCAGGCCAGCTTATAATGAAATCTCTAATCAAATATGAATGAATCATCTGATATGACACAATTCCTTGAATGAGAAACAGATGGAAAAGTAGCGATGATTAAGTGGTTTAGATCACAAGATATTAGTTAAGCCAAAGGAGGAGATAATCACAGAATCATGGAATGGTCTGGGTTTGAAGGGACCTTAGAGCTTATCCCATCCCACTCCCTGCCATGGCAGGGAGACCTTCCACTGTCCCAGGCTGCTCCAAACCTCCTCCAGCCTGGCCTTGGGCACTGCCAGGGATGGGCAATCCACAGCTTCCCTGGGCTACAAAGAAAGGTCTCTTTAATTGCTGAACCATCAGCAATTCCCCAGGGAAGCATCTGGAGACTGCTGCTGTGTTTTAGGCATCGCTGCACAAAGCATTCACCTGGTATTCCCTCCACTGCCCAGAGACAAAGCAGAGCCAAATATAGCCCTGAAAATCAATATACCCTGGGGAAGAGCCTCCAGGAGCTTGATAAATGCGTGTCATGCTAGAAGAGGAGTTCCTAAAATCCTGGGAACACGGGTGGCTGCTCCTTCCCCTTTGGCAATAAAGTACCTCCAGTTAATTCTGGCAGAAAGCACCCCAGGGAGCTCTGCAGTGCAGGGCACAGCCACGGGAAGGGCAGGCAGACAAAGGAAACACAACTCCTGGAAACCATGAACAGCCCATCTTCATCCTCATCCTCATCCTCATATCCTCATCCTCATCCTCATCCTCATCCTCCAGCCGGTGCTGGCATCCATCTGCCAGGAGAAGCTGGTGGAAAAGAGGAACCCAGCACAGACAGGATGTGTGGGACCACTGCAGCCCCAGGAGAAGGGGTTACCTCGACAAGGTGAAGGGACTGAAAGCGAAATAAAAGCCAAACCACAAAGATTTTTGCCCTGATTACCTCTCTGAGGCTGCAAATCCAGGTGAAACACCCAGGGGGGGAACACACACAGCAGACAAGACGTGGCACTGCTGCCTCCGAGATCCCCACAGAAATATTCCCCCAAGAAAGGCCTCAATCCACGATCAATTTCCACGAAACATTTAACACTTTTCGTTCACCTCACAGCACTGTTATTTTTAGCAAAGCCAGGGGCAAAGGGAACAAATTCCTGACCAACCATTCGAGGGAGCCTTTCCCTGCCTGCTCGTATCCTGCTGTCTCCTCCTTCCCTAAGAAGTCACAAAGTTTTAGCATTCAAAGGCTCTTCCCTCCATCACCCCCTTTTATATAAATCAAAAGCACAAAACAACCTTTCCCGAGGTAAGGAATCAGTGAGAATTCTTATTTTTGAAAATAACACTTGGTGAAGAGCCAGGTCTGAGAGAATCCAGTGAATTCCGGAGCTGATCGGTGTGAATTAATGAACTGAGCGAGGTGAGGGGAGAAGAAAGAGAAACAGCAAGCTGGGGCTTGCAGCAGAGCAAACTTTCCTGCCTTTCATCCAGGAAACCAGCGCTGCACTCACGAGCTTCACATCTAAGTGCTGCTTTCAGCTGTTAAAAGAAGGATAATCATTAATAATTCATCCCAGCTCCTCCAATTGATAACCATTTCCTCGTGGGTAAGAACGGAGACAGATAAATCACGACAGATAAATACGTTTTCGGAGACAAAAGACAACAAAACCAGAGCTGAGGAGCTGTGGGCTCCCTCTCTTCCCAGCCCATGGGGATCAGGATATCCACACTGTGGGCTCCAGAGTAAGATCAGGTCAGGACTGTCCATCCCTGAAGGTGTCCAAGGCCAGGCTGGACAGGGCTTGGAGCACCCTGGGCTAGTGGGAGGTGTCTCTGCCCATGGGACAAGATGAGCTTTAAGGTCCTTCCCAACCCAAACCGGTCTGTGATTTCCTGATTTCCAGCTTGGCTGGAGGAAAGCTTCAATTCCACGTGGAACATGGATGCTGAGGCTGAGGCAAAAAGCTCACCCCTCTTCCATACACCCCAAAGTGCTCAGGGGGCTCATTAAATTACCCTGTGACCAACAAAACGTGAGTTTGGGCACAGTATTAGTCCAGAAAAGAGGTTCTGAAGCTCGAACTCCCCTGCTCCTCTGCAGGGAGCTGCCCAGAGCCTCTGGCCGTGGCAGTTCCCTCCCCTGCACAAATCACCCCAAATTTACTGACTGCAAAGGGCTTTTGGTAGAGGCACAGCAGTTCAGTGAACCCTCTGTGGAAATCTGGGAGCTGGCTGAAGGCTGTGCAGGGCTTTGCCTGCTGAGCAATGCCTCTGAAGCTGGGTGGGCTTCAGGAGTGCCTCCAGCAGGTGAAACGCTCCTCGTGCTGTCCCTGCATGGTTTGTGCACTGAGCTTAGGGCTGGAAATGAGAGACAAATGTCAATAAATCATGGCTATTGCAGGAAATACAACGCTGAGCTGATTTCAACTCCCAAGGCTTTAAGCTGCACTAACCTGTGGTTTCTCTGCTTCCTTGGGAACATGGAATGGTTTGGGTGGGAAGGGACCTCAAAGCCCATCCAGTGCCATGGCAGGGACACCTCCCACCAGCCCAGGGTGCTCCAAACCTGGCCTTGGACACTTCCAGGGATCCAGGGGCAGCCACAGCTTCTCTGGGAATCTTATCCTACACCAGAGCATCTAAATGGTGGCAACATTATCACGCCGAGGCTGACAAAAAGAGCTGCAGCTTTTCAGTGACCTAACGAGAGGACAGGGCTGAACCTGCTCAGTGCACAGCTGCCACATTAAAATGATTTCTGCAACATTAAAATGATTTTTCCCAGAACTCGCTTCTGATGACGATTTGGGGAGGCTGTGGATGTGATTCTCCCCCACCCTGGGCTCCCTGTGTATATCCATATTATATATCAGGATATTTTTAAGATTAAAGGGAAGCTTTCCTGAGGGGGAGCTACTTGTGGGGCACAACAAAGCCTCACGATGCTCCCGAGCTGACATGTCCTGGTGGGAAGCAGGACAGGATCCCAAGTCAGGAGCCCAAGTCCCACCAGACCTGCTTGGTGCCTTCCTGGAGGAGGTTCTGGAGGAAGATTTGAAGGTGGGGAGCACCCCCAGACACGGAGCCCAGAGGGCATCCCCTTCCTCTGAGAGGGGGAATTAACAGCAGCACGGAATTGGGATATTCCAGAGCAGCTGGAATGTCCCTCCTTCCCCTCCCAGACAGGGATTAATCTCTGACTGCAAAACCAGGGCACAATATTAGTCCAGAGGCTCGTAAAAACCATTTATTCCCACATACATCAACATTAATTTTTTGGCTAATGACTGTGGAAGCGAGAGTGGATAATGAGATCCAGGAAGGAGAAAAAGCTGCAGGGAGCTGAAATCTCCCACTTAACACCCTGCACTGGAAGGGACCTCATCCCATCCCATCCCATCCCACAGGCAGGGATGCCTTCCACTGTCCCAGGCTGCTCCAACCCAGCCTTGGACACTTCCAGGGATCCAGGGACTTCTCTGGGAAATCTGTACCAAGGCCTCACCACCTCTCTGATTAAAAAAAACAACCCAGAATGAAGGGAAGCAACATTTCTAAGTGAATTGATTCCCTTTCCTGCCCCGGGCCAGAGGCATGGCAGTCCCCAGGAGGCACAGAGGCAGTGCTATCAGACAGATGCTGGTTGTGCTCCTGAGCAGGATGTGGGCTGAGGGGGCTTTGTCTCCTTGTACTTCCACCAGCACCTCCAAAATCCAGAAGCACCAATTACAGCTGATGCGTCTCTGAAAAGGGAAAGTGTTTCCCTTCCTCCAGTCAATCCTTAATTTATACAGAAAAGAAGACAGAAGGAATTTTCACCGCTGATGACTGAACTCGGTTCTACTCAGCCAAATTCGCTCCTAAAAACCATTTCACAAAACTGCTGTAAATATCTCCCGGTTTGTAGTCGAAATGCTCTGCGGGATGGAGGATTTTTAGAACTCTCTCACCATTTCACATCACAGAAAAACAAGTAACAAGGGTCAAACCTCTCCTCCACTTGGTTCGTGGTGAAGAGAAAAACATTTTGGTTTCCTACAAGCACACCGCAGTGATTTTATCTGAAATAGAAATGCAGCATAAAAGGTCATCGACCACTCGAGTTTATTCAACCTTACCCCGACCAGGGCAGGAGAATGTTTTAAACAAAATATCCCAGGACACAATCAAGCCCTTTTTTTATTCCTTAAGCTGCTTTTTAACACCATTATTTCAGCCATGCCTGAGACTCAGAACACCACCCCACAATCCCACACACAACTTGTTTTTCCAGAGCAATGCTTGGTGTTACTTCTCCTTCCTTCTCTCAGAAAGATCTGCAGCAAACTCCTAAAGACAAGAATGATAAAAAACAGATATGGCAATGCCAGAATGGGTTTGGGTTGGAGGGACCTTAGAGCCCATCCAGTACCACCCCTGCCATGGGCAGGGACACCTCCCACTGTGCCAGGCTGCTCCCAGCCCCAATGTCCAGCCTGGCCTTGGGCACTGCCAGGGATCCAGGGGCAGCCACAGCTGCTCTGGGCACTCTGTGCCAGGGAACAATTCCTGCCCAATATCTCAGCTAAATCTACCCTCTTGTAGCTTAAAGCCATTCCCTGTGTCCTGTCCCTCCATGCCTTGTCCCCAGTCCCTCTCCAGCTCTCCTGGAGCTCCTTTAGGCCCTGGAAGAGGCTCTGAGCTCTCCCTGGAGCCTTCTCCTCTCCAGCTCTCCCAGCCTGAATTCCATGCCCACAGCTCAAACACTGGGAGAACCACCTGACAAAGATTCAGTGCTGCCCATCTCTCATGGCACCACTTCACACCAGCACAGCTCCGCAGGGACCCCTGCCTCACTGTTCTTCCAAAAAGCACAGAGTTGAGCTATCAAAAACACCCCAAAATGGAGTCCAAACAGCAGGAGCTCCCCAAATCCTGCATGGCTCCATTGAACAGCCTCCCTTCACCTGGGCAAAACCAGCCAGAACAGACTCTACCATCAGGCTCAACCAGCACCAGCCTTCGGCCTGAAATACCTCAAAAAGAGACATTAAACTCCACCAGCAAGAAAGTCGATCCCAAAAGAAGGGGATAGAAGATTCCAGCCCATCCCTTTCCCAATCCTGGCCAAGGATCCACAGAGACACAAAATCCACCCCAGCTCACGACCGAGGTGAGGGCAGTAACAGCTGTAACAGCTGTAACAGCTGTAAAAGCTGTAAAAGCTGTAAAAGCTGACCTGTCCTGTCACGGGGATTTTAAAATGAGAATCCCTGCATGGGTTAGGGGAACAGAACCTCCCTTCCCTGATGGACACGTCTGGGAGCACAGAGACTCCTCAGAATCCAAAGCCAAACTCCCATGCCTGGTGAACAACCACCTCTTCCCTTTTTTCCCCCAAAGCAGCAACTCTACCTCCTTGAGAGCTTCCTTCCCCACATGTGCATTTAAGTCCACAAGAATCTAGGTTAGGTCACAGCTCACTTTTTTTCTCCCTCTCCCAACGCAGTGAAGCTGTTTTGAATAAACTTCGTTTACATCTTCCCAACTGGCATTACCAGAAGTGCTCAGATCTTCTGCGAGATCTCATCCTTCAGAGAAAAGGGCCTGAGGGCATTTTGGGAGGCAACAGAGAAGGGAAAGTTGGGGGTTTGGAAGATCTGAGCTGCTCCCTGCGGAGCAGACAATGTTTCCTACATCCTACCACCCCAGGTACAAATACCTGGAAGAGAGAAGGGGGAAACACAGCAGAGGATTGCTTCCCACAGAATTCCACGTGCTGGGAGCAGAGCTTTGGTTCCCATCACCTGCAGAGCTGCAGTTGTGGGCCTTAAGAGCTGCCCCAGCTCGGAGGGGAGCAGCCAGGGTGAGGAGCAGCAGGACAAGCCCTGGGAGATGGAGATGGAGAGGGAGAAGAGTACACAGCCTGGAGCCTGATCAGCCTGGCCTCGGCTCCCTGCTCCTTCTCCCCAACAACAGCAGCAGCAGCTCCAAAACCTCCTCAGCTTCCCCCTGCTCCTTCTGGGCCGGGGAAGGACTCCTTGGGACGCTGCTTTGTTCTCTCTTTGCCTCTCCTTTCCGAGGCAAACCAAGCCTCCCCTCTGCGAGACTCGCAGGGAGGGCTGCACTGCTCCATTCCCAAACCCCACTCTGCCAGCCTGGGAAAGCAGAGGTGTGCAAGCCCTAACAGCCTTGGTTCCAACACTCTGCATTTGCATTCTGCTCTCCCACTCGCCAGGCAGAGCTGCAGAGAGTTTTCCTGCAACCCCCCCAGAACGGCAAGGAGGTTTAAAAGGAAGTTTTTTTTTCCTTACCAGAGCTGGGCATGTGGTTCACTCGGGGTGGATTCAACAGCTCCACTGGCTGGTCTCTGCCAGAAAGCCCATCTGGAAAGAGGGAGGGAGGGGGGAAAAAAAAATAAAATCACATCAACACTTTGGGTAGCTGAGCTATTTTTAGCCATTCCAAGCAGAAAAAAAAAATAATCAGTAGCCAATTATCGATGCAGAGCAGAAACACAAGCAGCACCAATCAATGGAAACGAGAACATTCCCGGGACGGCTGAAGCAGAAAATAAAGGAGCTTGTATCCCGAATTACGCTCAGCTTTTCCTGCCCTTTTAAACCCACAAGTGGCGCTGATCTCGACCTAAAAAAAAAATCAAAATAACAACTCGCAAACCTTACCAAAGAACAGCTAAAGTGCCACTCCTTCCTTGCTGGGAGGACTGAGCCAGCACGGAGATGCAGCCCCACGGAGCAAGGTGGAGGAATGGCTGGAATATGCCAGGGAGACGTTAAGGAAAACTGACAAATCACTGCAGGAGATTAAAATGCAGAGACATGCATAACGAGCCCCGTTTTGCATAAGTTTGGATCTCAGAAAGGCATTAAAAACATACTTTGTAAATGAGATGCACAAATCCATCTTGCCGAAGCGGTTCCCTGTTTAAAATATTTCCAAGATTGTATCTCGCACCCAGGTAGAGCCCAACAGAGCAGCCAGGGTTGGAGACTGCCACACCTGAGTTTCTAGCCACCCTCTCAGGAAAGCTGAAAAAAAATGCTAAATTATGTTTTCGGCGCAATTACAAACTCTGGGAGACAGAAAATTTATCTGCAACCCATTTGTTCCACCTCTGCCAGCCTGTCTCACTTTCCCCCTCCAACCCCTCTCTGTGCTGCTGCTCTGATAGGATCAAGCCAAACCCTGTCTGGGGACATCAAAGAAGCCACCCCATCTCTCTCTCAGGCAAAGGATGGTGTCAGAAAAACACTGAGATTTGTTTTCTTCTCCCTGTTTTCTCCATTTTTCTGGAGAGAAAGCACAGCTGGGGATTGCTCCACGCCTTGCCTGGGTTCACTGCCCATAGCTGGATTGAAGGGGAAGAGCAGAACATCACTGTTTTAAAGAAAATTGAGGCATCAGAGCCAGCAGAGAGCACAGCCCAGGAAAATTCCCACTTTTCCTGGGGAGCAGAGGATTTTCAGCTTCTCTGCTGGGCAGTTTCAGATGAAGATGAGCCTTCAGAGGAGAAGAATCCACAGACAAAACAGAGCCCTGTGGCAGCACCCAGGTGCTGTGTGAGACAAATCCAGGCCAATTTCAGGGATTTTTAAGACTTGTTTTTAATTCTAAGAAATAAAGAATTTTTTCCACTGATTAAAAAAAAATTATTATTATCTCTCATTTTAAAAAAAAAAAAAAAAACCAAACAAAACTACAAACCAATGTTTCAAAACGAGTATTAGATGAATGACAGCAGAACATTTAGGAACAACTTTTAAAGCATTGACACCTGAAACACTCGAAGCAAAACCAAGCAATGCCAGACCGAGGTTCGATCTTTGCCATCCAAATAAAGCTCTATAGAATAAAATAAATTATGAAATAAAAACTAAAGCTCTCAGTCTCTGGAGTCCTCCCTCAGCACAAGGATGTGGAGCTGCTGGAGCAGCGAGAAGAGGTCAAGGCTTGCAGTCAAGGTTTGGCTCTCCTTAGGAGCCACAAACCCTGGTTTGGACACTGAGACAACCCAGACAAGCTACAAAATATTCCCCAAGCTACAAAAATATTCTCTGCTGGCCAGATTGGTCCTAAGCTACTGCAAAGAGCTGGCCAGGAAACATCCTCTCCAGTGGGTTCTGTGTGAGTCAGGCTGATGATTTCCCCAAAAGCCTGCAGCCAAGTGCTCTGTCCATCGAGCCCAGAGGGAAGCAGACACCAGCCTGTCTGATTCATGGCTCGAGTCAGGGAACATTTAGTGGAGCTTGATTTCCAGATGGGTATTTCTACTCATTAATTAACAAGACGAGGCCATAATTCATTGATGATAACTCGAACGCTTTGGTTTTATCTTCATCTGTTCCAAAGAGTTGGTTTAAGTTATTCAGAAAATAGAGCCAGGACAGGTTTGGAAGTAGCTGAGTTTGCAGGATTTAAAGATGTTGAAAGTAGCTAAATGAAGGCAAAATGTTTACAAGTTCAGTCCAGAATAAACCAGAAACACGAGCGATAAAAACCCTCAGAAAAGATGAAGCAGCAAAATGAACAATTTCACAGAACAGGAGAAATGTCAAGGTTGGAAAAGACCTCTGAGATCATCAAGTCCATCCACAGCAAAACCAAATCAGATGAGGACAGGGAAATACAACTTCACCACTTTAAAAAGACAAGAAGTGAAGATAAATGGAAGTTTGAAACATTCAATGAGGTCTTTAAGAAAACTGCAAGCAACCTGACTCTAATTAACTCTGATGAGCCTAAAAATGCAGGGCAGAACTGGGAACGGAGAGGTTATTTAAATAGTTTTCCATGTATTCAGATCTTTCGATGCAAATCACCCCAGCCTACCTGAATTCCTGGAGGGAAGCGATGAGCAACTAAAAATTATCTTTAAAGGACACCCAGAGTGGAGGGAAAGTTCTACAGAGGCGTAGAAGCAACACTTTAGGGAAGACAGGGAGAAAGGCAGGAGCAAGAGGAGGAGAAAATCAGCATTACTGACTGAGATTTGTCCCCTCTGGAGCCTGAAATGCAGAATTAAAGCTGAAAACATTGAAGGATGGGAGATGCAGTGACAAAAGAGGAAAACCTTCACATGGTGACGACGACAAAAAAAAACAGCACAACTCCAAATGGGAAATGGGAAATGGGAAATACCTGGCTGAGCAAGGGCAGTAAGAAGGGAAAGCCAAAGGATTTTCGCAAAGCAAGCACTCCCCATCCAGTGATGATGCAGAGGATGCACGGACAGGGGCAGAGCTCATCCCTCGCTGGCCACAGCTTCAGGTTCGACACCTCAAGATGAATTGTGGGCAACTGAGAGAGAAAACCTCAGAGAGGAGGATTTTAAAGATGAGACAGAACTGCTGCAGAACTGAGTTTGGCCAGCATCAGCCTGTTCTCCGTGGAGGGAAGAAAACAGAGTGGCCTGGAGATATTTTCAGGAGGAGGAGATTTCTGCCAACGCTGCAAGTTTGAGACCACTCAACCAACTTCTGCCTCCTTTGCTCATGGATCTTCTGGACACCTTTCTAGCTTAGCTGAAAACATCACCTTTGGGAGTTGGTGATTAAGGTCTGACTCCTTTCTCTCCGATGGGGTAAAACTCTTAAGAAGGGATATAATCTTCAACCTTTGGCTTACAAGACCAATGTTTTTATAAACTATCAGAGTTTGTTAGAGCTTTAGTAGTTTGTTTTCTAGTGCGCCTGTGAGAGGGAATAGGACTAGAATTGTGAAATAGGTGAGTGAGGCTAGTCGATGATAGATGGTGGTGCTGCCAACCCTAGAATGAGTAAGTTAGGGACTAAGGTTCACAACAGGATAGGGGCTGGACAGCCCCTCACTGCACAACAGCAATCAGAGCTTCTGAGCAGGCAGGGGATTTACTCACAGGGTGCCCAGAGCAGCTGTGGCTGCCCCTGGATCCCTGGCAGTGCCCAAGGCCAGGCTGGACATTGGGGCTGGGAGCAGCCTGGGACAGTGGGAATTGTCCCTGCCATGGCAGGGGTGGGATGGGGTGGGCATTGAGGCCCCAAATTGTGCTCCTTGCCCCTTAGGAAGGCTGCCCAGGGCTCCACAAGGCAGCACCAGGCTGTTTCCAGAGAGGCCTGGGCTGCAGCACGCCAGAGTCCTGGCAGCACCCAGCAGCTCCACACTGTCCCCATGACACATGTCAGCCCTCAGCAATCCTGTGCAGCTCTTCCAGGCACAGGAACGTGGCTGGGGGATGGTTTTTTCCTCCCCCTGCTATCAGTATCCACAGCTATAAAAAGCACCTTGCATGCTGTCCCTGGGCTGGGGGGGACAGTGTGCACTGAGGATTTCCCGGCACGATTTGGGGAGGGTCCACGGGCAGGTTTGGAAAGCAGATCATGCACTACCCTCAGAGCCCCATTTCTCCTTTCTCAGCCAGAGCAGGCTGCCTGAGGAATTAAAAACACCTCCTGACCACTGAGCACAGGCCCCTGGAAGATCCTGACTGGCATATCAAGCGCGTGTGACAAGTTGCAATATTAGCCATGGGAACACTAATTATCGTGGGCGCGTTATTTATTTGTCTGCTCGCTCGGAATTTACAGAGGGGGGAGAAAAAAAAAGGGGAAAAAAAAATCCCTCAACATTTACAAGAAAGCAATTAGGGCAGCAAATGGATTATTTCTCTTTAAACCTATGAGAAAATGCTCAGTGCATATTTCCTCTCTAATTTGTCTGCACTCAAGGAGCTATTTTTGGAAGTCTCCCTAGACTGTATTGTAGCACCACATGTACTGTAATGGCATTTTAATTAGCCCAGAGAGCTGGAAGATGCACTCTGCATCCGAAAGAGAAGCAGCCTAACAAAATGAGAGCATCCTTCTCTTCCCTTCTCGGAGATTTACAGCAGCTATCAAGCCCAAATACCAATTATGGCTTCGACTGGAACCGGCTGCTGTAAAATCCCAGCCCGTGGAAGTCCACGCAAACAAACCCGGGATTTAAGCACTATTTACTCACACTTTAAAGGTGGATGGCAAAAATAAAAGTGCCACTGCCACGCATGGGCAGAACAGGGGGCAGGAGGAGGAGGGGAGACGAGTGAAAAAGAGATGGAGCTGTTAAGAGTTACCAAGAAAGTTCAGCCAATCCCATCCATACATTTCAGGGAATTTTCTTTTATTATTAGGATTACTACAACTACAGCTAATGCTGGAGTGAGCCACCTTGCCTTGCCAGGGAGTGACACCGTGCATCACCATCACTGGGATGGTCTGGCATGTATATATATATATATATATATATTTAATTTGCCTTCATTGTGACTCCTTGCTCTGGATGCAGCAGAAGGCAGGTCAGGCTGGTGGTGGCTGCCTCAGTTCTGGAAGAGGCTGGCACACCTGGAATAGCAATTCCCCTCATGCCCTTGACAATCCTGACTGCTCCAGAGACATTCCAGAGTCCAGACACCCAAATATCAGTTCCAGAGAAGCCAGGAGCAGACCCCAGCACTCAGCACCTCTCTACAGAGAACCAGGATGGGGCTCAAGCTTTCTTTTGCGTTAGGATTCACACAAAAACCTCACGAGAATCTGAAGGTACTCGTGTGTAACATCTACCAGAGCTTGGTACTGCTCTCCTGCCCTGGACCTTGAAAAGATAAATCCAGCAGGTCACCGTTTGGTTAACATCAAGGTAAAAGTATGAAAGGGAAAATAAAGAAGCTCAAGGCCAGGCTGGATGGAGCTCTGAGCAACCCAATCCAGTGAGAGGCAACCCTGGCCATGGCAGGGGTTTGGAAATGGATGATCTCCAAGGCCCCTTCCAACCCAAACCCTCCTGGGATTCCAGTGCTCGGCGGCTGCTAACACAAAAAGCAACATTTAATTTATTACTAGGAAGTTATCCTAGAAGGCAGAATACTTAAGGAGCATTTAAAGAGGAAGCTGTGGTCCTCAAGGTGTTGACAGACTGATATCCAAAGGACAAGGCACCACTTTGCAAATGCCAGCCCCTGGAAGCTTTGTGTTCCACTTCCTATGCCATTATTTTCCTTAATTCCCTGCAGTGGGAGGATAAAGCAACTCCTACCAAACATGACAATCTCCAGCCTCCTCAGCAGACTCCGATGACTTCACCCTCACAGAGCTGAGGGGATGTGTCACTCTGGGAATCCAGGGGAATAAAATAATCCTTCACATGCAAACGGCAGCGAGGAGAGGTTCGGAGTAACCTGGCCACCCCACCGGAGGGGTTAACACTCACTGGAGTAACTACAGCCAGGAGGAGGAGCTGCCCATTCCAGGAGAGATGATTCCCTTCCCCTTTGGGCAAGGAAAGCCAGAACTCCCCCCAAAGCCAGCCTTCCCACTCCCCCTTTGGGCAAGGAAAGCCAGAACTCCCCCCAAAGCCAGCCTTCCCACTGCCCCCCAGCAAAGAATGCAGGAAAAATAAAAACTCCTTAAACGAGGACAACATGCACTACATTTTTCACCTCTATTTTTCCTTCCCAAGCAAAAACAACTCACATATTTAATGCTGGTTTTCATTCCGTTTTCCCACAGCTGGTTTCAAAACCAGCTCATTTGGTCCACGGGAAATAACTGGAGGAAGCCAGGTAGGGCTAAGCTCGAGCACACACCTGAGGTACCAAGGTGGCACCCTGGGCACCGAGGATGGCTGGGGAAGGAGCAAACCCAGGGAATGCCATGCAGCACCTCACACCTACCTGAGGTACCAAGGTGGCACCCTGGGCACCGAGGATGGCTGGGGAAGGAGCAAACCCAGGGAATGCCATGCAGCACCTCACACCTACCTGAGGTACCAAGGTGGCACCCTGGGCACCGAGGATGGCTGGGGAAGGAGCAAACCCCAGGGAATCCCTGCAGCACCTCACACCTACCTGAGGTACCTGTGGCACCCCGAGGATGGCTGGGGAAGGAGCAAACTCCAGGTTTGCAGCACCATGCAGCCCCTCACACCCACCTGAGGTACCTGTGGCACCCCAAACACCGAGGATGGCTGGGGAAGGAGCAAACTCCAGGTTTGCAGCACCATGCAGCACCTCACACCCACCTGAGGTACCTGTGGCACCCCAAACACCGAGGATGGCTGGGGAAGGAGCAAACCCAGGGAATGCCATGCAGCACCTCACACCCACCTGGCAGGCAGAGCCTCCCACAGAGGGGCAGGGGCCCGTGGAGCAGAGGTGTCCTGACCATCCCCACAGGAGCTCCAAGCCCATGGAGCAGAGGTGTCCTGACCATTCCCACACGAGCTCCAAGCCTGCAGGAGCCTCGTCCCTGGGCACTCTGCTGCCGGTCAGTCCCTGGGCACTCTGCTGCCGGTCAGTCCCAGCCCCTCTGGCCCCCCAGGGTCAGGACAGGCTCAGCTCTGGTTTCCCCTGGCAGGTGCTGCCCACAGAGCGACATTCCCAGGCACGGAGCCCTGTCCCAGCCCCGGCTCTATTTCGGGCTCAGCCACGTCCTGCTGCCTCTCTCCCAATGCCAGAAGGTCTCTGCTCGTGGCCATCCCACACCTCCTGCTGCCCACAGCAAAGCAAACCCCAACACACAGCCCAGGCCTCCCAGTGCCACCATTCCCAGTGTCCCCAGGGCGCTGGGAGGCTCGGGGTGGGATCTGCAGGACATTCCATCGCTCCCAGGTGAGGTGCTGCCTGCAGGATGGGCCTGGCACTCCCCACAGAGCTTCCCCCTTATCCCAAACTTATCCCAGAGAGTGCCAACCAGGATCAACAGCAGGCAGCAGGAAAAGCATCCCTGTGAGGAGAGGAGAGGAGAGGAGAAGGTTCCAGGGAGAGCTCAGAGCCCCTAGTAGGACCTAAAGGGGCTCCAGGAGAGCTGGAGAGGGACTTGGGACAAGGCATGGAGGGACAGGACACAGGGAATGGCTTCCCAGTGCCAGAGGGCAGGGATGGATGGGATATTGGGCAGGAATTGTTCCCTGGGAGGGTGGGCAGGCCCTGGCACAGGGTGCCCAGAGCAGCTGTGGCTGCCCCTGGATCCCTGGCAGTGCCCAAGGCCAGGCTGGACATTGGGGCTGGGAGCAGCCTGGCACAGTGGGAGGTGTCCCTGCCATGGCAGGGGTGGGATGGGATGAGGTTTAAGGTCCCTTCTAACCCAAAGCCCTCTGGGATTCGGTGATTCCATAACACCTGCCATTGCCCGCCAGCCTTAGACTGTCTGTATACATCATCTTCATGTCAATGATGTACAGATTTCTCAAATTTGGACTTCAGATATTTTTAAATCCCAGATTAAAAAAACCAGACTCCCATTTCAAGGCATCTAAAAGTAGATTCCACTTTCACAGACTTGGTGGAACAGCAATTCCCCCACTTGCGACGAAGGAGCCGAGACTCCGCTCTTCGTGACTATAAATATATTCATAGATATTTTCCCTGGCACAAAGCACTTCAGTTTTAAAGGCAAGAGATTCATCAACTCTTCTGGAGAGCTTCATCCTTTTGCTGCTTTGATTCTGTCAGCGAGCACACGCTCCTGGCAGGAGTGGAGGAGGGCACAATCTGCCACCATCTGCAGGGTGCAATCCATCTGAAAAGGTGACTGTCCTCAAGAAATTAGCATAGTCCAAGCATTTAACTTCACTCTGGAATATTATGCTCAACCGACAGGCTCTTTCTGCAGAATGTTCCTGCTCCCTGCGTGGTGCTGGGTTTTTTTGTTTTTTTTTTTAAAGTTTTAACGCAGCCTTTTAACGAAATGAGATAAAATTTTCCTGTCTTTCTCGGGGCCAAGGCAGGGATCCACCCTCGTGGTTAAACACTCCTCGGGGAGATCAGCGTTATCAGAGCGAGGTGTTTGATCTGCTCAGACAGGTGCAGTGGACTCAAGCACGGAGAAGAAAGCCAAGGGAAAGAAGGAAGCTGGCAGCTCCCCAGTCACCCACCACTCACAGCACACACACACTGAGTGGCCAAACAAATATTCCAGCAGGTTTCTCCAAAGTGATCGCTGATATGAGAACGAAGCGTGGAAAGAGGGGAGGGGAAGGGGAAAAAAACAACAAAAAAAAGCAGCACCTTGAAATCCTCTGCAATTGTCAGCAGCAGGAGAGAGGCGAAGCACGTCTTCGAGGCAGGAGGGAAGGTTCAGTAACCTGCTTAATTTGCCTTTCTCTCCGGATGAATAAACTGCCAGGAAGAAATGCAGCTGAAATCCAGCCTGGCTCTTCCACAGCCTCAGACGAGGCTCTGGCTGCTGCCCACGCGCCCACAGGACACGATGCTGGAGCTGACGAGATGCCATGGGAGGAAAGAGGCTCCCCCTCCTTCCAGGAGGGAACAAACTGCCTGGGAGGGGAAGCAAGGAGCGTGGATTGCCTTCCAGCCCCGCGCTAAACGAGACCAATCCACACGGGTGGGGATTCTGGGCAGGGTCAGGCTGGAGATCAGGCTGGATTTTAGGGAAAGGTTCTTCCCACAGAGGGTGCTGGGCACTGCCCAGGCTCCCCAGGGAATGGGCACGGCCCCGAGGCTGCCAGAGCTCCAGGAATTCCAGGGCAGCACTGCCAGGGATGCCCAGGGTGGGGTTTTGGGGTGTCTGTGCAGGGCCAGGGGTTGGACTCCATGATCCTTGTGGTTCCCTTCCAGCTCTGGAGATTCTGTGATTCCATGAACTGTTCCCAGTGCAGGCTGCATCCAAAGGTTCTGATCCTTTCCAGTGCAGGAAAGGGAAGACACTTACTCAGCAGAGCCCATAACACTCACACTGACAAAATTCCTGGATGCAGCAGAGGGCAGGGAGAACAGAGGCAGAGGAAACTGAGGCTTGGAGCCCTCCCTGGACACTGCTGGCAAGGGGAACCACCCAGGACTCCACGAGCAAGCAGATGCCTTCTGGCCTTAGGAGCTCCCTGAGCACATGGCAGAGCTGGAAAGAGCAGAGGGGAAAAAAGGGAGAACTTTTCACCGAGGAAAATAAATACACAGAGACATGGAAACAGGATGGGCAGCAAACAGATCAGGCCTTGGGTCTGATGGAGCTGTGGGTCCATCCCCAACAGCTTTCCAGCCCCAACCTTTCCCAGTGCCCCATCATCCTTTCTGCTACACCCACCAGCTCTCAGGGTGGAAAACTCACCCTCACATGCCATACCACATCCAAGGCCGCCACAGCAGAAAACCTGTGGCTCACCAGGGAAAAATCCTTCTGGTCTAGCATTTGAAGGATGGCAGAGCAGCTGAGCGTGCCTGTGAGCAGCCCCAACTGCAAAGTCCCACCCTGAAGGTGACAGTGACAAGGTTTGAGTGCCACCCTGGCTCTCAGACAGGGAGCAAGACAAGGTTTCTCCTTGCTTTGCTCACATTTCAAGCAGGTGCATGTAAAAGTTGAGTAAGTTTGTGTACAAAGTTTGGACCGAAGATTACTGGCACCCAGAAATCCAAATCCTGCCCCAGCATGCTAATTCAGGGTGCTCAAAACAAAACTGGAGATAGTGCTTGGTCAGAACCAAAATCATCAGTTCAACAATCCTGGAAGCACACAAACAAACAGCAATTAAACCAACCATGCAATTAAAACCAGTCATGTCCAGGGTGCCCATATGCCAAACTTCAGCACTGGCTGTTCACCCTCACAAGAAACAAAACCCCTCCAAAAATGCCAAGCACCAAAGGTTGCTTTTAACTGAAGATAAAAACATGGAGTCACTCACCAAAAAGACTGTTCTGCTTTAAAACATTCCAACTAAGTATTTCTGTGGGAATTGCTGCCCTGACACTAGAGCCATGAAGAAGTTGGACACTTTCTATGGAGAACTCGGGATGGAAAAACACCAAATCCCAACCCAAAGGACAGCTCCCAGCACCTACCCTCAGCACCTTCTCTGTTTCACCCTGATGATGGAAAGCACCAGAAAGATCCAACAGAGGAAAATCTCACCAATGCCACTGGTGAGGCACAATCCACAACTCCCTCGTGCTCAGAAATCCCCTTTATCCCAGTTTATGGCCCACAAGGGGTTAACACAAGCTGAAATGCTCGTGCAATGCATAATGGGTTTGCCTTGCCACAATGGATCATTATTCCATGGCGATCTAATACAGTAATAGTAGATAATACCAGTAATATGGATTTGCTTTAGTAAAAGCATTTGAAATTGCATTAAACACAGCAAGGCAAGAACGGCACGATGTGAAATGGATATTTTCAACTTCTGGTGTGCAGAGGAGCTGCTCCTGCTCCCAAGGCAAGGAGAAAGAAGCAAGTCTGTCTCACCACGAGATCCACAAGGATAGCATGGCAGGAAAGGCTGGAAAGGCTCTCCAGGAGCATCGAGTCCAGCCATCAGCTCAGCAGCACTGCTAAACCTCATCCCCAAGAGCTGCATCCCAAGTGCCTTTTGGACTCTTCCAGGGACAGTGCCCTGGGCAGGATGCCTGCATTTCAGGGAGGACATTTCCCCCAATAGCCAACCCAAACCTCCCCATGCCCAGCCTGAGGCTGTTCCCTCTCCTCCTGTCCCTGTTCCCTGCCAGCAGAGCCTGACCCCCCCCGGCTGCCCCCTCCTGTCAGGGAGTTGTGCAGAGCCACAAGGTCCCCCCTGAGCCTCCTTTGCTCCAGCCTGAGCTCCTTTCCCAGCTCCCTCAGGAATTCTCCAGCCCCTTCCCAGCTCCCTTCCCTGCCCTGGACACTCTCCAGCCCCTCTGGGTCCCTCTTTTTGTGAGGGGCCAAAGCTGAACCCACTGGATCCAAGCTGCAGCCTCAACGCTGAACTTTGTGTGTGCTCAGAATAATAACAAATAAGAGGAGAGAAGAAATTAAAAAGTATTTTAATGATTATTATTGCCTGCTCCTTTGGGGCACAGAACTTTTACCCACAAGGTGCAGCCTTCACAGGAGGCAGAAGAGCACCAAACACCTCCTGGGCTGCACTTTGGCAATGCCACAGCTGCCCGGATTGCTGTGGGTCTGAATGGAGACAGACAGGGAACCAGGAATCTCTGGGTCTGAATGGAGACAGCCTCCAACAGGGAACCAGGAATCTCTGGGTCTGAATGGAGACAGCCTCCAACAGGGAACCAGGAATCTCGGGAGCTGCAGCACCCAGGGGACCCCTGAGACCCTGAGGATCTCCCTGAGAAAACAACCAGCATGATGAAATACTCCTTGTGTACTCACAAAAGGAAACAAACGTTCTGAAAAGCACTCGGCGCAGGTCTCTGGATGGATTTGTGAGTAGGTGGTTTGGGTTGGGAGGGATCTTAAACCTCATCCCATCCCCCCCCTGCCATGGCAGGGACACCTCCCACTGTCCCAGGCTGCTCCAAGCCCCAATGTCCAGCCTGGCCTTGGGCACTGCCAGGGATCCAGGGGCAGCCACAGCTGCTCTGGGCACCCTGTGCCAGGGAACAATTCCTTCCCAATATCCCACCTAAATCTACCCTCTTGTAGCTTAAAGCCATTCCCTGTGTCCTGTCCCTCTATCCCTTGTCCCCAGTCCCTCTCCAGCTCTCCTGGAGCTCCTTTAGGCCCTGCCAGGAGCTCTGAGCTCTCCCTGGAGCCTTCTCCTCTCCAGGTGAGCACCCCCAGCTCACCTGGAATTAAACCCTACAGGTAAATAAAGCCCAGAGTTACAGCAGCACCTGTGCCAACAGCAGTGGCAAGAAGTGCCACTGTTCTTGGTAAGCAAAATATACACAGGAAAAAAAAAAAAGAAAAAGAAAAAGCCTTGATTTTCATTTTAACTCATTTCTGTGTTGTTATGTTGGTTTCTGCTTCATCACTGCAAGTGGGAAAGTGTAAATTAAGACACTTGGGTTTACTGCTCAAGTTACTCCTTAAGGCACCATTTATTCGGAAGTAGCCAGACAAAAAAAAAAAAGCATGATTTCAGTTTTGTTTTCTTGTTGTTTTTATTGTTTTTTTCTTAATCTGGAGTTATTTCTCTCCCATTTCTCGCCTTAAAGCCATGCCTCCCATAGCCTTCTGTGTGCCCCCCCCAAAAACCAGCTGGCACCTCCCAGAAATCCATCAGAACTCCTTCAGAGCTCCTGCAGCCAAGAGGTCTCTGCTTATCAGGGAAGGGGAAAATCACTGCAAACAAGATGATCAGCAAACAGGGGAGTGGTCCCCAATATTAAAATAAATCAGAATATGGGAGAAAAGGAGGCTCAGTCTCCCATTGCCCAGCACCAGGACACACTGGGAGCCTGAATGCATTACCCTGCCTGCATGGTGGCATTTTATTTAAAATAAGAAACCACAGTGACTCCAAATCTGCTAAACAGCAAATATTTCCATCACTTTTGGCTGCATCCTCCAGTGTTTTACACCAATTACTACTTCTGGGCTGCCTTCCTCCGGGGAGAATCCATTCCTGCCCATGGAATCCCACACCACGGTCCTGCTGATGCTTTAAATGGCTACTTAGAAACAGAGATTAGACAGCAATAAAGGAAAAAAAGTGGTATTTATTTGAAAGGCTTTTAGTTGGGCTTTAGAGGGTTTTGTTTTAGTGGATTTTAAAATGGACAATAGGCTACCAGTTTTTTATACTTTTATATTAGTATAAATTCACTAACTAGAACTCAGTTAGTGATGTCATTTTTTTAAGTTTGGGGTTTCTTTCCTAAGATGATGGTTTACAGTTTTTGGTTTGGGTGTCTTTGGAGAGTAAATGAGAGAGGTTTTGTTATGTTTATTTTAGTACAAGAGAACAGCACTTGATAAGTTATAGGGAATTTCAGAGTTAATTTAATAAGTTAATAGGAATTTCAGTTAGTAGTACAGAGGATTTGAAAACTATGAAAGTTAAAACCTAAAGCATCGCTGCCTTTTGCCAGCCCTGCTGCCATTCCCGTCCAACCAGCAGTGCCAATCAATGGCCTCCCCCCAAAAAAAATCAATGCTGGCCCACATTTCCATCCCCCCAGAGCCTAGCCAGAGGGAATTGTCCATCCTTTGCAGAGGAGCAGCTGAACACACTCCACATCTGCCATGAGATTCCCTCGCTCCGGGAACTGGAATCGCACCCAGAGCTGATCCCTCTGCAGGTCTGAGGAGCAGCTGAACACACTCCACATCTGCCATGAGATTCCCTCGCTCCGGGAACTGGAATCGCACCCAGAGCTGATCCCTCTGCAGGTCTGAGGAGCAGCTGAACACACTCCACATCTGCGATGAGATTCCCTCGCTCCGGGAACTGGAATCGCACCCAGGCAGAGCTGATCCCTCTGCAGGTCTGCACAAGGAGCCACCCAAAACAAAGCCTTTCACAGAGACACAGAACATCCTGAAAGGAACCTTGAGGATGGCCCAGCCCTGCACAGACACCCCAAACAATCCCTGGGCATCCCTGGGAGTGCCATCCTGGAATTCCTGGAGCTCTGGCAGCTGGAATTCCCTGGGGAGCCTGGGCAGCGCCCAGCACCCTCTGGGGGAAGAACCTTTCCCTGATCTCCAGCCTCACCCTGTGGTTTGATCCCTCTCTGCTGCATGTTAAGCCATCGAGTAAGACAAGTAAATCCTCACTGCTTTCCCTCAAACTCCTCCTCCTTACCCAAGGCATGTCCTTGGACAGGTTTTTTTGAACATATTGTTCTCGAGCCACGGTTTAGAATTCACTGCGGCCCTGCATCGCTGTCATGCTGTACTCCTGTCCCTGGCACACATGAGGTTTGACCTTTTCAGATTTACATTTACAGCGTTCACAATCCTTGTGAGCCTCGATAGAGACAGGGAAAAAAAAAACGAACTGAGAGGAATTTCTGGAATGGTGACTGGACTGCTGATGTTCCCCGAGGCAAAACACACACTGCTTCTATTCCAGCTTCCTAATACCCTGGTAAACAAGAGAAAATCGAATGACAAAGGAACCCTAACTAGCTGGAATCTTCTGAAAGATGGAAAACAGACTTCCAGGGCTGCCCACACAAGCGAAGAAGCTTCGGCAGTCACTGTTCAAGGGTAGCACAAACAATGCTCCAAATGAAGAACGCAGCAGGGGAAGAAAAAAAATGCAGCCCAGCAGCTGGATTTGGAACCGAAGGGAGGGAAGCCAGGCACTTCCAGAAGTGTCCCACCACGCTACCCAGCCTCACGCTTCTCCCTGCCCTGGGTGCTGCAGATGCCATGCTCGTTTCCCTAATTGATGAGGATCCCTTCCACGCAGCTGTCTCAGCAGCACACAGAGCCCCAGTGTGTTCCCAGGCTGCAGGAAGCCCAGCCTGGAGCAGATCTTCCTCTCCCATCCAGCCCCCAGAGGGAGTCAGGCACGCTTCTCCCAACACATCCACCACTCACAACACGTGCACAAACCCCAAAGCTCTGGGTTTTAACAAGGCATGGAGGGACAGGACACAGGGAATGGCTTCCCACTGCCAGAGGGCAGGGATGGATGGGATATTGGGAAGGAATTGTTCCCTGGGAGGGTGGGCAGGCCCTGGCACAGGGTGCCCAGAGCAGCTGTGGCTGCCCCTGGATCCCCGGCAGTGCCCAAGGCCAGGCTGGACATCCATTCCATGATTCTGTGTGGAACAAGATGAGTTTAAGGTCCCTCCCAACCCAGACCATTCCATGATTCTGTGATTTTCCAGCACTCCCATCCTGTGAGGCCACATGAGCAGGAACAGGCTCTTGGCTAGGGATCATCAGCTCTGGAACACCATCATCCTCCTCAGACATTTGTATTCCTGGGCTTGGCTCACAAAGGTACAACAAACTTTGGCTTCCCCAGCCCTAAATGCCCTTCAGTGCCACAAAACACCCATGCCCAATTAACCCTTTCAATGCATCTCATTTTTAACATGGGAAATCAAGGGCACAAAGAGGAAAGGTCAAGCCCAAGGAATGGCAGCATTCCCTAAACCACTTTTCCAGACCCCCTGCCCCAGACCTGCCACCCTGCTGGTCACTGGTCTCCCACCAAACCACGGGAATCATTACAGCTGGAAAAGGCCTCTAAGACCAAGCCCAGCACTGCCAGCCCCACCACTGAGCTGAGCCCCCAAGTGCCCCCCTGTCCACAGCCTCCAACAACCTCCAAACAAATTCATCTGCCGCTCATGGTGGATGGCTGAGACCCAAAACATTCCCTATTCCATCACCTGCTGATGTTTGCAGCACAAGACACCAGTGTGCTGCTACAACACTTACAGATCAGAAGCACCTGCCTCTGCTCTCAGCAGTTTTCTCCCTGGAATACTCCTGCTGTGCACACTCTATCCATCCTGCCCACCATCAATAAAATCCATTGATGGCTGTCAGCCACCAAAACCCAGCAGAAAGGTAAAGAGAGGATAAGGAACTGAGGGTTGACTGCAAAGGAGGCAGCTCCTGGGCAGAGGAGGTGGAATTACCATCAGAGGGGAGATGGGCAGCACAAACTCTAGGAAAGGTGAAAAGGAGTAGGAAAACAGGACCCAGGTGGTTAAAATAACACCTTCCTAGTCCTGCTTGGGGCTAAGAGCTGGATTTTAGCATTGCTTGGGAAGCTCTGCCCGTGAAAGGGAGACTTCACAGCAAGCTTTTGAGCAAAGCAGCCGCAGAAGTGAGAGCCTCAGCAGAGCTTTGTCCCAGCAGAGTGGGGATCACCCTGCTGGCCCTGCATAGCTCTGCCCTTCCCAAAACCAGGCAGCAGAGCAGGGCTGGGGTTTCTCTGGCACTCTGGGATGTGCTGTGCACGCAGTTCTCTCAATCCCAGTGCCACGGTCCTCAAAAACACCCCAGGAAGCAGAGGCAGCTCCTCCAAGTCCACAAAAGGGGGCTGACTTTTTCACCCCGAGAAATTAAAAGATGTAGCATGCCAAGAAGAGAGCAAATTATCAACAGGCTGCCAGGTTATTTTACTCCTTCTTAGCTCGTGATTACCACCAGCAATGCCATCATCTGGGGCTAAGTGGAGCTTCAGGGAGATGTGTGGGATCAGAGATCAGTTCAGACAATTTGAATTATTCCAATGCAGAAGAGAGGGGAGTGTGGGGTGGCTTTTTTTGAGCTTGTTTGGTGTCCTCCAGCCTGGCCTGTCCTTGATTCAGGTCACTTCCACTCGGACAAACCCCAGCTGTTCACGGGCAGGATCAGCTTCCCAGGACACGGAGCTGTGACCACACAGGCAGGGAGCTCCACGGGGACAGCAGCCTTGCACTCAGCTAATGGGGGAAAGGCAGAGCAAAAACGCACCAGGATGGGGGCACAGAAATGAGGGTTCTCAGGGCAAGCCCCAAACCAAGTGCCACACCCACACACCCTGTCACTGCCAGCCATGGTGACCCCACAGCTGCCCTGGGCAGCCTGGTCCAGTGCCTGACCACCCTTTCAGGGGAGATATTTCCCCTAATATCCAATATCCTGTGCCCAGCCTGAGGCTGTTCCCTCTCCTCCTGTCGCTGTTCCCTGCCAGCAGAGCCTGACCCCCCCCGGCTGCCCCCTCCTGTCAGGGACTTGTGCAGAGCCACAAGGTCCCCCCTGAGCCTCCTTTGCTCCAGGCTGAGCTCCTTTCCCAGCTCCCTCAGGAATTCTCCAGCCCTTCCCAGCTCCTTTCCCTTCCCTGGACACTCTCCAGCCCCTCAGGGTCTCACAAGGGGTTCAGAAGTGACTCCAGGACTCAGGGTGGCTCCCAGAGAAGGGGAGTTAAGAGTGCTAATTAAAACAAAACCCCCCTCCACATAATAGACTCTTAATACAAATTAAGAGCCACATTTTAAAATACCAGAGACAAGTCAATCAAAGGTAAGTTTTTATTCCCAAAGGACAGAGAGCCTTTGCACAACTTCTCAGAAATAAACCATTTTCATTTCAAGTCAAAGTCCCAGCTAGAAATTTTTGTCATATCCACACTGCCCAGAGCTCCAGGAGCACTCTCAGGTACAGGGTGGAATTGCTGGGGAGCCCTGCGAAGGGCCAGGAGCTGGACTGGATGATCCTTGTGGCTTCCTTCCAGCTCAGGACATTCTGAGGTTTTATCATTCAATTTTTCACCAGCTCCTGTCTGTCTAATCCCTGGGAAGAGCAAGGAGCCAGGCTCCAGCCTGCACTCCAAGAGCACTCCAGCGGCTGCGCTGCCGAAGGGTAAAAGGGTTCTTGAAGCATCTGCAGCTCTCAAATCAAAGGCAACGTCACTCACTTGAGCCAGCATAAAACAGGAGGCCCTGGCCTATGGATTCTGTGTTAATATTGACAGGCTGGAGCTCAGAAGTGTCACTGAGAAGAGTGAAAGAATAAAGAAAAACCCAACATGAAGACTGTTTGTTGTGAAGAACTCAAAAAGGCTGAGGAGTAAATCAAAGATTCAGAAAATGGTGAAAAAAGCAGCAACATCCCAAAAAAAACCTTCTAAGCGCAGTCCTAGGTTTCAGAATGACAGCATCCCGGAGCATTTAACAATTTCCACTTAAGCTAATAGAAAGATTGAACTTTAATTTCCACTGAACTACTGCCAGAAGTTTTCCTTCAGTTGGAAAGATGGAAAAAGCATTTTCCCTCCTGCTTTTTCAGCTTGTTCAGGACACACAGCGAGGAAAGGAGATGTGCACAAGGGCACGGAGCGACAGGGCAACAGGAATAAGCTGGAGGAGGGCAGGGTTAGATGGGATATTGGGAAGGAATTCCCGGCTCTGAGGGTGGGCAGGCCCTGGCACAGGGTGCCCAGAGCAGCTGTGGCTGCCCCTGGATCCCTGGCAGTGCCCAAGGCCAGGCTGGACATTGGGGCTGGGAGCAGCCTGGCACAGTGGGAGGTGTCCCTGCCTTTTTGTGCCTTTTTGTGCCTTTTTGTGCCTTTTTGTGCCTTTTTGTGCCTTTTTGTCCCTCACTCCTGAGCCTTAACTGCAGCCATCCCCAGTTTCAAAATGCAGTTGTTCACAAACCCAGGCTCAGCAGGGGCTTCAAAACAATCCCATCCCTGCAGCCCTGAGCTTTACAGCTCCGGTAACCTCGGGCAGGGGAGCAGGCCAGGCCCCCAGCTCCTCTCCGGCTTTAGGCTGTGTTCCTCAGGGCTGGGCAGCCTGGAAAAGCAGGGCTGGGTGGCCAAGCATCCATGAAAGCACTGAGGGATTAAGCAGCCACTTGTCCTGCACGACGAGGTGAGTCAGAAGATGCTAGAAATCCACTTGGGTGCTTCATTAAGCAATTAGAACTTGTTAAATAACGCACAAAGCAGAGCAGAACTTCTGCCCCAGGGAGGCTCCAGAGGACTCCTCTGTCCAGGCTGAGGAAGGGCAGCTCCCTGAGGGGAGTTAAGCACCGAGGGGGGGATAACACCTTGCAAAGAGTTTCTTTTGCCTCACACAAAAGTTGTGTGTACCGGGGGTGTGTGAGGGACAAACACAAGGAGAGAACAGCTCCCTTCTTTAAGCTGTCCTCCTTGAGCAAATGAAAACAGGATGCTGTCTCTTAACAGCCCCAAGAAAGGGCAGGTGAAGTTTCCAAACACAAACATCTCCTCTGACACACCTCTAAACCGGGACAAGGGATCAGTACAAGATTCCAGAGAACAGACCTGTTTGATAGAATCATAAAATCAAAAAAAGCCCTCTGTGGTCACCAGATCCAACTGTTCCCTCAGCACTGCCGAGGCCACCACTAAATCACGTCCCCAGGTGCCACATCCACTTGTGTTTTAAATCCCTCCAGGGATGGGGACTCCTGCCTGGACAGCTGTGCCAGGCACTGACCTCACTTTCCGTGAAGAAACTTTCCCTAATGTCCAACCTAAACCTACCCCGTGCCACTTGAGTCCATCTGTGGAAGAGCCTGGGAGTTAACTGCTGGAACAACTCAAGGAAAGGGATCTGTGTGAGGAATAAAAGCCAGCTGGGCACATGAGGGTCCTCTTCAGCATCCAGGAAGGTTGTCTGCTCTCCAGGGTGTTTTATATCTGCCATGAGCTCCCATCCTGCAAACAGGTGATGCTGTGAACTGACAGAAAGGAAAAGGTTCTTCCCCCAGAGGGTGCCAGGCACTGGAAGAGACTCCCCAAGGAATGGGCACGGCCCCGAGGCTGCCAGAGCTCAGGAAGAGTTTGGACAGCACTGCCAGGGATGCCCAGGGTGGGGTTTTGGGGTGTCTGTGCAGGGTCAGGGGTTGGACTTTGTGATCCCTGTGGATCCCTTCCAACTCAGGATGCTCTATGAGAACAGCTCCCTCACAGCCAGCCTGCCTCCCAGAGCAAAACCAGCCGGGAACAAGATGTGGAGTTCACTTCTCCAGGAGTGGAGAAGGAGGCAGGCAGGCCTGTGAGTGTTCATTTCCACAGGGAAACTCTGAGGTTGTCCAAAAGCTGCCAAAGTTAACCATCAGAGAGTCCAGAGCAGGAAAGGATGGGTGGAGGGGAAAAACCCTGCATGCTCTCTAGTGTTTTACCAGCGCTTATTGATTTATTTTAAAAGCTGGGTGGAACACAGGGAATTAATAGACCACCATATGCCCATGTGCTGCATCTGCTACAGCGATTTATTCTTATAGTTCTTTTATTACCTTCTTTGGGAACTGAATGGGAGAAGGATCAGCATCCTGACACTTGGAAATTAGCTCGTTTTCACAACTGTCAGCGGGAAAGCAGGAATTAATCCTCTCATTTCAGCCTGAAAAACAGTGAGAGCAGGCCCAACGAAGAAAATAAAAATAAAAATTGTTTCTGTGTTTGTAAGAGGGTGGGGGGAAAAAAAAGTGCTTGGAAGAGCAGTGGCCTTATTATGCTGGCAAGGCTACAGCCCATGAGATCAATGTTTTGATGAGCACAAGGACTTGTGCCAGAGGGGGACGGGAAGCAGGAGAGGAGACTTCAATGGGCTGAAAGCATGGAGAGAGGAAGAGGCAGGGAAGTGGTTTGGGAATGAACTAGGTCAGGGGTGCGTTTAGGACACGGGAGAGCAGGGAATGCCTGCACAGGGATGCAGGAGCATCCTCAGCCACCAGCCCTGAAGGCTAGGAGAAAAGATGAGAGGAGGGAATGTGGTGGCTCTCACCTACCAGTGAAAGGAGGTTCTTAGAGGAGGAAAGGAAAGGAGGATTTACAGTGGACTTTGCACACAACAAGAGAAGCACCCAAGGCAGCCCTCACCAGGAGGGCTCAAAGGGAACCCACAAAACCTCAGCCAGCTCCCAGGAGCAGCTCTGTATCCAGCCTGGACACCTCTCTAAGGCACCAGAGATCTGAAGTGAAGAGCAGATGAGACTCTTGCGGAGTTTGGCTGGTTTTGGGGTTTTTTAGCACCTCTCCAAAAGCCTTCCTGCGCAGCAGCATCACATCGTGTCCCATCCCAGGGCTGGGTTTGCCGAGGGGATTTCTTTCTGGCTTGCAATCCTCCTCGAGGTGGGAGCTGCATTGCCTGGCTCCTGATCCCAGGGTGGTCACATCTTCTAGGTCAGAAAGAGGATTCTTCAACAATCACGGAATTTATGGAGTTGGAAGGCACCCGCCAGGATCACCCAGTCCAGCACCTGACCCCGCACAGGACAACCTCAAGAATCCCACTCTGTGCATCCCTGAGAGCATTGTCCCAAGGCTCCTGGAGATTTTAATTCTGAAATTCTGAATGAAGAAAAGACTGAAATTCTTATGAAGAAAAACCAAGAAACTAAACGCAAAGATAAACTGGCGTCCCTTCACACAGAAACACTCATCCCAGGAACACGAAGCAGAAGCTTCCACGCTGAAACCTCAAGGATCAGCCTCTCGAAGACCAGCCCAAATCTTGCATTCCAAGATGGAATTTATACACCCGGCATCCAGCGGGAGGGGGCTGGAAGGAAAAGAACAGCAGCAACTTCCCACCTCTCCCGAAAACCACAGGCTCTGCCCCCGGGAGCTGCAGCCCGGGCTGCCGGACCCGGCTTGGAGAGGAGCCGCTGGAAGCGCCCGCCCGGGCCCGGCCTTCCAAGCTGCGAACAAAGGCGCCCTTAAATGTGGTTTGATTGACGCAAATCAAGAGCCGGAGCGGGTGATTCATCGCCGCTCGATTGTGTCGCACGAAAGCGGCGTGGGGACGGAGTGGCCGAGGCAGCCCATGCGGCCCAGCACCGGGGCCGCGCTCCAGCCCGGGCCCCTCAGGAGCAGGGGAGGAGTAATTCCCCCTCTTTCCCCCACCCTCCCCTCACAAAGACATTCAGGATTTTCCCAGGTTGTAATTAGCAGCTTGCCGCAGCTCCCCGCAGCTCGGCGGGGAAGGTTTAGCGCCATAAATAAAGGCACAATCGCGGATAACCCAGGGCCACCCCGCAGCCGATCCCCGCTGTGCCACGGGCGTGCTCCGACCTTTCTGCGCCCAACCCCAACCCCCATTCCCTCTCTCCCCACGGAAATGACATTTTCCCTCCTCTTTTCCCGTCCCATGAGCTTCTCAAGAGCAGGGCCGGGCTGGTTTGGGGCTGGGACATGCAGGTTTTATCATTTCCTACGGGGAAAGAACCCCAAACCGCGGCTCCCGTGCGGACCCCGAGCCGGTCCCGCTCTCCTTCGGGAAGCTCTGCCCCGGGATGCGGACAAAGTCGGGATCATGGAATGGGTCAGCCTGGAAAGCAGGAGCAGCCTGGAAAGCAGGATCAGCCTGGAAAGCAGGACCGGCCTGGAAAGCAGGAGCATCCCAGAGCACGCTGCCCAAGGATCCTTCCTTCTCAGTCCGACTTAATTAAAGACTTTCAAGTTTGTCAGAAGCGGCACGGATCACAAATCCCTAGTTCTCCTAGCTGGAAAAAGAGTGGGAATTGGGGGAAAGAGCTGCTGGAGGGTCCCCGCCACCGGCAGCAGGCTGGGGCTGTGCTGCTGCAGCTCCCCCACCACACACAAAGAGAGCAAACAAACTTCTGCCATAATTAACTCATGAAAATGACACCATTATGTTCCTGCAAACAATTAGGAGTCAAAAGAGAATGTACAAAGATCCTGCCAAACGCCACAAAATAAACTGAAGACATTGTTTCGTGCTAATTTTCTCGTAAACCATTTCAAGACAAACGTGACTGTAGGTAAGAAAATTCCAACAGCCGTGACTTCGGAGGTCACTCTTCAATCCAAGGAGCACCCTGGGGTGGAAAAGTGGATTTCAGTGGATTAGGAGTGGAAAAGGGTGTCAGGATCTGCCCAGTGGCTTGGACCAAACCTCTGCTCCTCAGCCTTCAGCTCTGCTAGCATGGCAATCCACGGCAAAGCCTCTGCATCCTGAGCTGGCTTTGCTGGAACGAGACCATGTTTGCACCTGAGCTTCCCAAAGAGAAGTCAAAAATGACTCCAACATCCCTGCAGCTGGAGCAGCCTGAGGAGAAGCCATTCCAACAGCTCCAGCATGTCAGAACTAACTCCCGAGGGCGAAAACAGAGCGAGGGGGAGCAGAACACAAGGAGAGATTTCTCAGAAAGGCATTACCGTGGAAGAGCGAAGTACAGCGAGTTTAATCCCTCAGCGCTGCAGTTGTCACCGCTCCTCAGGTTCTGCCTTAGTCATCGCTGGGGGATGAAAAAACCAAACTGACTGGAAGAGACAAAACCCTCCTGAAGTTCCAGCAGCGCCCAGGCAGTCATGGCAGGAGTTTTGCTCCCCCCTCCCCCGGAATTGCTGCCCAGGAATCTGGCAGGATGTGCCTTCAGCTGTGCTCTCCAAACAACAGATCGCTTCTTGTTCCAAACGGGCCGGGGAAGGGATCCTGCAGGCAGCACCCTGCAAGCAGCTGCCTGCAAGAGTCAACAGCTGGAAGCTGAGAGAAATTATTTCAAAAATAGAGAGGGTAGCGGGAGATCAACGTGCGAAGATCAGGACAAGGTGACGGAAAAGAGCAAATACTTTTGTTTATAGGATGAATTTCTGTAGCTCTCAGGGTTTGGGGCTTGGGGGAACTGTCAGCGTGACTAACATCTTTAGGAAGTCCAGAAATGAAATCTCGCCTTGTTTTTGGCTTAATGCAGGAAATCAGCTTTAATGACAACCTACAGTTAGCTCTGGAGTAATTTTCTTTCTGCTTCATTGACATACATGACAAGACTTTATTAGCAGGGCTAAAATTAAAAACAAAACATTTTTCCCAGCTGCACAGAATGCTTAATGCACACTCTGACACCTCAAGAAAAGAGACCAAAAAACACTATTTCAAAGCAATTCCATCACCTTTTTGTATTTCAGCTTTTCCTGGTCTTTTTTTTTTTCTGATTTTCCATCAGAAGTTTTGCACTTGGCACAACCACAGATTTTTCATCATCAAGACTAACCACTGTCCAGCTCGTTTTCATGGAATCCCAGAATGGTTTGGGTTGGAAGGGAACTTAAAGCCCATCTTGTTCCACGGGCAGGGACACCTTGCACCATCCCAGGCTGCTCCCAGCCCCAATGTCCAGCCTGGCCTTGGGCACTGCCAGGGATCCAGGGGCAGCCACAGCTGCTCTTGGCACCCTGTGCCATGGCCTGCCCCATCCTCAGTGTAAAAAACCCTTATTTTTTATATCTGATCTAAATCAGTCCTCTTTTAGCTTAAATACCTTACCCCTTCTCCTGCCAGTATTTTTCATACCCTGCATTCTTCAGCTGTGTTAAGCCTTGTGAGGTAGGCACTCAAAAAGCTTCAAATTCGGGAGGAACCACCTCAGATTACACTGTATTAAAAAAGAATCAAGTCATTTAAAAAGAATTTTTAAAAAGCAAAGGTTTTAAAAGCTAAATGGCTTTAGGCCACTGAGCTCGTTTGCTGTTTGGTATCCAATAATCCTTCCACGATTTTCCAAGTGGAAGCAGCAGCTCCAAAAGGTTTCATCCTGCAGGCATCCCTTAAACCTGGTGCAGCCTTTAAAATCTTTCTGCACACAATGTTCCCTAAAAAAATGTTCTTACGGGAATCTTTCATCTATTCAGATGCTTCTTCTAATGATAGGAGTTGGGATTGTGTGAAATCCTAAAAATACTGAGTCGGTTCAGGATCTGTGTTGCCCAATGGGATTGGGTGGTGAGGCACTGTCAGAGGCTTCCCAGGGAAGCTGTGGCTGCCCCTGGATCCCAGGAAGTGTCCAAGGCCAGGCTGGATGGGATTTGGAACAACCTGGGACGGTGGGAGGTGTCCCTGCCCACGGAAGGGGCAGAATGGGATGAGCTTTAAAATCCCTTCCCACCCAACCCAGTCTGGGATTGCCAGATCTGGTTTTCATCATTCTTGTCACGTGGGTAATTTCCAGTTATCCAATCTGCAGCAGAAACATGGCTTGGCTTTTTTATAGAAATTTTAAGCAGGAGCGACGGTTGAAAAGCTTCAGAAAAAAATAATTAAAAAAACCCCAAAACCTAGAAGATTTTGCTTGAGCCAGCATTAGAGAAAAGAGAGGGAGGAGACAAAGAGTAAGGAATTATGATAGTGGAAAGAAAATATAGTTTTGCTAATCTGCAGAGAGAAGTTACCCAAGAAGTGATCCTGCAGCACAGCAAACTCCTCCCAGGACTCCCCAGTCCAACTCCAGCTGCAGCCCTCACCTAAAAACCTCCACTAAGGTAAATAACCCAAATCCTCGTTTACAGGGGTCAGCAAGAGCAGAGTCCTTGACACGATCAGCAGTGTTTTCCCCTGGCTCCTCCTGAAACTGCAGCTCGGGGCAGGATGGTGGAGCAGGACTTCAGTGCCTGTGTAATGAGTGACCAGACCAGGAGGGGAGCGCAGGACGGAGCCACTAAAGCCCAGGATGGCCACGAGGGGAGCAGAGGATGGAGCC
>VZRF01002300.1:82798-112026 GCA_013396875.1 Vireo altiloquus
AGGATGGAGCCACTAAAGCCCAGGGATGACCACGAGGGGAGCGCAGGATGGAGCCACTAAAGCCCAGGATGGCCACGAGGGGAGCAGAGGACGGAGCCACTAAAGCCCAGGGATGACCACGAGGGGGGCGCAGGACGGAGCCACTAAAGCCCAGGGATGACCACGAGGGGAGCAGAGGATGGAGCCACTAAAGCCCAGGATGACCACGAGGGGAGCAGAGGACGGAGCCACTAAAGCCCAGGATGGCCACGAGGGGGGCGCAGGACGGAGCCACTAAAGCCCAGGATGGCCACGAGGGGAGCAGAGGATGGAGCCACTAAAGCCCAGGGATGACCACGAGTGGCTCAAGGCTGCAGCTCCTCCGCTCTGCCCTGCCTCGTGTGGCCAGAACGCTCGGTCCGGGTCGGTTTGTTTGTTTTGTGCCTGCTCTGTCTGATTAAAAACAAGTCAGTCACCCAAATAAAGCAAACATTGCCGCCGCCCAGCAGGAGCTGTCTGCAGGGCTGACCCCAGCCGTGTTCCTGACACGCGGGGCTTCCTCTGCGACTCAAAAACCAGCTCCACGTATTTACTGTACAGCTGCAATTGCATTTGCTAAAATTGCATTTTCTGAATTCTCTAGACACGTCGGGGATGTGATTCCTGAAGAGCTTCGGCTGATCAATCATTTACATCACTTGGGTACCAGTTTGGCAGCTGGGGGAAGGAGAGAGCTGGGGATGCTCACCTGGGGAGGAGAAGGCTCCAGGGAGAGCTCAGAGCTCCTTGCAGGGCCTGAAGGGGCTCCAGGAGAGCTGGAGAGGGACTGGGGACAAGGCATGGAGGGACAGGACACAGGGAATGGCTTTAAGCTACAAGAGGGTAGATTTAGGTGGGATATTGGGCAGGAATTGTTCCCTGGCACAGAGTGCCCAGAGAAGCTGTGGCTGCCCCTGGATCCCTGGCAGTGCCCAAGGCCAGGCTGGACATTGGGGCTTGGAGCAGCCTGGGGCAGTGGAAGGTGTCCCTGCCATGGCAGGGGTGGGATGGGATGAGTTTCAAGGTCCCTTCCCACCCAGGCTATTCCCTAATTCCCTGAAATTCAGTACAGCAGAGATCCAGGTAGGGAAGGGGCACCTTCCCAAAAAGCTCCCCGAGGAGCAGGCAGACCCTCAGCCCCTGCTCTCCCCGCAGTGGGAATCCCTGCCCAGGTTGCTGAGTGGTTTTGCACCCCAGGAGAGCACGGAGGGCTCGGAGCTGGCCCTGGGAAGAGGCTCTGGAGCTATTTATAGCAGCCCAAGGTGCGTGTGCAGACAGGGAGCAGCTTGTTTTCCCAGGAATTGATCTGCACGGGCGGATTATATAAACAGTTGTTTCTCGCTCATTTCCACACCGCCGGCATCTCCCGGGGTAAGAACGTGCCTGTCAATACAGCAGCTGCTCGCAGGCGGCAGAGCCGGCAGCAGCTGCGGCGCCGGGAGCTGGCAGTTCTAGGTGAGCTCGGGAAAAAGATGTTCCAAAAATACAGCTGCGAGGCCGTCACGTGCAGCTGGATGCGGGCAGAGGAGAGCCCTCCTCTCCCTCCGCGCCATCCTGCTGCCGTTTGACAAAGCCTAAAGCCAATTTTCTCACCACAAATCCTCCTCCAAGCCTCTCTGCACGAGTCTTTTTCGATGGGAGGCTTCGTATCCAGCCTCTGTTTTGGGGAAAGCCGGTCCAATTTCTTTGAAGGCTATTCATTCTACTTCAATAGTTATTTGCTCCTGCCCCACGGCATTCTGCAATGATTCTATCAGAGCAAATAAAGGCTGGGGAGCTGCTATAAACAGGTAGAGAAGCAATAACCACACGTGTGAGCACTCTGCTTTATCTGGCATCATCCAGGGCACACCTCATCTCTTTCAGGTTAATCAGATTTTCAGAGCAGGACCCAAAAGCTGCAGTTTAACTCCACAGCATGAGGAATGTTCCCCGCACAGAAATTCCTTATCTCTTCTCCATTTTAAAATTTAATGACAAACTGGAGGGGAGAGCCAAGGCTGCAGCCTGGTTACTGCACACTCAAGAGCTCGGGGCCCTGAAACTCCCTTTCATCTGCGGCAGAAGCCACTGGAAAAGAGGGGGAAAACCAGCAGCAAGCTTTTGTTTTGCCCTGGGTGATGTGCCCAGGTGGGTTCTGCTGGCCGGGCATTGCAAAAGCAGCACTCACCTCCAGGGCTGTTGAGCAACACGCTCCGACCTCTGTCGCAACTGCAGAGGTGAACTGAGCACTGCTGGGGAAAATCCATCTCCTCCAGCTGAGGCAGCAGTGGATCACAGGAGGGATCCCAGGGCTGCACCTGAGCAGCTGCTCTAAAACCCACAGGAGCTCGGCTGACACTACAGCAGCAGACTCACCCCTACAGAAATCCCTCAGCAGCCATCACTACACCCTCCGAGCCTGGAACAGCCTTCCCCAAGAGCCACAAACCCCTCCAGGCTAACACACCCCACACACGCTCTGCTGCAGCCTCAGCAGGTGAGAAGGCATTTCCCTCCTCCACATCCTAGCAAAAAGTGCCCAGGAGACCTTTTTTCGTTCCTTTAGACACTAAAAAGGCAAGCTCAAGTCAGCCCTGAACAAATGCAAAATACTGCATTTGCTGTCCTCACTGCTGGCGGTTGCCCCTCTCTGGGGATGGAGACAGCATCATGGAATCTCAGAATGGTGTGGGTTGGAAGGATCATCTTTAGGATCATCTTTAGGATCATCTTTAGGATCATCTTATTCCAACCCTCCTGCCATGGACGGGGATGTCACCCACATGCTGGTTTCTGCACAGGAGATGCACCTTGGCATGTATGTGCATATATCCACATTCAAGGTGTGTTTTGGACATACCATCATATTTAACACCACTAGGAACTCCCATTTATCATGGAAAGCCCATTAGCCACTGCTGCTGCTTCCATTCACACAGATCCCTGTGCTTTTTGCACGGGCCTGGAGAGGTGGGGTAAAGGGGAAACAGCTTCCCAGTGCCAGAGGGCAGGGCTGGATGGGATATTGGGAAGGAATTGCTCACTGGCAGGGTGGGCAGGCCCTGGCACAGGGTGCCCAGAACAGCTGTGGATCCCTGGAAGTATCCAATGCCAGGCTGGATGGGGCTTGGAGCAGCTTGGGATGGTGGGAGGTGTCCCTGCCCATGACCACAGTGGCACTGGATGAGCTTTAAGGCCCCTTCCAACCCAAACCATGGGGATTCCATGCCCCACAAGTGAAAGATGTGCAGTATGGGAAGCCTAGTGCCCCCAGCAGTCACCTGGACCCAAGCCCTTCTTCAGCAAGGCAGAGATTTACCTGGGGCTGATCCTCCTCATGCCCACAAAATGCTGTACTCCTGACTGACCTTACAGTCTGCATCCAGACACGGGAAAAGCTGCAATGTGGGGGGAAGGTGGCGAGGGGATGGAGGCAAGCCCTCCCTCCCAGCATGGATGCCACCAGGCAGCAGCTCCCCTGAGCTCCCTTGGCTTTTTAAGGGAAGATTACAAAGGTTTAGAAAGCAGCAGCTGCCTTGGGGTGAGACGTGAAACAATCAGCTTGACTCCGTGCCACGCTCCAGCTTGCAGAGAAAACATCATTTGCAGCAGTGGCAGCGAGCCTGCAGGTGAGTGCAGCCCAAAGAATTGCTGTTTGGGGAAAAAAAATCCCCAAGTATAGATGGGTTAGCAGCAGAGATAATGGCATCGCCCTCCAAAGGCGTCATCCACCCTGAAACCTGGGGAAAATACATTCCACACGTCCATTACCTGCTGCCTGAAACCAGCACCAAAATCTCCTCCTGTGCCAGCAGGCTCTGTGTCCAGGATGTTAATTAGTGCTCCTTTCCCTCCTGCCACGGGACGAGGGCCAGGTAAAAGCTCTGCACAAGTCAGTGTGATTAATGTGCCAAATCTGCCATTGGCTGCCCGTCACGGAGGAGTCACACCGCTAATTCACAGCTCCAGAAGACACAAACACGTTCCATGCCTTCCTGAAGCCAGCCAGCATCAGCTGCCTCCTCCCCGCAGAGCTGACAGGGCTCAGGGATTGAAACCCACGGCTCCTCACAAAGCAGACTGCAACAGTACCATCAACCCAAAGAGTCTGCAAGTTAATTCCTATCAGCCTTTAATTAAGCTGCTTTCTAGACGTTTCCCTTTATTATTGCCTCAGTGTCACAGATAAATGGAAAGTTATTCCAAGTGCATCCCCTAATAACAGCACAGCTTTAAAAGCACTTGTCCCAGAGAAGCTGTGGCTGCCCCTGGATCCCTGGAAGTGTCCAAGGCCAGGCAGGATGGGGCTGGGAGCAGCCTGGGATATGCTGATGTCCCTGCCCTGGAAGGTGTCCCTGCCCATGGAACTGGATGATCTTTGAGGTCCCTGCCAGCCCAAACCATTCTAGGATTCTATGGAAACTTGTTTTGGGAAACCTTATGCTCCAGGAATCGGATTTTAGACAAGAGTGCTTATAGAAACTATCAGTGCTTTCTTCTGCTGTGGGATTTGGGGCCAGGGAAACCCCAGGAGCAATAGTTAAAGCTTTTTTTAAAAAAAGTGAATTACAGCAACTACGCTGGATGAAAACATGAAAGAAGTGACAGAGAAATACACTGCACTGAAAGCCCAGGCCAGTCTGAAACTGCTCACTGCTTTTCCTTCCTTTTTCACATTTATTTCACTTGTTTAGGGCCTGTTTTCTGCAATTCCTGCGTGGAGAACATCCATCACCTGTCTGTTCACGGAGCCATCCAGCCAGGACCCACCCAGGCTCACACCTGATGCTTTACCAAGTCCAAGTCAAGTTCAGCATCCCTCTCCACTGAGCCATCATCATCATCACCACCACGCCTGGACCACCACGGCCACATAAACACCTAAGAGGACTCCCCAGCACTTCAGAAAACCCCTGCAGCAGCCTGGGATGAAGCAGCAGGGGAGAGAGGCACAGAGTTCAGGAACACTGAGGGCAAGGACACGAGTGAGGCAGAGCTGGTGCTGGTTCCCCCCACGGGGGACAGAAATATCCCCATTTGTGTAAATACAGCCTTAGTCAACAGGGCGACAAATCCGCACAGAGATAAATGTCACCCGCTGACGTCAGTGCCACAGCAACCTAATCAAAGTACAGCCTTCAGCTATTTTTAAACCCCAGTTAAAGTATTTTTCTTTAAAAAGAAAAAAAAAAAAAGAAATATCGTTAAAACCCATCTTAAAAAAAAACAAAAAACAAAAAAAACCCAACCAAACTTGAAAAATCAATGTATTTAGCAGTAAAACGGAGCTGAAATATTTCTTTCTCCCTGCTGCCGTGGCCATACAAGCAGAGCTGTACCCAAGCCCGAAACTCGCTGTTCCATCTGATGCGTCAGCGCACTAGAAAGCAAAAGATAAGGATTTGGGAAAGCGAACACATCAGATTGGCACTGGCCTTTGTATTGGAAATTTACCCAGACAGGTTAAAAATAACACGGCGAGCGCTGGGAGCCATGCTGAAGGTCGCTGCTGCCGGGAGCTGCTGCTTGTGCCGTGGGTGACACCCCAGTGCCACTGCCAGGGTCCTGTCCCCACACACACCCCAGGGATGTGGGGGCTGCTGGGGACCAGCACGGGGAGAGGCTGAGCCCCACACTTCCTCCACAGACCTGTTTTCCTTCCCAGAACCAGTCCTGTGGGACTGAAGCTGGAAGGAGCCGTTCCTGCCAACATTCCCATTCTGCATTCCCATGGTTCCGAGGCCCCTCTGCAGTGTCAGTAACACAGCAGTGTTCACACTGAGCTCCGCACTGATCCTTAAATGGCTACCTAGAAACAGAGACCAGACAGGAATAAAGGAAAAAAAGGTATTTATTTGAAAGGCCTTCAGATGCACACTTTTGGGTTCCAGAGGCTCCTGCCTCAGTGCATCCCAAAATGGACAATGCCAGCTCCCGAGTTCTTCCCACTTTGATATCAGCATCAATTGCCCAAGCAGAAGCCAGGCAAGGATGGAATTTGCCCAAGCTTGCCCCCCTCTCCCCAAGATGAAGGTTTGCAGGGCCCAGGAGGGTCTGGGTGTCCTTGGAGAGCGAGCTGGAGAGGCTTTGTTATGTCAGTGTGAGCATGAGAGAACAGCACTGAACGAGCTCCAGGGAGCTGCAGAGTCACACTGGGCACTGCAGGGCTGGGAACAGAGAAAAGTTAAACCCTAAGGCATCAGCACAGAGCTCCTCCCCAAGCTTCAGGCCTTGCAGAGCTCAGCGAGGAGAGAGGAGCACTCACACCTCTGCAGGAGAGCTGGTCAAACACCCACCAGGAGCACCCTGAGGGGATGTCCTCTGTGGTGACCATGTCTGGGCTCTCCATGGTGTCCCTTTGGAAAGAAACCACAGAATCCCCAAGGCTGGAAGATGCTTTCAAGATCATCCAGTCCAAACACCAACACAGCCTCGCCGTAATCACCCCTGGTGATATCCCCAAGTGCCACATCCAGGTGCCTCTGCAATGCTTCCAGAGACTCCACCACCACTCTGGGCAACTTACTGCAGTGCCTGACCACTCCTGCAGTGAATTTTTTTCCCAATATCCAATCTGAACCTCCCCTGGCACAACTTGAGGCCTCCCCCTCTCATCCTTTCACTTGAGGTGCAGCAGAAGAGCCAAACCCCCACTTTGCTACAACCTCTGTCAGGTGCTTGTAGAGAGCAATGAGGTCCTCCCAGAGCTTCTTCTTCTCCAGAAGGAGAGTTGGAAAGGAAGCAATTCCCGCTGGGAACACCTGATTCTGGACCTCAGAGGTGCCAGAGGCTCTGCTGCATCCTTGCAGTTGTAAAGTTTTCTGCCAACGCTCTGTGTGGGGGAGAAGTTAAATCTTCAGTTTAAGCTCAGGCTCCACAGAGAACTTGCAGAAGTCCCCACTGGGTGTTGGCAGAGATGAGCAGTGAGCACATGCCGTGCACCCAAGTCCTCTTTCCACGCTGTCCTTGTCAGGAGAGGCGGCACAGGTTGGATGCTCTTGGGAATGGCTGGCAGCAAGTGCTCACACTGATCTCTTCTTGTTTCAAAGGAAGAAAAGTGCTGTTTAAGAGGACCGAGAATCTTTAATTCTTCCTTCACCTGGAATGTGCAACCGATTTAAGGGTTTCTTGGAAGTTATCTGTACTTAACAAGGGGATTCCTCAGCGCAGGAGGAAGAAAGACACAAGGGAAGGGAAGAGAAAGATTCCTGTCTGCTCCCACTCAGTGGGATCACACACACACCTCGACTCACCAAGATGCACACACCAAGACCAAGACAGATGTGCATCGATCCCTCTCTCAGCCCAGGGCTGCCTTATTTAATGGGAGACAGCAGAGACAAACCTCTGGGATGAACCAGCGGTGGAAGAATCCATCTCCCCAGCAGAGAGAATCAATGATTATCCATTTTCCCTTTTATCCCCCTCGTCGCACGGCGAATTGGAGCGAACGAGCTAACTGCAGCTCCCATCTGCTCCCCTCCCAGATGTTCCTCCAGCTCCGGAATCCCCGGCAGAGCCCGCACCAAACCTGTCCTGATGGGATTCTCTTGCCAAATTTAAACATGACAAGCAAAGCAGCTTCCCTTGGAATGCTAAATTTAGTGCAGCTTGACCGTGTAACCCACAGAGCCGGACACAGGAGGAGCTCTCCCGGGACTCCCCAGTTGTGTCCAGCTCATTTCCAGTTGGGAATACGCTGCCTCGTGGGTCTGGAGTAGCACAGAGACTCTAATTACATAAAAGAACACAAGCACAGAATAACAAAGTCTTTAAGCAAGAGCCATGCTGAGAGCTCCGAGGTCCCCCGCAGCACTTTCCCAAATAAAACCCCACATTCGGGGAGGGGGGGGGGAGGAACACAAAGTGCATTTACTGTAGCACTGGCGGATGAAAAATTGTAATTGCTCTGCCTTGACATCTGGTTTCCATTTCGCTCCCATTCTATCAGGTTACATAACAAACAGATGATGCACCAGAGCCTCGCAGTTCTTCGGCAAAGTCTTGTGCCGACTCGGTGTTTACATTCCTCCGCATAAAAATTCAAGCTATGCCACACACACAGGCGTGTTCGAGGCAGACAGAGCTCGGAGACAAACGAGAAATTCGCAGAGGAAGAGCAAGGCTGCTGATTGGGGAGTGTGGGCGTGTTTTTAATAGAAGATTCCGTACAGAAAATCCTCCGCCGTCCCCATCCGCTTCGGGAGCTGAGCGTGCACCCGCGGCTGTGCGGACAGGGTTTGTAGGAGCGAGCCAAAATCCCACCCTGCCCCGTTATCCAACCAAGTGCCACCTCCAGGGCCTCCCTCCACCTTCTCCTTTGGGTTTGTTTGGTTTTTATTTTAAAGAAAACGGCGCTTTTCAGTCACTCTGCTGTCAGGGTGATTCACAGCCTGGAGAGCGCGTGGCGAGCGCTGGGACTCAGGCATCCACTCGGCTGACCCTGTCCCCAGACATCACAGGCTTTCTTCTGAGTCAACAGCACATCCTTCCTCGGCAGCAATTCAGGAAGTCGTGCAGCGCTAATAAAGCTGACTCAGGCGAGGCCAGGTCCCAGAGAATCCCCCTCTTCCCTCCCCGAAACACCGGCACGCAGGAACCAACGCACCGAGAGCTGCAAAGCCACCGAGCTTCTCTCTCCAGTTCGATCTGGAATAATCCTGAATTATTCACAAGTCCAGTGTCATTGGATTTTGTTCACAAAGTATTTTCTATGGTTCACAGAAGCAGCAAGCGTCCCCAAGCTTTAAGTCACCCCCGAGCTCCTCCTTGCCAGCTTGGCCTTCTTTAACTTCACTTTTTGGGCCAGGATTATCGAGCACCAGAACAGCCAGAATTATAAACTCATCTCACATATCATTCTATATTCTGCTCTCATTTTGGGCTCTCTGTTCTGCTTCTTAGAGGCCATAAACACCTCGTGCCTGTCACTGGTGCAGGTCAACACTCAGCTTCCTCAGGAACGAGCCACTCTAGGATTGGAATTGATACCTCCAGGAGAGAGCAGTTCCCACAGGGACTGGCCAGCCTCACCACCACGGGTTGTTTTTGAAGGAAGCAGACATGGGACCCTCTCTCAGCTGCAGCTCAAGGGGTGTAAAACATGTCCTGTGAGAGGGTACAAGATCCCCTTGCGCTGTGTTTGGGAAACGCCAAGGCTCCCTGCGGATGAGACCTCTCCGAGCAGGAGGTCACTGACATTCCAGCTGGAGCCAAACGTGAAGATGATAAGAGCCCCGATGGACATTGCTGCAATGCCTGCTGATTTCCGTGGCTGGCTCCTCTCCTCGCGTTATCCTCACACCAATCTGCACGCAGCCACGCGCCGAGGTGCCAGGGTGGCACCAGGAGCAGTGCAGGCATTACTCATGGGGCAGGCAAGTGGAAAAACGCTCCAAAACACCAGTTTTTGGGAGGCCTGTTCCTCAGGTAGCACAGGTTATCTCTCTGCTGCCAGCTCGGGCAAAGACAACAGCAAAAAAAAGACATTTTCCTGGTCAGAGAACCACTTCTGGCCACGTCGTAACAATTAAGCACCAAGAAAGCAATTAGTAGCATTGACTCAGAAGGAACACACAGCTCTAGGTGTAAGACACACCATGAGGTGTTTCTCCCTCTCTTTCCACCCTGATCTAGGTTCTTAGAAAGCCCACAAAGCAGCAGCTTAGGGGAAGAAAGAAGGGAAAAGCAAAGAAATGGAAGGAAAAAAAAATCCAACCAATCAATGCCACTGCCATTATAAAACTCCAACAACTGAAATATTTCAGGTGCCCCACAGAAATTCCATGAAAACTAAGCATGCAGGGCAAGAGCGAGGAGCAGAGGCAGAGCTGCTGTAGCCAACAGCCCCAGCACTGAGACCTCAAGGGACACAGGCAGTTCCTTACTCCAGGACGTAACTTTACACCTACCCACACTTTGCTGCACTTCAAGCATCCCAATTAATGTGTCTGTCCTCCCATCTCACCTCTGGGAGATCCTCAGCTGTCCCTCTGCTAAAACACCTCAGGGGTTTAGTCTGTGCTGGTGAGATGTTTACAGCTGGTGAAGGATTGTGCTTCGGACACCTCCTCCTGCTGCTGGGGGGCAAACCAGGCAGCAAAGGGGTGCTCTCCAAAATCAGCACGCAGCCCAGTGAAAACAGGTCCTGGAGTGTGCCAGGAGCAGAACAGGGAACGCCACAGGGAGGCCAAGGGATGTGGAGAGGGTTTTCATTCCTCCCAGCACCTGTCTCAGAGCAGCAAGCGGCGCTGCGAGGAAAGGACTGCAGGACTCTGCCTCGCTCAGAGGCCAGGATGGAAAAGCTGCTCCTCCAGCACCAAAAACTTTTAAGTGCTTATTCATCCCCGCTTGTCATCCGTAAGCAAACTACTCCTCCATTCAGCACAGACTGGCAGCATGCAAAGGCGTAGCTCAGGAGCCCTCTCTTTTACTATTATAAACGCTGCTATTTTTGCCTTTGAGCCTCCGGTATCACAAATCCCACATCCCTCACACGGCCTCACTCCCTGCGCTCTGCTGTTGTGTCTTCCCGAGCTGGAGGTGTTTTCCTGCACCTGCCGGGAGCAGAGCTGTGTGCACTGCTGCTCGTTTGGAGCCCAGGCCAATTAATCCAGTGCAGCTTAATTAATCCAGTGGCGGCATGTGCTGCACCATCAGCTTTTGGCACCCATGGCACCTCTGCCACCAGTGGCCAGGGAAGAGCTGCCACTCCAGGGCACCTCCAGGCATCCCAAACCCTCCTCCTGCTCTTCCCACTGAGTTTTCCCTTCTGCCCCACCAAACATGTCCCAGGTGCCAGCACGAGGCTGGGTCAGCAGGACCAAGGGCACAGGCAGAGGTGAGCAGCCCAAGGAGGTGCAGGATGCTCAGGGTGATCCCTCACTAGGTGACACACAGTGTTTGCCATCCTGCACCCAAGGCAGCACCTCCTGAGCTTGGGACTGAGGGGCAAAACACCTCACACAGCTCAGTTCCACTTTCCCAGCATCTAGAAAAAGGGCTTGAGCTGAAATTGTGACCTGGGGATGAGAGAGAGCACAGCTCGAATGCCTCTGACTGCATCCAAGGCCTGAGCCAGTTCCACCTTCCCAGCCATCTAAAGAAAGGGCTTGAGCTGAAATTGCGACCTGGGGATGAGAGAGAGCAGCTCGAATGCCTCTGACTGCATCCAAGGCAGTCTCCTTCCCCAGGAGATGTGGAAGCTCCGAGTCAGAAATGCTCTAATTAATGTCAAAGTGGCCAGCAGCCTCTCGTTTCAGTTTGGGAGGAGAAGCAATTCCTCCCTCCAGGAGGGCGAATTTTTCCTCCCTGCATCACAAAGGTACCCTTAGTCAGGGAAATCATTAACTTGGAAGAGGCAGAGCGGTAAATAACGTGGATCTAAGCAGATAAATCACGCAGAATTTGCCAATACCGAGAATATATTAACAAACCAAGATGTTATTAACAACTTGCAAATGTGACAAAAGCGGTGAAGCTCGCAGACACGATGAAAACACAGCCCTGGTGGGAAACAGTAAGGAAAAAATATTAAAGGAGTGAATATTGAGCATCCTGCCTCTTTCATAAGCTTTGGAAGCTGTCGGTGGGATGGCATCTCTGCCAGATACAGCCTCACCAGCAACAGCTCCTAAACACCAACTACTGCTTCATACTGCAAAATAAAACCAGCTGAAGATCCTGGGGGGTGAAAAGGCTGCTCAAAAGAAACAGTCCCACATTTATTTCTTGCCAGAGGGAAAAGGAGTTTCTAGCACGACAGAACTCATCTCCCAGCACAAGTGTGTCTCTCCTCCTGCTCGAGCCACAAATGTTTACGTGCCTAAGCCAACCACCCCATCATTATTTGTGAATAAAAACAAGCTCCTTCTGCACAGCTCCCTGCCTTCAGGAGCCTGGAAAGCCAAATGAGATGCTGCAGCCACACTCCTTTATCCCAGCTCACCATCCCTGGGAGGGAGGGCTCATCCCAGAGCAGAGCCAGGCTGCTGCCACACAGACCCAGCTTTAGGGACTGGTGCCTCCTGAAGGGATCCTCCTGCCTGCCTCCACTGCAACAAACAGCTCCAGCAGTGGGAGTGAATCCAAAACAGGAAGGAAGTCATGAATTTCAGAGCCCACGTGGTGGTTTTTTTTGAGCACTTCCAGGGATGGAGTGGCTGAGTTATAACCAAAAGCATCCCTGGCAGGAGATGGCTTCAGCACCCAAACCGATAATAAACACTGAACAAACACTCCCACCCCACCTAAAATCACCTACGTGGCACCAAAAAAAAATAAAAAATCAAGAGAACCCCTTTTGTAGAGTTCCAAAGTACTTTCATTCTTCAAAAAAAAAAAAATCTAGGAACGAAAAATCCAATTTAAGTGCAAACTCACGAAAAGGTACAGAGCGATGATTTAAAAATGCAGAAACAAAACAAAGAGCAGAAAAATATACCAACCACCTAGAGAGAAAAAAAAGGGCCAAAAACCAATGAAGAAAATCAGCACCACGCTGATGCCCTGTGCAGAGACACCTGAATGGGGAAATGAGTGTGTCTGTAGGGGTGTGAGCAGCAGCACCCAACACCCCGAGCCAGGCCGAAGGGAACACGATGAAAAACCCCAGGAAATGCAGAATTTATCCAATCCCCCATCAGGCTGAGGGAGAGCCATGCCCTCCTTTCTGGCCATGCAAGAGCCAACTTTGAGCGGTTTTCTCATCAAAATAAAGGTGTTCTGCCTCTGGAAGCACTTCCAGACCCAAATCACATCCAGGCCTGCCCTTCCTCCAGTGTTGATCCATGGGCTGCTTGTTTTTTGGGTCAGGGAGGCTGATAAAGTAAATTTTATTTTTATGAGTTGTTTCGGTTTTGGGTTGGTTTTATTTTTTCTGTCATTTTAGTTGTACCAAGAGCTGAATATTCCCAGCACTGAAAAACAACTTCTTTTGTTGACTTGCCCGTGCACAAGTGGTGTTCTGCCAGTGCCACTGATGGACACAGGGAATGTGTGCAGAGGTTTGTGATGAAACAAGGAGATGGCTTTGGAGCAGCTCCAGCTGGTTTCTCAAAACTGGCAGAAACAAGTGCCAATTCCACCCACGGGTGGGACATCGAGGAACTTTCCCCCTCCCCTCCAGCAGCAGTTTGTGCTTGCGTTTAGACGCAGATTTAGAGAATAATTTAAAAAGAAAAAAAGAAATAAAATAGAAAAAAAATAGAAATAAAATAGGAAACAAACACCACAACTACCGCTATTTCTATATGGTTCTTACTCTCAAGCCTGCTCGAGTGCTCCACGCAGAGGCAGGGCAGCCATGGGGGCAGCGATGCTGGCAGGAGGGAAAAGCTCCAGGAAAGCCCAAAGGAGCAGCACCAGGACAGCCTCCAGGGAGAAACCTCTGCAGCCTGGCAGAGTCTCACCCCCTGACTGAGTGCATCCAGCCCCAGCAGCTCCCTGCAGGAATCCCAGGGCAGGAGGATGAGCATTTCCCAGGTTTCTCACACCCCCCACCTCCAGCAGCACTCGGTTTGCACAACAGTTGTTCCAGCAAATGGCTTTTGCAGAAAGTTCCTTTCATCTGATGGCTGGAACATCTAAAGATCAAGTCCCTGTTGCCCAATGCTTTGGGCAATCGTTCCCAAAACATCACGTTCCTTTGTGCAACTGCTCTCCACGGCTTCCCCGACTAAAGCAAACACCACAACTACCGCTAAAAAAAATAATAATAAATAAATTTTTTTTTTAAAAAAAGGAGCCTGAGCTCAGAGCTAGGAAAGGAGCCTCTCAGGGGAGGTGGAGCAGGGACAGGAGGGCTGGGAGGCAGCGAGCAGAACCCCGAGGAGGGAGGAAAAGGGGCTTGCAACACGAGCTGCAGCAGCTCTGACACCCCGAGCAGCCACTCTTGGACTTGACCACTCCACAGCTGCAAAATTGGCAACCTCTGGCCTACTTTGGGGCATGTTAGAGTCCAACTGTATTTACGCTGACAGAGACAAGCAAAGGTTGTGACGATTTATTGACGCAAGAGCTATTTTGTGCTCCATGCCAGAAATTAATCAGTGGAGGAGGAGGAATTCTCTTTAAGCGCTTTGGTGAGCTGCTAAAAACAACAGGCTGAGGTCTCCCATGGCAAACACCATCAAAAAGGGAGGGAAAGAAAGGAAAAGAAAAAAAAAAAGGAAATTAAAAGGGCAACTTTCACAGAGCAGCTTCTTTAGAAAGACTTGGAACCAGGCAGTGCCTGAGCAGAGCTGCCCTGCAAAACTTTCCCTGCAAAAAAGAAAATACATGAGAGGAATGAATCAGGGCTTCCCCAAACCTCTGTCAACACAACCTGGGGCTGTGTTTGTCCAGATCAGCCTGTCTCAGGTGTATTTGGGGGAGGTGGAGGGGAAGGTGGAGTGACCCTTTGAGTTGCAATTCCGGATAAAAAGAAGGAAAACAGAGACCAACAGTCCTGTCACCCCCGTGAGAGAGCTGCTGCACAGAGCTCCACTCTGAAGGGGAAAAAACAACAAGGAAAAGAGTCTTTAATGCAGACTGAAGGAACAGCATCAGCCCTACCTGCCAAGAAGGCATCACGATAAACCTGTCAAGAGTTACGAGCCTGCAGAACAGGCCTTGCACCTGCTGGGAAGGGAAAAAAAGGAAGGGAAAAAGCCATCTAATGCCAATCAGATTCCTGCTGCTGGCAGGGAAGAGATGCCAGAGCCCTTCTCCTGGGTTTGGTAAGCTGTGAGGATCACATGCTTTCCCCTGGCAGAGGTTCTGTGAGACCAGTGGCACCTTAGCTAGAATAAAGCAAGTTCTTGGAAGTTTCAGAGATTTTTCCTGAAGTGACAGACGTCAAGGATTCAGTACTTGGACGGACTTGTGGAGTTTGGTGTACAGTCTTTTTACTGTTTTGCATGATTTTATGACCAGAGAAGAGATGGTTGGTCTAGCTCAGGCTTTTATGTCTTCCCCCAGGAGCAGCTCAAGTATTTTCTAGATCAGGAGCGGGGTGGAAAAAAAAAAGTTTAAAACTGTTTCTCTTTACAGGCAGCATAAAATAAAGGTCAGAGTTAACAGAGGGGGGTTAAATCCGTTTGAGCAGAAAGCACAAGTTTTGAATGCTGAAACAGAAGGGCAAAACACAATTCTCCAGGGGTTATTTTAACATCCCCAGGCTTTAAGGGTTTCCTGCCCGAAGAGCTGCTGATTGATCCGAGCTCCTGAAGCACCTTTCTGGCAGCAGACACCAAACCCCTGCCCTCGGCTCCACGGGCAAATAACCCAGATTCCAGGACAGTGAAAGGGTCAGGGTTGGTTGTGTTTGTTTTGTTGGGTGTTTTTTGGGGTTTTTTTCCCAAACAAGTGATTTCTCTGAATTCAACTGCAATTTCTCCAACACCCCAATGCCAGCCCTACCCCAGAGCACAGAGAGGTTTCCAGCAGCCTCCTCCACTGCAAGCAGCTCTACCTTGCCCAGGGCTGGAAGTTCCTCCTGGAGGAGAGGGTGGTGCTGCCTTTCCCTGGGCTGAAAATTAAAACCAAAGCACAGTTTATGGGGAAAAGGGGTTTTTACCTCGGGATTTATTTCAGGATCCTTGGGTGCAGCACTTGGTCCAGGTGGAATGGCCCAAAAATGCACACAATTATAGGCTTTGCAAAATTAACATATTTATCAAAGATCCCCCAGTGAGAGGCTGGAGTGAAGCCCTCGTTGTGAGGAACCTTCCCCCTGGCTGGGCCTGTCTGAGGTTCCAAAATGTGTTCTGGAGAGGCCCTTGGTGTCTGGGGCTCCCAGGATGTTTGCTCTCCTGGTTTAACGGTGCCGTGGGGCTGAGCTGAGTTATCAGCCTTGGGAAGTCACAGTGTGTGGGCTAAAAGCACTGAGAGTACATCAAACTATAAAAGAGTGTGTGAGAGGGGTATGAAAGAAAAAGCAAAAAAATCATCCTGGCATCAGTGGCACTGGCAGAACACCACTTGTGCAAGGGGAAAGTCAACAAAAGAAGTTGTTTTTCAGTGCTGGGAATATTCAGCTCTTGGTACAACCAAAATGACAGAAAAAATGAAACCAACCCAAAACCAACTAAACAACTCATAAAAATAAAATTTACTTTATCAGCCTCGCTGACCCAAAAGAATCCACATCACACGTGAGCAGAGGTGGAGATGTATGAACAGCTGCTGTGACAATCCTACCTGTCCTTCCCCTTCCCCAGGCACCCACAGGGAGCTGCTCCTGTCTGACCTTGCTGGGCAATTCCAGCCTCCAGAACAAAGCTGTGTTTTCATTTGTGCACATCAGAGGTGCAGCAGGGCACTGCAAACACAAAGCCTGGCCTGTGGATCCCCTGGCAGAGCCCAGGGCTCAGAGCAGGACCAGCAGTGCCCCACTGAACCCCAGACACACTCAGGGGCTCCTCAGAGCTCCCACAGGAGCTCAGCTGGGGCAGGAGGATCTCAGAAAAGCCCACCCAGGGCTATTCCTGCATGGAGTTCACCTTTCAGTAGGGGTGAGGTCCTTCCATGGGGCTGAAAATCTGCTCCCACACCTGAGCAAATCAGTCCATGAAGCCAAAGGGTGACAGAAATCCCCAGGAGAGCCCCAAGAGCTGCTGAGCATCTCCAGGCAAAGCAGGGCACTGCAGGGAAAGCATCTGATCTTCCTGATCTTCCCAGGAACTGGGATGGAACAACAGGATTTGGATTTTCATCACGGGAACAAAAAACCTTTAAGAGACCTGCTGATATATTAATTTTAGTTTTCTTAAGGGAAGAATAAATTGTGCTCCCCATTTCTCTGTAGTTTGGCAGCTCAAACCTTGCAGGGGTCAAGGCCTTTCTTGTTTCGTGGCCTAAATAGAAATAATAAAATGAATAAATAAAGGTGTGGGGGGGTGGAATTCCTGGTGCATGGCAAGCTCTGGGGAGAGAAGGACTCACAAAGCCTTTCCTGAAGGATGGGAGAGTTACCAACCCCACAACTGTTCATTCTCCAGTCAGGCACCTGCTACTCCATGTTCACTCACTCCTGGCCATCCTCTGACTGAAGGCAGTTTCTGGAGCCGTTAGAGGATGGAAAAAATATACTGAAAACTACACTAAAATGAGAAATGTCACTGCAATTGTTTATCCACTCTTCTTCCTGAGCCAGCACCACAGAGTCACAGAATCTGCAGAGCTGGAAGGGAACCTTCAGGATCATCAGTCCAAGCCCTAGTCCTGCACAGACACCCCAAAACCCCACCCTGGGCATCCCTGGCAGTGCTGTCCTGGAATTCCTGGAGCTCTGGCAGCCTCGGGGCCGTGCCCATTCCCTGGGGAGCCTGGGCAGTGCCCAGCACCCTCTGGGGGAAGAACCTTTCCCTAAAATCCAACCTAACCCTGCCCTGACACAGCTCCAGCCCTTCCCTCGGGTCCTACATGGAAACATCTTCGAATAAAAATACATCTCCAAAAGAGTTTGACTGAGAGCTCTCAGAAATAAGGCCCAGTTTTCCCTTTTGCAGCACCTGCCAAGCACAGGCAGCCAAATTCCCAGACTTAAAGGATGCAGAATGCCATGTCTGGCTGACATCCCTCTGGGACTAGGTGGATTTTCTGCCCCTGCTCCCGAATCACTTTTGGAATCAGTGGGATGAGTGAGACAGTCCTTTGCCACCAGCTCTGCCCCAATTATGCACATCCAGGACACCCCAACAAAGCCTCACCAGCCCAAAGGTGACAAGCTGAATATTTAAAACGAACCCTGAGAAAATATTCCTTGTTAAGGCCAGTAACAAACTTAATTTGGGGCAGTATGAGACGCAGGGCAAACTGGGGTTGACCAAAAGCGAGTGACAAAAACGCAGTAACCTCGCAGAAAAAGGTTTGTCTCCTTTCCAGGTGAGACACAAGATCCCAAGGACTATCTCAAACATTATCACAGAATCACCTGACTTTAAAAGCACGACCTTTTTCATATCCTTTTCCTACCCTGCACTTCATTCTAAACAACCCAGAGTTCTCAGCCTCTCATCACAAGTGCCTGCTTCTCATCTTTGCACTGCAGGAAACATCACAGGCTGAAAAAACTTACTTTAGAAACAGGCTTTTAAAGAATCCCTAAGTGCAAGAACTGCATTTAAAGAAAAAGCAGAAATGAGAGGAACGTACTTGGCAGGGACACTGACCTAGCAGGAACTTCAACTTGAACCCCAAGTTGAAGCACAAAACAATTCTTCTCTTTTGAGGGTACAATAAAACCCTTGTACAGAAAGTCCTGACTATTTGATGCTCCAGAAAGTGAAAACTTCACAGCTTCAGTGGGAGCAGACTTAAAACTTTCGAGGACCTCAAACTGACACCGTTCCTAGAGGGAATCCAGGACAGGCTCAGCTCCCACGTGTGGCAGGACAGGAAAGGAGCTGGAACAGGTCCCTGCTGTGGGCTGGGGAGGGAGCAGTGAACAGAGGCATGGCCAGGTCCCATCTGCTGGAGGGCACAGCTCTTCTAACCAGAGCTTATTGCTGAGTTTACTTCACAGCCAACCCCAAAGTCATCATCCCAAACAGCCTCTGAATTCCCAGTGTAGAACAATCCAGTAAAACCTTGACCAGGCTGGTCAAGGAAAGCAAGGCTCCATGGAAACCTTCCAGGCTGAAACATTGGGGGGGACATTGGAGCAGCCTGGGATAGTGGAAGGTGTCCCTGCCCATGGCAGGGGTGGGATATGGGATGGGATGGGGTATAGGATGGAATAGGATCAGTGGGATGGGATAGGATGGGATGGGAGATGGGATAGGATCAGTGGGATGGGATGGGATATAGGATGGAATGGGATCAGTGGGATGGGATAGGATGGGATGGGATATGGGATGGGATCAGTGGGATGGGATATGGGATATAGGATGGAATGGGATCAGTGGGATGGGATGGGCTTGGGTCCCTTCCCACCCAAACCATTCCATGACTCTGGGATCCACCACACCCAGATGTTCTTCCACACCCAACATCCCCAAGAGGAGGGCTGGAATCTGCCCCTGTGTTCATCTGAAACAACACTCTTGCCCCCAGGTAACTTCCCCAGACAGCCTCCCTGCTACCAGAAAGTAGGTCAGTGTCATTTAAAGCCGGCTTGAAATGCATCTCCACAGAAACTTCTTAATCTTTAAAAAGAGAAGGCATCAAATATTTATTGGGCGGCGCAGCAGCGCTGGGAGACGCTGACGGGGAGAGCTCCTCTGTGGAGGAGCTGCATGGCTCTCCACGCCTCACCGAGCCCCAGAGAAGGGGAGGAGAGCGGCTGGGTGCAGATAAAGCCCCGTGCAGAAGTCCTTATCTCCCCAGCAGATCACAGTACGTGACTCCCTAACTCGTTCTCCCGGTGCTGCTGCCGTGTGATCCTGGAGCTTTCTGCTTCCTCCGGGAGCTCCTCTCGGCCTTAATGATCCCTGCTGCAGATTTTCCCCCCTATCAGCCAGGCAGCTCATTCTTAAAACTTCAATATTCCTAATTATCGAACATTCAGCCCTGCAAAATGTAGCTGAAATTTGCATCTCTGCAAGAGTGGCTCTGAAGAAAGGATGGAGCATTTGCATTCAGACTGGTTAATTCCTGCAAGATAACATTTCATAAACAAAATGCTTCATTGAACATGGAGATTTTCAGCTTTTACAAAGGAAAGTGAACTTTAAACAAATACAAATCAGTTGAGTGATTAACTTTAAGTGTTTTGGTTTTTTAAAACTAATCTTTATGTATAACTAGTATCAGCAGAACAATCTTTACTGATTAAAGAAGCGAACGATAGTGAAACTCAAGCCACTGAATATTAAGGAGGGAGGTGGAAGGAGACTGCAAGGAATCATTTAAGGTCAATAAGAGAGGGGGAGGGAAAAAAAAAACCCGAAATGCAAAAAAACCCTATAAGAAAAGCCCACAGTACTCCCAGCCTGGGTAAGGTGAGCAGCACGAGTTACGTAAGGCAAGTTTAAATTGTGGCCAGCACTAACAGGTTAAGGAGTAGAAACTAAACACGCCTTCCCCCCCCAAGCTTTGTCATAATCCTAAATGTTATCTTAATTAGCCTAATTTTCTTAATTATACTTCGCAGCAACTCGAGCCTTCGCAGCACCATTTCAGCACTTTTTTCCAGGTCTCTCAGCACAGACTCCTCTGCCAGAAGCCAAAGGGCTCCTGACACCTCCCAGCTCGCTCCTGGCCGGACCTGCTCCCGTCAGAAAATCCAGATCCAGCCCCATTCCCTCCTTCCCTCGGCTGCAGGGAGCTGCCTGCTCCTCTGGAGCCTGCCAGGACAATCCCTGTGGCACCAGGGACTTCTCCTGCTCCCAGCCCCAGACTCAAGAAGGAGAACGTGAGGAGAGCCCAGGAAACAAAGCTCGAGGTCTTCACCTCTGACTGATTGAGCTGCTGGAAGTTTTCTCCCACCTGGAGGGAAAACTCCCTTTCTTCTCCTCCAAAAGCTGCTCCTTACTCCCTGAGCAATCCTACTCCAAAGCACAGCAGAAGGAGGAGGCAGTGATGGGGGAAGAAGCCACACTTTCCACAGCCAACTTCCATCTCCTCCGTGTTTTTTCACCTTGTTCAGTGAGGAGCTCTCTCAGTGGCCGACACCTCTCACGAAAGCTTTTGCAGAGTGAAATGAAAAATCAGAAAAAGCCCAGAAGAAAAAACCCAAACCACTTCCATTCATCTGCGCCGCAGCAGCTTCGTGGCACAGCTCCTAAAACATCCCATTAGTGCTGGGCTCGGAGAAGATTAGAGAAGAAAGCTTGAACCCACTGGAGCAAGGCTTAATAGGCTCTCGAGTTAAGCCAGAGCCTTCCCTTAAACAATGCCCATCATTAGGAATAATTACCTGTAGCTGTATAATCACCGTGGCTATGATAACTGACATGAGAAGTCCAGATGTCATCTTTGGCAAGGGCTGGGAAATATTCCTGCTCCTCATTATACACAACTGACTCTTGAAACAAGAGAAACCAGCACCAGGAACGGCAGGGGGGAGGGTGAAAAGGCACCAGGAGTTCCAACCCAGCCCTTGGAAACACAAGCAGAGTCAGGACCAGCACCCAGGAAGGGCACAGAGATGTCCAACATCATCCTCTCCCGGGGTTTGGGTCACACCACCCTTCCCAGCACCGTTCTGGACAGGGTTGTTGGGGAAACAAAGCTCAAACTGGCCTATAGAGCTGAGCCAAAGCAGCAGAACGAGGCAGGAGAAGCAAGGCTTCTGCAATGAATGAATGTAAAGGGAAGCAAGGCAAACCAGCAGCAGCTTCCACTGCTTCCATTCCTGCCCAGCAGCACTTCCCAGAGCCCTGGAGAGCTGCTCCCAGAGGAGCCAGGCAGTACCCAGGGCTGGGGTTGGACTGCAGGTGGGTGTTTAGGGTGTCCCACCACCACCAGGAGAGAAAAGCAGGAGGCCACAGCTGCCCAGCCCCACTCCTGAGGCAGGAAAACACTGAAACAACAATTACCTGTTGTCTGCAGAGCAGAGCCCCTGGAAAACATCCCTGTGCATTTGTGTGCCCTCCCACAAACACACTCAGGTCTCCCAGCTCCTCGTAGCACCAACAAGTTTCAAAACCTACACTATGGAAGCAGAGACCACTTTTCTTTTCTTTTTGATAATTCTGATGATTTTAGAGGCTTATAAACTCGCTTCAGTCGTGAGGAGGGGGTCAGATCCACCCCTGCTGCCCGTGAACTCCAGCACCCCTATTTATTGCAGGATTTCTTACCCTGCAAATAAGCAGTTCCTTAAACCTTAGGAGCTCTTCTCTGGCTTTTAGCACTTCAGCCCTACTTGTTAACCCAGCCCTGATTAAACTGAAGTCACAGAGTAATCTGTCAGAGGCAGAGTTAAATAAATCCTTCCACGTGCCTTGTTGCTGTTGGATTATTTGCTTCCCAGCAGTTCTGTACCATAAATTCAAACAGTCCAAGCACTATTAAAATTCCACTTACAAAGCTCTGCCTGACCCCAGAGGTGCCCCAAACTCCCTAAAAACAAATGTATCAGGCACCACTAAGCTCGAAAACGCCTAACTGAGAAGCTACAGATGCTCCTGACAGACAGAAATGCACAATTCGGTGGTGATGAATCACACCTCCAATTACAAGACACATTAGGGATAATCCCCCAGACTGCACCGAGGTGGATCAATTGACTTTTGTTCCAGCAAAACTCTTCCTTCCTATTAAAAAGCACTTTAAAAGAGTCAAAGAGTTTCCTTAAACACCAATAAAGGCACCGGCAGCAATTTAAAAATTCCTTGGAGGCACACCCACATCGTTAAGGCTCATCAGCACCGACGATAACAAATTAAACATCTGGTTAATGACGATTTGCACCGATGCAACAGCTGGAAACCCGAATTTTGGAAGGCTCAGGAAGCTGGAAGGGTGAAGAGGTGCAGGTAACTCTCGATAGCAGTGGCACCACTTTGGACCTGCACATGAAGCAGGGAAGGGAAGGAGTCTGGGGGATCCTTTGGGCTCTGCTCAAGCCACAAAACTTCATTCCAAGGGGTCCTGCCCTTACCTGGATGGCTTTGGGAGCTCATTGCTGGCGGTGTCAAGTCCTTAGGAAGAAGGGATTTCGAGAGGGTTCAGCTTCCACGGAGTAAGAGCAGCTCAGAGAGCTCCAGTGCTGTCACCAATACATAGGAATGGGAGGTGGGGGTTAAATCATGGCCACCTTGTAAAATCCAGGGCACAGTGACATGCTGAGTTGTATGGGAAGTAATCCAAGAGGGTGGCAGAGTGTCTTCCAATGGCTTTTAAAATGGGGACCTGCAATTAAAGGAGAAGATGTCCGCGTTAGCAAATTAACAGCCATTTAAATTGTATATTGTATAACCTATTTATCCCCTAGATTAAACTACAACGCTATTTTAGGCATTAAGGGTTGCAGAGAGAGTAATTTTCAGAGTTGTAAATGTTGCTTTGATTAATAATCATAAAGATGCAGATTAATACTTAACATTATTTAGGAAAAAAAAACAATTTAAAAAAAAACCCCAGCTTTCCAACGACACATTCGAGTCTCAGAAACCCAAAATTCCGTGTTAATTCTCATCCTCCAACAGCACCATATGAAGCCACTTCAGTCCAACAGCTTCCATATTTTAAAAGCCATATGTATGAGTGGTAACTGTACTTCACGCATCTGTTCCCCAAAGAAGTCTAAAGAAAAATCCCTCAGTGCCAAGAAGTGGTCTTGGAGCAGGAAGGAAAAAAAAACCCACACAATCCATTGCACTCCCACTCTACCCAAACCTCCAGCAGATTACTGAGAAGCAGCTCTGTACTGCCCCAGGGGAAAAAAACCATCCACCAGCCCCAATTATTGGGAAGCTGAGTGTTAGAGGGAGGGGAAGGGAGCAGAGGGGAATAACCCACGGAGCCAGCAACCCCTGCCCCCCAAAACATGGAAGTGTGGAAGCAGAAGATATCCCTGGCTCGGAGCAGCCCCACCTGAGGCACCCACGCTGGCCCAGCCAGCCCCACACCCACACTGCTGCTCCATTTCGGGGGCGTTTTGGGACAACACCAAGGGACATCCAGCGTTCCCCATCCCTGCAAGTGCTCCAGGCCAGGCTCCAGGGGCTTGGAGCAGCCTGGGATAGCAGGAAGTGTCCCTGGCCATGGCAGGAGGTGGAATGGGATGGGCTTGGAGGTGCCTTCCCACCCCAAACCACGCTGGGATTCCTGAACATCCCTGTTCTGCAGGCAGGGGGATTCTGCTCCTGGCCAGCGCTGCAGACCCAGATCAGACCTGGCTGTGTCTCCTGGGGGATTCTGCTCCCCACAGGCACAGCTCATCCCTTCTCTGCTGCATCCAACACCTCCGGAGCAGCAGCCAGACCCCCTGGGCACCGGGGAGAGGGTTGAGGGGAGAGGGGCGAGGGAGAAGGGACGAGGGGAGAGCTGCTCCCGCCCGGGCAGGCAGCAGGCAGCGCTGGGATGAGGTCACTCCAGCCCAGCCCCACGGATCCAGCTGACTCTGCTGGCCCCAAACTGCTCCAGCAGCATGGGCAGGGAGTGGTGCCCTGCAGCAGCACTGGGAACAGGATGGGAATGGGAATGGGATGGCAATGGGATAGGAACTGGGATGGCAATGGGATGGGAACAGGATGGGAACGGGAGCTGGGATAGGAGCTGGGATAGGACCTGGAATGGGATGGGAACTGGGATGGGAAGGGGATGGGAAGGGGATGGGAAGGGGATGGGAGCTGGGATGGGAATGGGAATGGGATAGGTGCTGGGATGGGCACTGGGATGGGAAGGGGATGGGAAGGGGATAGGAGCTGGGAGCTGGGATGGGAATGGGATGGGAACCAGGATGGGAAGGGGATGGGAGCTGGGAGCTGGGATGGGAATGGGAACGGGATGGGAATGGGATGGGAACCAGGATGGGAAGGGGATGGGAGCTGGGATGGGTGCTGGGATGGGGCTGGGATGGGAATGGGATGGGAATGGGATGGGAATGGGATGGGCGCTGGGATGGGCGCTGGGATGAGAACTGCTCCTGCCTTGCACAAGGAGCATCTCCCTGCAGCAGGGCTGTGCTGTGGCCTTCCAGGCAGCGCTGGCTATTCCTGGAAGAGCTCTTAGCACGCTCGGAGTTGTGAGCTCCTTTCCAAGAAGCAGAAACCAGGTCTGAGACTTCCACCAGCGGCACAGTCGCTCAGGATAGGCTTTCTGAGGTTCTGAAGGGCAGGAACATGCCCCGGAGGCACTGCTGAACACAGTTCCTTCCTCGCTGTCCTTCATTAAAAGCCCTCTTTAATTGGCTGTTTCTCTGCAGCCCAAGTGTCTCAGCATCTCCACTCTCCAAGTTCCTCTCTGCCCATCTTGCATTCTTAGAGACCTGGAACGCGTTCCATGGTACGCGTCAAACTCAAGAGAAAATCACTTAAATGTCATTTCTAACCCCTGCAGGTCTCTGCCATCCCAAATGTTCAAGATGTTCCAGTCCCATTAATCAGCTCATCCTGTTAAACAGAGCTGGGTCAGCTTAGACCAGGCATTAGCAAGATACAAACATAATTTATTTCCATTAAAACCAGCAGGTACTGTTGCAGCATAAGCCATCTCAGCTGCAGACAAGAAGGATTTGGAGTGGAGTTACCAGATTTCCATGTCCTCATTTTCCCAGCACAAGAACACGAAAATGTGAGCAGTGGAAAGTTTCCCAAAGAAAATGGACTGAAACAGTAGCACCAAATCCATCCAACAGCACCATTTAATGGTTTAAACTACTCCTGCTTCTGCCCCATCCCTGGCAGGGTCCAAGGGGCTTGGAGCAGCCTGGGACAGTGGGAAGTGTCCCTGCCCATGGCAGGGGTGGAAGGAGATGGATTTTAAGGTCTCCTGCAATCACTCTGTGATTCCATGATTCTCTCCAGGCCACAGCAGTCACTTCCCAAGTGACCTCCCCACCCACAAACCCTAATTTTCAGGTGGCCCTTGCACTGATCCCAGCACAGACCAGTGAGCCACTGCCAGGCCTCCACCTGCAACAACTCTTGTGTAAATTTGTCATTTTGCCACTATCTCACAGAAAACTCTCCTTGGAAAACACTCCTTAAATCAAAAGAAGCAAAAAGCTGTCTGTCCCTATGCTTCGGATAGCTGGAGGTCTAGAGAAAATCACTTAAATGTCATTCCAAGCAAATTATCTCGTTTAAAAAAAAAAAAAAAAAAGATTAAAAAAAAAAACAACCCCGAGTTTGTTTGTTTAACTTCTACTCCAGTGCCTCCCAGGACAAGGGCGCTCACCCTTGGCCTGAGGAACAGCGAGCACACCCCGAGCATCATTCCAGAGGCACATTCCCCTCCCCACGCTCTGTGCTGAGCACCCAGGGGTGCAGAGCATCCCTGAAATCAGCACTGGGACTGCTGAGCTTCCTGCCTTGCAGGAGACCTTTCTGAGTCTGGTCACTGCTGGATTTCCCAAACCTCAGGAGCAGGAGCACAAGGAAGCACTTAAAGCCTGTTTACTGCCTGGCAGCGCAGGCTCCCTGAAACCACGGGGCTGCTGCTCAGCAGCTGTGCCCCCATCACATCCCAGAGCAGAAGGGTGGCTGTGCTCTGAGTGAGCTGTCACCTCCCTGTCACCTCCCTGTCACCTTCCTAACCCTCGCCAGGCACCTTCTCTGCACCTGCAGCCAGCACAGAGCAGGACAGGTTGAGCCTCTGCCTCCTTTCCCACTGCAAACCACCAACCCTCGCCAGGCACCTTCTGGGTTTTTTTAACATCTCCAGCTCTGCTCTTACCCTTACAGAAAGCTGCTTTTTTTGGGTTTTTTTAACATTACAGTCGTGCCACAAGGATGGTTTGTTGGTAGGAGCAAAGACAGGCTGAGAGAGCTGGGGCTGTTGAGCCTGGAGAAGAGAAGGTTGTGTGGAGACCTCAAAGCAACATTCCACTCCCTGAAGGGGCTGTGAGGGAGCTGGAGAGGGACTCTGCATCAGGAACTGCAGTGAGGGGACAAGGAATAACAGGTACAGAGTGAAAAGAGTGGAAGTTTAGGTTATATATGGTGAAGAAAATGTTTTACTGTCAGGTGGGAAGGCTCTGGCACGGAGTGCCCAAGAAGATGTGGATGCTCCATCCCTGGAAGTGTCCAAGGCCAGGGTGGATGGGGATTAGAACAACCTGGGGTAGGGGAAGGGGGGTGGAACAAGATGATCTTTAAGGTCCCTTCCAACCCCTTATGGTTCTGTGGCTGCATGAACCTCCTCGCAGCCCCCTCCAGATGTGCCTCTGTGCTAGTCACAAGCCCAGATGTGCAGCAACCCCTAACCACAGCCACCACAGAACTTTATCTATGCAGAGATATCTCCATTTTGCAGAGCTTTAACTGCTCTCCAGCCCAGGTAAGAGCCTTGGCCTGGGGCTGAGGTTTGGGGGCTGAGTCAGCCAGGCTGCTCCAGGTCCAGGAGCTCTGATGCCCTCCTGGCTCTCTCTGACACAGCTCCAGGATCCCTCGGAGCCCTGGGTGAAACAAAGGGATGCTGGAAGGGATGCCTCCACATCCCAGCACTCCTCTAGCAGCACTCCAGCACCGTGGGGCTGCTCTCCAAAAGCCATGGAAACACCACCACCACCTTCCCAAAGGCGTCAGCTCCTTCCGCCCGGCACAGATTGGTGACAGCAAAATCGTCATGTTTTCCCCCAGAATCACCTTCCTCGCTGCTCTCCTGAGCCAACAGCCCCGAGTTCAGTCCCAGTGCCCCATGCAGGATGCCAGGATCACCCCTGGATGTTTCCTGGGGTTGCTGCTGGCAGCAGGCAGCCTGCACAGCCCAGCACAGTGGCACACACAGCCCTCTCGGAGCCTTATTGATCAAATCTCTCCTCTGACAACAGATCCTGCACTTTAACCAGACAGGGGCAAGAGCTGCCTTTGCTCTGCAGGGCTTGTCTGTAAAATACTGCCAATACAGGATCTGTACGTGAAAGGAGGAGGGAAGGAAGAGGCTCAGAGGTGCCTGAAAGCAATTCCCTGTGACCACAGGAAGATTTACTGCCTCTCTGTCAAGAATGATGGAATGGCTTGGGCTGGAAGGGACCTCAGAGCCCATCTCATCCCAAACCCAGGCAGGGACACCTTCCTCTAGGCCAGGTTGCTTTATCTAGAGCAGAGCTGGTGTGAAACAGCCTCCCGACCTCCTCTCCAGGGACTGCACTTCCCAAGGTGACCAAAGGAGTGGCAGCCATCCCCAAGAGCCCCACAGACCCTCTGACAGCATCCCCTCCACTCCTGTCTCTCCAGCTTTACTGGAGGTGCCCAGGAGAGCAGGATGTGCCCCAGAGCACTGCCCACTTCCAGAAGTGCTGCTTTTCCCACCATTTCAGCAGTGCCCAGACCTCTTCCAGGAAACATATTTGCAAACCTCAGATATCATCAGAGCCTCAAAGAGTTCAGAGTCTCTTTCCTTTCCTCCTCACCCTGTGGGAATGACAGGTGACACTGTAAGATCTACTGTCAGCTTAACGCTCAGCTGTGGCCAGAAGAGCAACTTGAATCATGGAAAATAAAAGAGGAGCAGTGAATTTGCTGCTGTGTTAGCCCAGTTCCTCCAAAACCACGTGCAAATCTGGACACTCCCCTTCCTTTTCCAAGTGCACAGTGTAAGAGTTTCAAAAGGAAAAGAAAAACACCACCAGAGACATGGTAGAAACTCCTCAAGCAGGTGAAGCAGATGATAAACCTGCATCCCAGACAGAGGTGACCTAAAGATACCACAGTGATGCAGAATCATGATTAATACTGACAAATCACTCATCATTCTGCTTTCCATCTCTTTCTTTCAGAGCTAGAAGTTTTTCCCCTTCTTTTGCTGGGTGAGAGGCTGAGTGGAGCCAGGAGGAAGGGAAGGAATTGGAAGAAGCACAGTTTGAAGTGTGCTCCCTGCATCACCTGCTCCTCCTTAGCTGCACTGAGAAACTCTGACTTGGGGTGCTGGAGAAAGCAAAAGTCCTCCTGAATTCCAAACACAAATGGGCAAATTCCCTGTGAAGGAGGACAAACACCAAGTGCCTCTGCACGAGGCCAGCAAAGCCACGAGCAGTGACTGTTTGAGAAGTGCCACCCCATGCGTGTCCTGTTGTCCTCCCCAGGCACATCCTCTTGGATGCTGCTGGAGAACACTGCAACCAAGCACTTCTAAAGACCTTAAAAAACCTTAAAATCTCACCTGGACACCAAGCTACAGCCGCCAAACCACCCCAGCTCTGCTTTGTCCCACGCAGACGCGACAGTCCCACCTCAGGAAATAACCAAGTTTGCTCTGTAAAACTTCCTGTACTGCACTGAAATCGCACCTCGGGTTCTTTACAGTTCCCACACCTGCCCTCGGGAGGCTAAGGGGAACAGTGGCAAGTAGAAGTGTTGACAGAGAGCTCAGGGATCCTGACGGGAGGGAGACAGGGAGCACAGGCAGCGAGGGCACCGAAGCCTGAGGGCACCGAAGAACTGCGTAAATAACAATTAAACAGGAAACTCAATCCCAATCCAGCTGTTACCAGTTACCAATTACCAATACCAGCTGGATTCCTCTCCAGGGGAATGCCAGGTGCAAACCTGCCCCAGCGAGGAGGATCCAGACTGAGACCAGCTCAGCCCTCCCTGCCAGGACATCCCCACCTTTGCCAAGCCTGAACCAGAGGTGCTTGCCTTCCACACGGGAAAGCTCAGCATGGAGCGCCTGGGAAACACCAGCCAGCACCT
>VZRF01002300.1:112692-130056 GCA_013396875.1 Vireo altiloquus
GGAAACACCAGCCAGCAACTGGGAAACACCAACCAACACCTCAGAAACACCAACCAGCACCCAGGAAACACCAGCCAGCACCTCGGAAACACCAGCCAGCAACTGGGAAACACCAGGCAGCACCTCCAGCAGCCAGCCCTCAGTGCATTTGTTTATCAAATGCTGACATTTCCCTGCCAGCCATCACGAGAGGCTCTCACAGGACAGCCCAGAGCAGAGCCAACATTGTGCCTCTCCCTCTCCAGCACACACACAAGGTGAAGATGCAACACCTGCTCTGAGCTCCCAGGGCTCCTCCAGGAGCTGCAGAGCCTTCCTGGACAGCCCCTAGGAGCAATCCTGCCATTATTCCAGGGCTTTTGAGGCAAGTCCCTGCAGTGTCAGCAGCGCTGCACCTGCACTGAGGTCACCATCAGGCACAGGAGTGAACGGCAGCCACAAATGGCAGGGCACCATTAACTAATTATGAGCTACTTCATTAACACGGAGCCGATGCGCAGCTGTTTTAAGGTAGCCAACCTAGATGGAAATAATTAATCTAACCGCGTGTAGCAGAAATTCTCTATAAAAATAATCAAGGAAAACGCTTTCCAAAGTTTCCCGTCCTTTTTCTTTTTGTTGCCAAATAACACCCCGCAACTAACCTGCAGGGCACAGAGGTTCCCTGAGTAAAGCTGCTTTTCCCAGGCTCTTTCCAGCTGTGTCTCAAAGCCAGGTGCTCACACTGATCTCTGGTGGCTGCCTTGCACTTCAGCCCTGGAAATCCAAGCACCGTCCCAGCCCAAACTGAGAACGTGGTATCTCAGCACAAGTGAATACCCGCTGCACCCATTTCAGAGCTCAATTAACACAAATCTGACATTACTGATCTTGCCCCAGCAACATTTTCCTCACGAAGCTTAAGACATCCTTCCTGGCACCTTGCACTTTGCACATCACCACCGTGACCAGCACTTACAGGTGCTCTGGAAAAAACCAAGGGTGCCTCCACAGCCTAAAAATAAAATCTCCTGGTGGACACCTGAAAAAGTTTTTTGCCCCTCCTCCTTCCTTGCTAGGAGTGCACAAGAGCACCCACACAATTTCTGCTTCCCCGGATTTCACAGCAGTACCAATGGGTACATCTCTCATCCATTTTTAGACCTCTACAAGTATAGATGTCGTAAACCACTCCCAGGTATTCTAGAGAATACAGTGAGAGGCAAAAACACTTTGGGAACAACCAAGTGCATGAGGAGCGAACCTCAATCCTCCCATGCGTCACCCGAGGCTCTGAACAAAAGATCCCCAGCAAATCTGGAAATACCACCTCATGTTCGCTCCGTGGGAGCTCCAATTTAAAGTGGCCAACAGCTTGGAAATTAATTTTTTTTCGGAGTCAAGCAGGAAGAGCTGCAGATTCAGGAACGCAGGCGACTGTTTGAAACGCAGGACTGTGCAAATCTGCAGGAGCACAGAGCCCTCCTTGACTAGCGAGGCTCTGGCAGAGGGTCTGAAAGAGCAGGATGCTCCTGAGCTCGATCCAGTTTCTCAGCAAGAGCAGCAAGAACAAGCAGTCTCACAGATGGATCCGCGTGGGAGGGAGAAAGGATAAAAGTCTGCCTCGGGAGCCTGTTCCAGCTGCTACCAGAGCCTCGCAGGAGTCGGCACAAATTGGGCACAGCCACCTATAAAAATCTACTGCCTTGGCTTCTCCTGAAGCCCTCTTCTTTCCCAATTGCATGTTTTTCCTCCATCCTACTATTTCCACATTCGAAGGAGTCCAAAGCAGAGAGCTGCAAGCAGTGCTTGACAGAAGGCGAGTGCAGGCTGGGAGTTTATCCCAGTTCCTCGCTCCTGCCTTGTGCTGATCACCCTCCACGCTCAGGAGCACCAAAATCAACACTCCTCTCAAATGCCTGACTGAGAAGTGATTAAAAATGGAATATTCGAGGCCAGGTTGGAACCTGAACCAGCAAGGGGCAGCCCTGCCCACGGCAGGAGGGTGGAACTAGATGGTCTTTCAGGTCCCTTCTGACCTAAACTCTCCTGTAATTCTGTATTCTCTTTATCCAGAATCCCCCCAACACCATTTCCAGTGCCAGAAGAGGTTGTGTGGCCGGCAGACAAGGGGCTAACCTCACTGGCTGAAAGCCATTCTCTACCTGGGGCTGTTTTTCAGCTCCCCAGGTAGGCAAAGGCAGAGAGAAAAACATTTACCTTTTCTCTTCGTGTACTTGAGCTGTTCCAGCCACATCTGAACTTCTTGTTCCTTCTGACAAAGAATCAGAATTGCTGGTCACTAGCTGTGCCTAACCCATCTGGTCTCCCAGCATAAAATAGCTGAGTACATGTGTCATCAATCACTGCTAATTACTTCATTAACTTGGAAAAAGAATATTGACTTTTTTTAAAGAACAAACATTGTTTAAGGTCAGTCTAGCTCTCTCTTTTTTTTAAATTTTTTTTTTTTTAATTGAATGCTATCTGATTACCAAGAGAAGATAATTTAGTCTGAACACTCAAGCCACACAGCTGGTGCAGGAGATGATAACTGCATGGGGCCATGGAGTGTCAGAGGGGTTTGGGTTGGAAGGGACCTGGAAGAACACCTCATTCCAACCCCAACGTGTGGTGCCACTCTTCTCCTTTTAAGGAGTCTTCCTACAGCCAGCAGAGATGTCTTACAGCCTACGAGCACACTGTGTGTCTTACTCGAAGGAACTTCACCTAAATCCTAATTTCACCTTTGAGCATAAAGGATAAAGTACCAAGAAATCACAACTTTGCCTTTCAAGTGCAGTGTAATTTGCTTTTATTTGCTGGGAAAACCTGCTGCCCTCTCCCCAGCATCGTGTGCAGCAGTGATGCTGACCTGCACCACTCACAGCATCTCTCTGCTCAGTCCCCAGACTGCTGACACCTGGGCAGGCAGGAATCCTCCAGCTGGAATAAAGATGTGGCTTTATTTTCACAGGGGTTCCACGGCTTCCAGTCGCTGCAGTTTTAAATCACAAGTGACATTCTGCAGCCCCATCCACGGCCAGAACACAAAACCAACACAAACCTCTGAGTTCCTCTGTTGTACCCCTCTGAGCAGAGTTACATTTTTCATGACCAGCATCACCCTTTAATGAAAACTAGAATCTTCAGGCAAATATTTCAGTCTTAAAAGCTGACAAGCAAGAAAAGCAAGGCAGGAACAACTGGCACTGCTCAGACTCCGGGGGGGTTTCAGGTTGTTTATTATACATTTATCTGTTTTGTAACACCACCAAAGCTAAAAAGGAAGAAAACTCTTTAAGGAAGTACCTGCAAAGTCACTTTGATAGACAAAGGACAGCAAACTTTTGGGAAGTTCCTTTCCAGGTGTTGCTCCCAACACCACAGTGGTTCCTCAACTCAGTGAGAAGGAAGGGCTCCATTTACTTTAGGATTTACACCACATTTTATATGGCCTGTTTTGCCTTTTGTTTGCACAAGGCAAGGCAAGCTGGAATTGTTCTTTGAAATAAGAAAACTGGCCTGTAAAGGCACACAGAACACATTTTAGGGACTGCCACAGGCCCTGCCATGGGGGCTTTGTAAGGTTTGTTTTTACAATACTGTCACCAGCTGGACTTCAGCTCTGTGTCCCCAAGGAAGCCTTCGAGCCCTAACTTAGGGTTTGAGTCAGAAGGGACCTAAATCCCATCCCATTCTACCTCCTGCCATGGCAGGGACACCTCCCACCATCCCAGGCTGCTCCAAGTTCCATCCAGCCTGGCCTTGGGCACTGCCAGGGATCCAGGGGCAGCCACAGCTGCTCTGGGAATTCCATCCCAACCCCTGCCCACCCTCCCAGGGAACAATTCCTTCCCAATATCCCATCTAACCCAGCTCTCTGTCAGTTTATTGCCATTCCCTGTGTCCTGTCCCTCCATCCCTTGTCCCCAGTCCCTCTCCAGCTCTCCTGGAGCTCCTTTAGGCCCTGCCAGGGGCTCTGAGCTCTCCCTGGAGCCTTCTCCTCTCCAGGTGAGCTCTCCCAGCTCTCCCAGCCTGGCTCTAGCCCTTGGAGCAGCTCTGGTGCCTCCTCTGGGCTCTCTCAGCAGCTCCAGCTCCTTGTGCTTTGAGCCCAGGGCTGGGGCAGCTCTGCAGGTGAGCTCTCACCTGAGCAGGGCTGAGTCCCCTCTCCGTTCCCTTGCTGCAGCTCAGGATATGGGGTTGGGATTTCTGGGCTGCAGAGCACTTTGCTGGGTCTTGCTGAGCTTCTCATCCTCCAACCTCCAAGCCCTTTACTTTTCACACTAAACAGCACAGACAGAATATTCCTCCCTGCAACTCGCTCCTTCTGTCGGGGTGGGAATCCAGCAAAGTAATTTACACCTGCTTTTGTCCCTCTTCAGCCTTTGAGAACATCAAAGCCCAATCTCCGGGGGGTCTTTCTTTCACTTTCCTGGCGCTTGGGATTTTGCACCTTTGCATGCTCCTAAATCTCCTCCTGTAACTTCTGCTAACAGCTCCAGCTTCCAGGAGAAATTGCTTGGCTTTCAAGATAAGCTGCCATTAGTCACCAAAGCTCTGCTCTGCAGAATCTCCTCTCACCTTATCCACCTTATCACCTGCTGCTTGGGATACTCTGAAATAAATGAACAGGAAAAGATACAAGGTGAAAACAAAATAAATCCAAAGGCTTTGCATGTCAGCGATAATCTGGATACATCTTGTACCTGACAGGAGGCTGCACTGAGCTGGGGGTTGGTCTTTTCTCCCTGGCAACAAGTGACAGGACAGGAGGAAACAGCCTCAGGCTGTGCCAGGGGAGGTTAATGCTGGATAGTCAGAAAAATTCCTGCAGGGAGAGAGTTGTGAGTCCCTGGGCAGTGCTGGAGTCCCATCCCTGGAGGGATTTAAAAGCCGTGTGGAGATGGCACCTGGGGACACAACAGGACAGTGGCAGCACTGGGGAACTGCTGGATCCCATGATCTTAGAGAACTTTTCCAACCTAAAGGATTCTGTGTTTCTGTGAACATAACGATTAACAAGTCACATTAGGGCAGAGGGGAAAACAAATGGCCTGCAGCCCCTTCCCGAAGGAGAGCACATACAGCCTCAACACAGACAGACAAACACCTCCTCTGGATGGCAGGCCGCTGAAAATTCACATTTCAGCACTGGATTTACATTCAAGGCAAGCCCGGGGCCACTGCAAAGCAAACACTGCTCCTGTCACCTCAGAGTGCTCGGCATGCAGAGCACACTCCCAGGCTGGGGGAAGGAGATTGCAGGAATTTTTTCCTGAAATGGAATGGGAAGATAAGATCGAGTGAAAAGGAGCAGAGGCTGCTGACATATCTAGACTCCCAGAAGCCAGTAAATATGCAAATGGGCTGCCATTTCTGCCAGTAACACTCAGAACCAACTTTGATTCCGCTAAAATATATCACATTAAACAAGGGAGATAAGCCCAGCGCTGAGTCCACACAGAGCTGCTCCCTTGGACCAAGACAGCTTCACTTCTCACTCCAGGAAATCCTGAACAAAGCTTTCTATTCAAAGAGTCTCCACTCTGACTATCACAGTGTTTATGAGTAACTTTGGCCATTTACCTTTTCGTAGTCTGATTTGCAAGTACTATTAAAAACTCTCCATAAAGCCATGAACCGCCCTGGAAAAGCTGCATCCAGTACCAGCCACAAATCCTTCCCCAAACCAGGAAAGGGCTGGTTGCCCTGAGGCCACGAACAGCAAATTTCACAGGAGATGTCAGAGAGGAGAAAATAAAGGGTGTATTGAATGTGCATCCCTGGAGACAAGAGATTACAGAGCAAGAACTGAAGCTGATGTGACCTGATAGGGGATGATAAACTCAGGAGACGATAAAGGCATTCCCTGGACATCCATCTGTTGTCTTTGGGCTTTGGACAGGAACACCAGGCAGGAATACAGATACATGAAAATATTAAACATGATCTGTTTTCATACATATGAAGTATATCCGTGTGAAATAAATGGATGTACACTCCAACACCAGAGGCAAAGAAAGCATTTCTCATTTTCACTCCATTTTATCTGCCTACCCCCTCTGAATCAGCGGCATGAGCTCAAAGGGCAGCGCTGGCTGCAGCCTGACACACACATTTTGCACACTGCTGAGCAGCAGCAGCTCTCCCCTGATTCCATTCCGTGAGGCTGCTCCCCAGCAGAGGGAAAGCAGCACAACCTGCACCCCTCCCCGACAGCCTCCTCTGGGACTCCAGCACGCAGGGAAGAGCATCCAGAGCTTCCAGCAACATCAAAAAATAAGCATGTAGAGAAGCTAGGAAGATGTAAAAATTAAAAGCCAGACCTTTGCAGGCTGAATAAGCCTCCCACGTGCGGCACAACACAAGAGGAGTGATTTCCCCAGCAGTGGCAGGCTCTGCAGGGAGATGAGAGCAGGCTCCAGCTCTCCAGGAGCAGGGAGGCTGCAGGAGTTCCCGGGAGCAGGAACCATCCCCAGACCTGTGGCACACACCAGAGAGCGATCCAGCAGGGATAACCACGGGGAAGGTTATGACAAAGCAGGTTTGCTGGCAGGGAGGAGAGACACAGAGGTGGACAGGAGCTGTGAGGGCCTGCTGCAGGAGAGGAGAGCCTCGGGGAGAGGGAATAACCCAGCAGCTGGGAAACACCTGAGCTGCATCCCTGCCCCTTCCATGGCAGCCAGCCCCGGCAGGGAAACACCAGGAGCTGTCCCCGGGTGTGCCTCAGCTCCACAGCCACGCTCCTGGGCTGGCTCTGGCACAGGCTCACAATTCCCTTAGCCCTGCTCCCAGGCTGCCATAATTCCCTTTCTCGTTGCCAGTGCTAGGAAGGAGCCTCAGAGCTATATGCTGAGGCCCTGGAATTTAAATGCACGATAACACTGTAAATAAAAGGAAACAAATTCCTTAAGGAAAACCTTTTCACATGCCAGATCAGTTCCCAATAGTAACTGCTCTGCTTTGACAAGAGATAAATATTTACAGTCTGAAACAGAGAACACCTTGTGTTGCAATACTGGAACGCAAACCTTGTCAGTCCTGGTATCCTAAAGAGAGGCTTTTGATATGTAAAAGAAAAAAATTAGACATAAACCCCCCAAGCTGAGCACTTAGAAGCACACACACACATCATTGTGCTCATTTACCCCACCAAAACAAAAACCTGAAGGTAGTCACACAGACAAATTGTCAAACATGCTGAATCCAGAACAGATTTTCTCAAAAGGAGACCTCATCCCCCAGGGAATGTAGACAGTTTACAGCAAAAGTCTAAATTATTGCCAAGAATATGCTGCTTTTTTTTATTTATTTAAATATAGTCTAAGTTGCTCCTCTTAGACATTCCTCTAGCGAACGCAGACACGAAGATTTTTCTTACTGGAGCAAGAAGGCAGCAAGGAGGATCAGATGTCCACATGCAGCTCCTTGGGCTGGGGCATCCCACACTGGGAATACCCTCGGGAGAGGGGAGAGAAAGGCCAGCAGCTAAAGCCTGAGCCATCTCTGAGCTTCCAGCACAACTCCCAACCTCCAGGCCTGAGCAACTCCTTCCAGCTCAGGAAAGAATGTGGGGAATGTCATTCATGCTTGGGAAGATCGAGGAATGGGAAGTGCCCATGACTGGAGTCCCTGTCCTGAGGAGGAGGGTGATGAGCCTTGTGCACGGAGATGTTTCCATCCCTGCACAGCTCAGGGGCTTTGCTGCTGCTCTGAACGAGGTGAGCACCTCACCCAACACAGGATTTGTGTTCAGGCTCCTCCTGCTGCGCTGAGCTCCCGTCTCCAGGAGGATCTGCACGAGCCCAGCCTGGCCGAGCTGCTAACGCTGCCTCCTATCTGAGGTGCAATTTTCATCACCCAACTGCTGTTTGGGCTTTTATGGCCTGCTCCCTTTTGAAGTGTGCCGACAGGAGGGTTCAATGTCTACCTGCCCCTCTCCGTTCCCTTACTTCCTTCTGCCTTTCCCAGGGAATGATTACCCCGTGCAGAAGTTTGCTGCTCCTCGAGCCCATCCCCTGCAGCCAGCCAAGCCTTATGTTCCGAGCACAAGTCCTCCCTTTGCTCCCCTGCTTCCAGCATCCCTGCACAGCAGTTTATTTTTAGAGCAGCATTTTTAGAGCGAGGCCCAGAAGCAGCACACTTTCGGTGCCAAGCAGAATTGAGTTGGGATTTAAGGCTGGCAGGAGGACACTCGGGTTTGGTGGCCACTGCTGGCCCCCAGGCTTTCCCTGCAGTGCTCTCCCAGCTGCACACACTGCTGGCCCTGGGTGGCCACCAGGCTCAGCCCAGTATTGCCATGGCATTCTCCTCTCCAGCAGAGGAATTGTTTTTCCCCTGTGTGTGCAGCCCTCTGCATGGAGAAGGATCCAATCCCTGCTCTCTTCACACTGGCATCAGGCAGGAATCACAGAACCACCGAGGCTGGAAAAGATCTCCAAGATGCTCAAGTCCAACCTCAGAGCACTGAGTGCCACATCCAGGTGTTTCCTGAACACCCCAGGGATGGTGACTCTGCCCTTCCCTGGGCACCTCCTTCCAATGCCTGACAACTCCTTCAAGGAAGGAATTCTTCCTGATGTCCACCCTCAATGTCCAGAGAGCCATGCTGGCCCAGGAGGGCCCAGAGCTTCCCCCTGGGCTCCACATGAACGTTTTTAAGTTGGGGTCACCACCCACAGCCAGCTCGAGGCAAAGGGGAGATCCCTGATGGCTTCACCAGGTGCTGGATCAGGCCCTTAACCACCAACACAGACAAGGAGAAGTGCCCCAATATACAAAGTGAGGCTCCTGCCCAGCTTTATCATCAGCTTTCTGGGCTCAGAGGGGGTTTTCAAGTTCTAAATATCAGTATTTGCCTTCTTTTTGCTATAGTTTGTTGTTTTCAGAGCAGCTATAGAATAACAGAATCAGATCCACCAGGTACCACCACCACCTTTCTCTGTCGACACAACACAACCTAGTAGAGGCAACAGCAGCAAAGACACCCAAACAGAGCAAGTGAGATGAACAAAACCCTGTAATCCATGTAAATCCACCCAAAATCTGCAGGGATGGCCCAGAAAATTGCACAGTAAAAGTCTTTTCTGCTCTCAACAGCTCACAGAATGTCCTCGTGAACATGATTGCAGTGACAAGGCCATCTTCTCCAAGGTATAGAGCAGCCAGGGACACAGCCACACTCTGCCCTGAAATCACATCAAGCCCTTCTGCCTGCTGACCCAGAAGCCTCCAGCTTTCCTGCAGGTTCGATAATTTATAACATCAAACCTCAGACTGCTTTTCCCTGTCACGAGCTGGTGGTTTCTGCAGAGCTTCGAGCAGGAAGTGTTTTTCCTAACGTTAAATATTTCATTCACTGTTATGATTAAGCCCATCCTCGAAGGCTCCATCCGAGGCACAGGGAGCAGGAGAGGCAGCAGGGAGGAATGAGGGGATGAAGAAAAGCCTGACAAGGAAGAGGCAAACAAGGAAGAGGCAAACAAGAACCCCCAAGGAAGCATTAAATACCTACCATGTACAATGAGAATAAATACTCCTTCTAGTCCTCTCCCTCCTCCTTTGATCATGCTTCCAGGTCAGTATCTCGTGAGATGCAGTCCTGACTCAAACACATCCTTCAGCCCCCACCAGGATCTGACAGCAGGTATCAGTTGTGGAAATAAATCAGTAAAGAACATTTCCTCCCAAGCAAAGCACTGCTGTTTGATTCAAACAGGAAATCTGTCTTGGGTAGGAGAAATGCACAACAGAATCCATATGGAGAGCCATTTATTTTGGGAGGTTCACAAGCATCAAGCAGTGAGGAAGAACTGAAAGGTGAATGCAGATCAGGGTAGCCAGTGCCTGTCCTGGCCCACTGGAGGACTGGTCACTCAGCAGGACACCCAGCACCCCATCCCAGCACACCTGACTCTGTGTGGCCTCCTTCCCTTCCTCTTCAGCACAGAGCAAGGCCAAGACACGAAGTTTGAGCCTTCTCACCACCCAACACACCCAGGCCCTCATGGCCCTGCTGAGTAAGAGTGGCAGCAGCGCTAGAACATGGAGAACTTGGATGATCCATGCAGCAATTCCCACCCCAGAAGGGCTCAGGGGCACAAACCAGGGCTGGTTTGCTGACCAGCAGCAGAAGGAGCAGTGCCAGACCAGGCTTTCTGCTCTGCACGGGGAGCAAAGAAGGGCTGAGCTTTGCAAGAACCCAGCAGAGATCCCGCTCACATTCACAGAACGACTGAGGTTGGAAAAGCCCTCTAGGACCATCAAGCCCAACCATTAACTCAGCCAGAGCTTTCTTTCCCTGCCCCTGAAGATGCTCCAGCAGCACAACCCACACTCAAACTGCACCATCTCCCTGGGAAGGCAGCAGGAAACTGCACTTCCCTGTGCTCTTACCCTCTCCAGCTTCAGAAAAGCTGCCAGCCTTCATCCCTCCAGCAAGACTTCCCAGAGAAACACAATCCAGCATCCTCTGGGTTATTCCAAAGCGTTCTGCGCTCCCTTTTCCCCAGGCAGAGTGATAAACAAGCCAGGCCTCCCTGCAGGACACAGGCCCTGCTGTGCTGCACGAGGCCGAGCTCCATGTCACCATCCTGGTGACCTTGTCCACGCCGTGACTCACAGAGGTCACCTCTCCTGACCCACCCAGGCACTGGGAACAGCGATTCTGTTCCATTGCAGGTCTCTGCTGGCTGGAGAAACGACTCTCTTCATTTGAGCAAAAGAGTTCCACACGTGCCGAGCTGTAAAACACAACCCAGCCTGCAGGAATGCTCAGTTTCACCCAGGAGTTCTTCCTTCAGGACCCTTCAGGTCTGCACACAGCTCTTCCAATGCTCCCTGGGAATTCCATCATCTCTGCATCCCTGTCTGTCTGCAGCCACACCCACTGCACCCCAAGGGGGACCAGCATCTTCCACCTCATCTTCCTCCTTCCCAAGCAGTGCTCTCAAACACCTGCCCACCGTGCTCCTCCTCTCTTCTCCCTGCCCTGAGCTCCCAAGGCTAAAACTCCCACACCTCTCCAGTTCACAGAATCCTCCTTGTCTCACAGGTGTGAATAATGCCATTTTTCTTCACTTCTGTGTGCCTAATTCGAGCAGAGAAGCAAACCTCACCACTCCACGTGCAGGTGAACCCGCAGCAAAGGGCAGCCCATTTTCTCTACCACCTCCATGGAGGATTTCACCAGAATCCAGCCACAAACAGTAAAAACTCTGTAACTGTAGCTCCCGTGGGGGAAAACATAACCTTCCAATAGCTTTGAACAACTCTTCTGAGAATCCCTTGGGAGCAGCACACAGCAGGATGAATTCCTCATCATTCCTCCTCTCCTTCATCCCCTCGGAGATGAAGTTCTGCCTGGACACAACCCCAGAACTACCCCGAGCATTATTCTCCCCGAGCAAAGGCAAATCCAGCTGCTGGAGCACACCAGGAAAAGCCAGGCAGGAGAAGGATGTGAAGGCACTGGTGACAGCCCAGCTACAAGCAGCTGCTATTCCTCAAGTGGAAGTTAGCACCAATTCCAGCAGCAAACCACGTGCACGTGACAAATGGAAGTTCATTTTACATGGAGCAAGGCTAAGGCTCACAGAATTTAACTGTAATTAAGTCTCGCTGACAGACACCTCATTAAAGCGCCGCTTCTCCAGAAAAATTAATAAAGTGAATTATTTCCTACGTGTGAAATATTGGGGTTTTTAGCTCCTCATGAAAGATACATGGAGTTCAGTTCAACTGGATGTCAGTGCTCCCCGGAATGAGGGAGTGACACGCTTAAAAAGACATTTAAAACAACACATTGCTGTGCTGCCAAAACCCAGCCTGAGACGCTCAGCCCCTGCACGTTATTTTATCCTCTGGTGGCAGAAAATAAAACCCTTAAAATACAACAGTTCTTCACCCAGCAGATGCAGACAGATAGATAAAGAGATAGATAAAATAACTGGCTTGCTATTAGAAAACCAAACTAAATTAAGACAACCTAATCTCGGCCAAACTAAAAAGAGGATTCTCATGACCCAAAGATCAAGCTTTCAAATTGCAACTTTTTGGGGTTTAAATGCTTCTCATGTGAGGAACAAAGGTGTAGCCACTGCAGAGGGGGCCCCAGGAGCCCACGCAGTTCCTCTGCACTGGGAGATTGCTCTCACAGCACATCTCAATCACACTTATCCAAGGGAATATCCAACAGGAAAGTGAACTAAAAACCACAAAGCTGATCAAGATGTGCCCAGTAACGAATGCCACGAGAAAGGCCTGAATCCTCAGAGGGGAAGGCCAAGCTGCAATTCCTTGCAAAGGGAAAAACCACAGAGGCCTTCCAAGAGATTTTTAGAGCTTTTTTCCTAATTGTTCCCTTTTTCAACATCATTATGCAACCTCCATGTGCTTTCCTGCTTCTCTACCCCCCTTTATTTCACCCATTCTTCCTCCCCTCCCCATGTTCTTCTAAATGCTGTGAGGCAGCTCCTTTAAGACAGCCAGAAATACAGTGCAGATTTTTCTCTCCTCCTCCTCTCAGTTTAAACTGCCCAAATCTTTCCGGTGAAGAAGCATTGCCCAAAATCTGCTCGCTATTCAAGCAGCCCTGGCAATGACAAGCAGCACTTCATGAATCATCTGTTATATATTGCCTTATCAACACGGTCCACTGCAGGAGAAAGTAAACCTGGCCCACTTTGGGGCTGTGCATAACACAAGCAAAATGCAAGTGGCATTAATTACAGGAGGGCTCTGAGGAGTTCCCTCATCCAAGGATTCAATATAGGCTATATATATTTTTATATATATATATATATGTGAGGCAACGTGAATCGAACCAAAATGCTTACAGCCATTTCCTCCCCCACCACACACAGCTTTTACTTTAATATTTTAAAGGACTATTTACCCCTTTTACTGGTTTCCAATATTGTCACATTTCTAATTATTAAAGCAGACAGCTTTAGTGTTTCTGCTGTTTGTCAGCTTCGGCTATCTGAGGCAAACACACATATTTTTATGGGGTTTTTTTTCTCCCCAGGCCAGACCTCTAAGCTCAGCAAGCGAGGAAAACCTTGCACTGCTCTGCCATGCTTGGACCTGGGGAACCTGGAAGCAAAGATACATGGAAGAGAGAAGCTATCCACAAGGGAATTGGGCTCCAAATTGAAAAGCAATTGTGAATTCAGTGACAAGGCACATTGCATCGGCTCCTGTGCCCAGTGAAACACAGCCTCACAAAAGCACAGACCCAAGGGATTCCAGCAGCACTCTGATAAAATCTAAACCCACGCAGACTAGGCAGCAGGATTGAAAAAGGTGATGGAAAAGCAATGGGGTAACTGGAAACAAGCTAAAGGTGAACTGGCAGAGTGATGAAGTGGAATACAACACCGCTAAAGAAGCCAGCATGAAGAATACTTGGCAAATATTTAACAAATGTCATTACCAGTGGCCCAATAACATCTTCAATTAATATTTCCTTGTGGTTTGGGACAAGCTCTGCCATTTGGAACAGGCCAGCAACAGATCCCACCGAGCAAATAAACTCCTCTGTGTGTACTCAGCCATGGGTACAAGACGAGTGAAATATGGTCCCAAGGGCTGGGGTTTATATTTTTTCTACATAAATATAAATACACAGTGCCAAGGAGTGCACAAACACTTCTTTAGCTGGAGGAGGACACCAAAGAAGTGTTTTAACCCCAAGATGAAGCTGGCACAGCTGGGCAGAGGTTCCCAAACCCTGAAGGGAGCATCACTTAACCCACACACAGACCCAGGGTGACCTCGAGAGAACATGGGGACAGCTGGTTCCAGTGACCTTACACAGCTGCAGCGTGGCACACCAGCACGGGAGGGATGCTGGAAGATGAAGGAAAACTGCCCTGAAATATTTGATCCTATCCCATCTTAAGTTTTAGTCTCAACATTTCACTTGCAATGTGTCTGGGCACTTTGGGTATAGAAAGTCTGCAGCTTCCCCTGATGTGAAACCTGCAAATGAACCTCGAGGAGAAGTTTCTGAATCACAGATACACCTTAAGCTGGCTTTAAAAGGTCTATTCCCCAGAAAGCACAAAGCATTTGAAAGAGAGATAAAGAGGGCAAACTCAGCTCAACCCAGGGGCAATTTTAACCTTTATTTTGAACAAGCTCTACTCCTCACCCCTGCAGTCCCACAGGGGATTTAAGGTTGAAGACTCAACTCCAGCTTTTCAGCAGCTCCTGCACTTCCACTTCTGTCCATGGGAAGAAGGAATTGTTCCCTGGGAGGGTGGGCAGGCCCTGGCACAGCTGTGGCTGCCCCTGGATCCCTGGCAGTGCCCAAGGCCAGGCTGGACATTGGGGCTGGGAGCAGCCTGGGACAGTGGGAGGTGTCCCTGCCATGGCAGGGATGGCACTGGGTGGGCTTTGAGGTCCCTCCCAACCCCAACCATTCCATGGTTGTATGGCAGAAGGTCAGGAGAAAACCTGGCAAGTTGGGCAAAGCCTCCACCCCAAAGCATCCCTCAGCTAACAGAGGTCCAGGGGCCCTGCAAACCTCCTCAACCAAGGGCTCAGCAGGCAGGCTGGAGCTCAAGCCCTCGAAGACTTGGGCAAGACACGTTTCTTCAAGACAACCCAGTGCAATCTGCCCAAATATCTCTTATCAGCTCAATCTGCACCTACCTAAATATCTCTTATCAGCTCCTCCTACCAGGTAGCTTCTTCAGGAGCTCATCAATCTCCAGGTGGCTGTGAGCACCTCACTCCTAGTTTACGGAAGTCTCTCACTGTTGTATTTACCTTTTCCTGTATTCACCTTTTCCTGCTGTTACTGCACTGTTGTTTTCTATCTTTTCTGCATTAATGGGATGTTGCCTGTGAAACATAAGCACAGCAGAGAGTTGCACCTTCACCAGCACAAAGATTATGCAAGAAACTACTTTTTACTGTTTTCTACTCATGGAATGGTTTGGGTGAAAAGAGACCTTAAAGCTCATCCAGTCCCACCCCCTTGCCATGGGCAGGGACACCTTCCCCTATCCCAGGTTGCTCCAAGCTCCATCCAGCCTGGCCTTTTTTCATTTTCCTGGTGATTCACCATCAAAAGGCAAGCAAGAAAGTGAAACTAATTTCCACTAAACAGTTCACCTGCATCCCACAGCAGGATCTTGGTATCCTCCACCTGATATTTCCCACCCTGGACACTCCCTGGGCTTCTCAAGAACTTGGTACCTCACACCTGGCAGCTTTCCTCTAGGATAGTCTGTTTAGGAGATCTCAGGAGATGGCAGCACACAGACACTGCCCAACAAACATCTCCCAAGGGAATACAAGCTTTCCATGCCATACTTGTGCTTTCCTTCCACGCCTCCATCCCGACGAGCAAATGACCAATTCTTCTGCTGTTCTGAGCTGATTTTCAAAATGCTTTTTCTAATCCTTCCTAAAGCTAAATCCTGAAGCAAAACAAACAAACAAAAAAAAATAAACCAAAAAAACAGGGTGGCAAAGTTAAAATTTTGAAGATTGAAATGTATTTTTTCCCTAAGTTTAGACCACCAAGGGCACAGCTTAACATCAGCACCGGGAATCTGTCAGGTGCACACGATAAAAACACACCATCCAAGGACGAAGGGAGAAAGCAGAGAATCCTGGAAAGCTGCATCTTCCACGTCTCACTTTATCCAGAAAATCTGCAGTCGCTAAAACTTACTCTTTCTAACTGGGTGGCATTTTACATTTCCAAATGTAATTGAGTGAGCGTGTTGCCATGGCGACAGCAGGGTTCTGCAATAACTTTGTTGCCTTGTAATTGCTGTATATTTGTATACAAGCAGCTGAGCTTTCTTTAATTCAATGCCCTCAACTCTTCCAGCGAGGCTGTGGAGCGACGGCAGCAGCTTTTTAGGCTGAGAACTCCGACCAGCGGTGCTGGAAACATCAGAAACGATTAAAACTCAGTGCCGCGACCGCATTACACACACACACCACCAAGAAAAAAACAACCCACCACGAAACCCTGCCAAGAACCAGATTATTATATAAACTTCAGAGCTCCTTAGCTTTTAAAAATGCTGCCGTTACAACAACAACAACAACAACAAGAAAAAAAAAAGCACAATTCAGACAATAGCGGCCAGGTAGATTTGGCAGCGAGCGAAGCACTTTGAGGGCAGGGAATAATGCAGAGCGAGTCCCATTTATTGACAGGGCATAATAGCAGTAAATCAGAACGCGTTGGGCAGGGGATTAGCTGCTCGCCGTGGCTCCCGGGGCCAAAATCAGGCTTGCTCCATCTCCCCGGCCTCAAATGAGGAGCACGGGATGCAGCTGCGGGAAAGGAGCAAGGCACCGAGCTGCCTGGTGGGAAAGCACTGGGGAGGACGGGAGGGAGCCAATGCCTCTCCGCACGCCCCATCGCAGGGTTTTACAAGGCATTTTCACACCCTGAATCCACCCACACCTTCCCGACGCGCATCCCCACTCCTCGGGAGCGTTTTGCAGAGCTGTAATCCAGCCCGGAACATGAGGCAAGGCTGGAACGCGAAATCCGCTCGTACGGGCGTTAGCGGTGACGAGCCTCATTTATGCAAATCTGCCAAAAAACAAGCCTGCCGACGGGCGAAAAAACCCCACCGCGGCCGGCACCTTCCACTCCGGCGGAGTGGGCGCAAGGCACAATTACGCAAGTGCTTGGAGCGAAGGGCAGGCTGCCTTCCCCTCCGGCCGCTGCCCAGCACGCTGACAGCGGCCAATTATTGTTATGTAAATCCATCCGCTCGGCCGGGCCGACACCGCGGACAGCACATCTGGAGCGGCATTTCGGGGCAGCATTTCAGGGCAGCGCCGGCATCGCCTCGCCCGATCCATGCCCGCAGCCAGAACCCACACACGCGGCTGCCGGGCAACACCTCCCTCCCTTCCCTTCGCTTCCCTTCCCTCCCTGCTCCTCCGCCAGCCCCCAGCCTCGGATTTTTTGTTTTTTCCCTGCTCCATCGGGCCCCGCACAAGCCAAGGGTTGAGGTTCCGCGGGGCACACGTGGGGATCGCCCCTGGGCCCCCCAAACCCGGAGCTCTGCACCGGGCCTCGGACCTGTCACTGCCACCGCCGGGCTCCCGAGAGCCGCCGAGAGCAGCACCCTCTGTTTTCTCCTCTCGAGCACAAAAAAAAAAGCTATTTTTGGGGTTTTTTTTTTTTTTTTTTTTTTTTTTTTAGGAGGAGGTGGGTGCCGCGGGGCCCTCGGCCGAGCCCGGCGGCCCCGGGGAGAGGACGCAAACTTTCCGCAAGTGCCGCGCTATTCCCAGCATTAAGGACGAGGGAAGGAGGCGCGGGTGGGGAGAGGATGGAAGAACCGAGCCCGGGCCGCGGCCCGCCCGGCGCCGCAGGGCCCCGCCGCGGGCGTCGCC
>VZRF01002300.1:130750-145483 GCA_013396875.1 Vireo altiloquus
TGGGATTGGGATCGGGATCGGGATCGGGCCGGGATCCTGACCCCACCGAGGCGGGGGGTGTCCAATGCAGCCCGCACCGTACAGGCGGTACCGCAGTGAAACGTGAAGCTCTGCGGGTGATGTGGTTTTTGTTGTTTTTCGCCGCTCCCCGATGGGCTCTTGTGTTCTATCCCTCAGGTGCCGTCCGCGGCTGAGGCGAGGGGCGAACGGCAGAAAGGGCCGCGCACGGTTCGACGTCTTGGCCTGGATTGCTGAGAGGGAGTGAATAAATATAAATTAAAAAATAATAATAAAGAAAAGGAGTCGCGCGGCACGCTCCACCATTGGATATTTAATGGATTTTTGGGTTGCACGCGGAATTGCCCCGTTGGAACGACACCTCTCGTTCCGCTCACATCTTCTCCTTTCGCCTTCCAAACTCCCCAAGCCCTGCTCCAAATATTCCACATGGTGGGAAGCGAAATACCACAGCACCTTGTGGGGGGTCTGTGGGACCAGGATCCGATGGGAACGTCCTGCCTGGGATGCGTTATCCCATTAGTTATCCCATTAGTTATCCCGTTATCCCACTATCCCGTTATCCCCAGAGCAGCTGCCCCTGCACCCCTGCGAGTGTCCCAGGCCAGGCTGGATGGGGCCTGGAGGAACCTGGGATAGTGGAGACTTCCCTGCCAAGCTTCCAAGGAGTTTCTTCCCATCCTTGCCTAGGACGAGCTGAACATTCCTCCTCCTCCTCCTCCTCCTCCTCCTCCTTCGCAGGCAGCCATCCCAGCACGCTTCTGGTGGGCTTGATTAATTGGCTCTGGCTAAATTGTTTTTAAAACTTCCAGATTTCCCTTACAGCAAAAAAAAAAAAAAAAAGAACTCGTGTCGTTCAGCCATCTGGATTTACATAAATTCTGGGACCTGATGGGAATTGCTAACAACTTTGTCCCTCTCTCAAAATCCGCGGTATTTGGTAGTGTGTAAACACTGCTCCTCTTCTACCTTTCTTGAGATATTTGGCATTTAAATTTTCATTTGAAAAGTCCACCCTTATAAAAATCCCTGGTATGTTGATCTGACCCTTAAAGTTGCTTTCTTTCCGTGCTGTGCCCAGGCTCCCCAGGGAATGGGCACAGCCCCGAGGCTGCCAGAGCTCCAGGAACGCCTGGACAGCACTGCCAGGGACAGGGTGGGATTGTTGGGGTGTCTGTGCAGAGCCAAGAGCTGGACTGGGTCATCCATCAATACTTTCTCCAGCCTGGGAAGTGTCCGACAGGGTATGGCTTGGACAGGGCATGGAGCAACATGGAATAGCAGAAGGTGTCCCTGCCCGTGGCATGGGATGGGCTCTGGCAGTCCCATCAGCAGTAACATCCCATTAACTTCAGCTTCATGGGATGGACTCTGGCAGTCCCATCAGCAGTAACATCCCATTAACTTCAGCTTCATGGGATGGACTCTGGCAGTCCCATCAGCAGTAACATCCCATTAACTTCAGCTTCATGGGATGGACTCTGGCAGTCCCATCAGCAGTAACATCCCATTAACTTCAGCTTCATGGGATGGACTCTGGCAGTCCCATCAGCAGTAACATCCCATTAACTTCAGCTTCATGGGATGGACTCTGGCAGTCCCATCAGCAGTAACATCCCATTAACTTCAGCTTCATGGGATGGACTCTGGCAGTCCCATCAGCAGTAACATCCCATTAACTTCAGCTTCATGGGATGGACTCTGGCAGTCCCATCAGCAGTAACATCCCATTAACTTCAGCTTCATGGGATGGACTCTGGCAGTCCCATCAGCAGTAACATCCCATTAACTTCAGCTTCATGGGATGGACTCTGGCAGTCCCATCAGCAGTAACATCCCATTAACTTCAGCTTCATGGGATGGACTCTGGCAGTCCCATCAGCAGTAACATCCCATTAACTTCAGCTTCATGGGATGGACTCTGGCAGTCCCATCAGCAGTAACATCCCATTAACTTCAGCTTCATGGGATGGACTCTGGCAGTCCCATCAGCAGTAACATCCCATTAACTTCAGCTTCATGGGATGGACTCTGGCAGTCCCATCAGCAGTAACATCCCATTAACTTCAGCTTCATGGGATGGACTCTGGCAGTCCCATCAGCAGTAACATCCCATTAACTTCAGCTTCATGGGATGGACTCTGGCAGTCCCATCAGCAGTAACATCCCATTAACTTCAGCTTCATGGGATGGACTCTGGCAGTCCCATCAGCAGTAACATCCCATTAACTTCAGCTTCATGGGATGGACTCTGGCAGTCCCATCAGCAGTAACATCCCATTAACTTCAGCTTCATGGGATGGACTCTGGCAGTCCCATCAGCAGTAACATCCCATTAACTTCAGCTTCATGGGATGGACTCTGGCAGTCCCATCAGCAGTAACATCCCATTAACTTCAGCTTCATGGGATGGACTCTGGCAGTCCCATCAGCAGTAACATCCCATTAACTTCAGCTTCATGGGATGGACTCTGGCAGTCCCATCAGCAGTAACATCCCATTAACTTCAGCTTCATGGGATGGACTCTGGCAGTCCCATCAGCAGTAACATCCCATTAACTTCAGCTTCATGGGATGGACTCTGGCAGTCCCATCAGCAGTAACATCCCATTAACTTCAGCTTCATGGGATGGACTCTGGCAGTCCCATCAGCAGTAACATCCCATTAACTTCAGCTTCATGGGATGGACTCTGGCAGTCCCATCAGCAGTAACATCCCATTAACTTCAGCTTCATGGGATGGACTCTGGCAGTGCCATCAGCACCAACATCCTGTTAGCTTCAGCTGTATGGGATGGGCTCTGGCAGTCCCATCAGCAGTAACATCCCATTAACTTCAGCTTTCCATCTTACTTCATTTTTAAGGTGATAATTTATGCCCATCGACTCTGAACATTACATTTTGACAGGTCAGTGCTCAAGCACACAGGCAGCATGGCTTGCCCTGGAGCAGGCCAGGAGTTTGGGGATATTTTCCCTGGAATACACACCTGAGAGCACCGCTGGCTTTAAGAACACCACTTCTGCCTAAAGCCGAAGCCCTTTTGGTTTCATTTTCAGCTTCTTTGGGCTCGTGGGCTTGTTTGTTGTTCTTTGGTGAGGTTTTGGGTTTCCTGGCAGGGCTGTCCTGCCCTCTTTATTCGGGGCCGGCTTGTGTGCTCAGGTGGATGGGTGAATGTGTGTGTAAATAACCTCCCAAATTATTTTGGAGCGTCGAGAGGAAGGGCTTTAGGGCTAGAAGGTTACCAAGGCAGGGTGATATCTGCTGCTGGGGGCTGATTGATGCCTTACCTGTGGGCAAGGACGTGTCTCTGTTAGCACCCAGTCTAGGCTAACCTGCTCATAAAGGCAGAGGATTAAACCTCTGCTCGTGTAAATTCGACCTCGGAGATTCACCAGGGAAAGGCTCCTTGCTGTAAGTTAAACCCAACATATTGGCTATAGCTGTATATAGTCTGTTTTTACTGTAATTGCAGCTGAAAAACTTACTCAGGAGCCAGTTGAAGCAAAAAATAAAAATCTAAAAAAAAAAAAAACACCAACCCTGGCAGAGCTAATTCATGAAGATTTAAATAAAAAGCAATTACAGAACTTCCCGCCTACCTCCACCTCATCTTTAGCTGAACTCCTTGTTTGTCAGGAATTATTCCATTTTTTCTGTTCTCGAGCAGGAAACAGCCATCACAACACTCCAGCTAATTTCCCTCGCTAGTCACAGGGAGCTGGTGAAAGTAAAATAGGGTGCTTCAGCTTTCCACTCCAATCCTGCCACTCCACAGCCTAAAAAAAGCCAGGAGGATAAAGTTAGGAAGAGAGCCAGCAGGAAGCTCCTCTGGAGCCTAGGCACCGAAGATGTGCTGGTGCCACTTGGCTCCGTGGAGAAAGTCAAGCCCAGACACAATTTCCAACCTGGTGACAGCTTCCTCTTCTTCCTCCTCATCATTCAAACACCATCACCGACCTCCCTTGGTTTTCCTGTCCCACCCATCACCCATCTGGATCCACAAGGATGCCCCCTGTTCTCCATCTTCCCCACAGCACATGGATTTGCTCCTTTTTGCCAGCCAAAGATTCGATTGATTGATAGATTGATAGATTAGATAGATAGTTACAGCAGTCATTTCACAGTGACTGAGTACAATGCACTTTTAACATAAAACTGCTTGCTGAGGTTTGTTTTTAACGTTTTTCTGGGTTTGTATAAACTCCCTATTTGTTTAGCAGCTCTGCTCTCAGCTGTGTTATGGAATATCCTGACTTGGAAGGGATCCACAAGGATGCCTACTGCACAGAGAAAAATTATTCTGGGGCCCTTACAAACCACTGCCCAAAAGTTCTTACAGTGTCATCACCCCTCTAAATTAAACTGAAGAATTAAGAGTATGAAAGAAATCTCCTTTGCCCTCAACTGTTTTTTTTGTTCAGTCAATTTAGTAGCACACTTAAGTTTAGATAAAAAGCAGAAATAAATCTAAGATGAATATGGAATCTTTGTGAAGTCGAGGCTAGAATAACTGCTGGATATACTTAGTTTATCAGTGCTCATTTTCTGATTCTTTATAGTAAAAATAAGGGAAATGGATATCAATTTATGATATTTATTTTCATCCGTGGCAGCTGCTGGGAGGAGAATGTGGGGTGTGTCTCTCTGTAGTGGGAACCTTAGAGGAAATATTGATCCGTTCTTCTGTTCTGTCTCTTTCAACCAGGAAACAAACAAACAAACAATCATCCAGGGTGAAAAACAATTAAAATCGAAATAAATGTAAGAAAAACATGACTAAAAAAAATAGAGATAAAAATATTCCCAGCCTGGCCCCTGGGTGTTGGTTTTACGTGAAGATACTGACTTGCAGCTGAATGACGAGTAGGATATTTTTCTACTGAAATATTGATAGTAGATTACACTAAACCACAAACTATCTCCAGAAAGCCCATCATTTCTAATCCTAATGGTGTTTTCTTTCCCTTGGCTGACTACTACATTCATGAGATGATGGCTTTATTCTATCTGGGGGAAAAACTTTTTACCATACAGCTAAATTAACTTGTCAAAAGACTTCAAACTTCGGAAGCTTTTTACAGCTCGATTCAAAGCTATTATTCAGGATTGAATGAGAAGGCTGTGGACTGTAAAAGCTGGCAAAAAAAAAAAAAAATAAAGAAACCATTTCAGCAGCATTCAGGAGCTGAATGGAACGCTTACTTTTTGTTCAGGTTGTGTGTGTTTCATTGAGCTGTCTCAGAAGAGCTGGGTTTTCGTATTTTAAGGCAAAACGCTTCTTTCTGCTGCTCTGATGACTGTGACCCAGTCCGTGCTCTTTCACACACACTTGGTTATATTTAGTTTGTGCCAACCTAAATAAGTGTCAACCAGCTCTCCAGAAACGTGGGGAGCACAAAAGAGAACGGCCAGCAGCTAAATTGAGGCAGAACGAGAACACAATTAGACTTATTTTTATCCTTTTCTTTTAAAATCAGATCACAGACTATCTTACAGTCAGCTCCAGCTTTCTCATGCAAATGAAAGTGCCTGGCTCCAGGAGCAGCAACTTTTAGATTGTGCAGACGAGGAGCAGCTGGCAGAGCTCGAGCTCGGAGCCTTTCCTGCTGCGGCTCCAACCCACTTTGGGACAAAGCTAGGGGAAGAAGCCAAGGCCACGACTGCAGCCCCCAGAAGGGAACTCAGGGCTCTCCAGGGGAGCAGGATGTGGCAGGATGGGATCCATGGTGACCCTAAAGCTCATCCCATTCCACCCCTGCCATGGCAGGGACACCTCCCACTGTCCCAGGCTGCTCCCAGCCCCAATGTCCAGCCTGGCCTTGGGCACTGCCAGGGATCCAGGGGCAGCCACAGCTGCTCTGGGCACCCTGTGCCAGGGCCTCGCTGCTCTTGCAGTATAGAATTTCCTTCTAAATCCTCTTCCCATGATCTGAGTTTAGGTTTTGAGGGAACCAGCAGCAGAGCAGCAAGGTGTTTTGGAGCTCTGGAGAGCACTTGATTGCTGCCTTTGTAATAAGGGACCAAGATGCCCTCACAGCTTTAAGCACCTGAGACTAAAGTTGCACTGATAGGTGATGTGTGGGGACAGAATTGCAAGGACCTTTCAATTTCCCATTTTTTTCCTCTTCTGCTCTAAGAGTTGTTAATTCTCATCTCATCTCATTCTATTAAAAGGCACCTGTGCTTTGCACTTGGCAAAACCTCAGTCGACCAGTTTTGCCTTTCCCATGGCAAAACCAAAACCGCAGCCAGCTTTGAAATCCATTGGAAAGCACTAAAACACCTCAAATGTTCTCTGTCTGCTCATGGAGGAGCAATCACCATGGTGCATCAGCTTTTTGGATCAAACCTTCCTGCTGCACGTGCCAGAAAGGGGAGAAAGGATGAGCACAAAAAGCAGGAATACACCAACAGCATCAGCTGGGTGCACTCAAAAGGCAGATAGGGGCATGTGGGTAAGGCAAGGAGCAAGATCTGCTGGTGATGAGGGTGGGCAGACCCTGGCACAGGGTGCCCAGAGAAGCTGTGGCTACCCCTGGCAGTGTCCAAAGCTGGACTGGAAAGGGTTTGGAGCAGCCTGGCACAGTGGGAGGTGTCCCTGCCATGGCAGGGGATGGGATGGGATGGAGTTTAAGGTCCCTTCTGACCCAAACCCTTCTGTGGTTCCATGAATACACCTGAATTTGCTCACAAAAGAATATATTGAATCTGAAAGCCTGGGGCTCACACCAGGAGGCTTTTTCTGGATATCCAAAATATCCCCATAGTTTGTTGTACTCAAACACATCACCCACAGATCACTCCTGCACAGAGGCATCTAAAGGAGGAAGATGCTCTGACCCTTAACTCTCCTCTTTAAGAATTTTTTTTCCAAATGGGAGCTCCTTAAATGTGGTATCTTAAAAACTCCTGTTCCTTACGAGCACCTTCACTGAGTTCTTAAAAAGCATGGCAGCAGAGCAGGACGTGCCAGCAGAAGTGTCCAGAATAGCAACAGTGGCATCGGAGTCATGAGAGGAATGTCTGAAAAGTCTGAAGGGACATACTCAGCCCCTGTTAAAGAGCTGGGTGGGACTCTGGAATCCAGCCCTCACTTGCAGATATGTTGTTTAATAGAAATGTAAGAAGTGAGTGCAGGCCCATTAATGATAAAAATAAAGTTTAGAATGTATTAGGATGAGAGGTCAGAGGAGTCAAAAAACCTCTGCAGCCCTCGAAATGCCTCTGTGTGTGAGTATAAAACATGGGCAGGAAGGAGAGCTACTTCCCTCTTCCAGGATCACTCGGCAAGATCAGGCCTGTGAAGGTCCCTCTAGCTTTCTTCCACAAGGACCAAAAGGAAGAAAAAAGGCAGACTTAGATCACAGGAACTCTGTGGTCCCCTGGACTAGAGCAAGGACAGGAGTGAATGCGATGGAATGGAAACTCAAATGGAAGAGTTGTTCCAAAAAAGCTGCGAGGCCGTGGGGGCCAGCCCTGAGCTGGAACACGAGGAGCTGATACACAGATCAATAACAGCCCCACTGCACAATGAGGGCTGTGTGCCACTCCTCCCGGGAAAGGAAGAGCTTCCACAGGCTCCTCTGGAGGGGATGCTGCCCTGGGGCTGCTCTGGGATGCTCACACTGCAATCCGAGATCAGGCACACAGACCTGGATTCACCCTTATCAGTGATCCCTTAGGGTTTATCTTTTCTGTGTTCCCAGCCCTGCAGTGCCCAGTGTAACTCTGCAGGTCCCTGGAGCTCGTTCAGTGCTGTTCTCTCATGCTCACACTGACATAACAAAGCCTCTCCAGCTTGCTCCCCAAGGACACCCAGACCCTCCTGGGCCCAACAACTGCAAACCTGGAGCCCCTCTAGGCTAAAATGAGCTCTAAGCTCTCTCCAAGAGCCTTCTCCAGGGTGAACACTCCCAGCCTGTCTCCAGAGGAAAGGTGTTCCTGTCTTACCTCCAGCACAAGAACACTTTTTATCACCTCGCTTTTGGTAAACCCAGACAGCTCTTTCAGGGGAGATTTCTTGTTAAATTATCCACGGTGCTACAGATGCTCAGCTCTTTATTTTGGTCGTATATTTCAAAGAGCAGTTTCTCCAGCAAACACTGCGACAGCTGTGGCTGATAAAACTCCTGGGTGCCATCATTATCCTTTTTCCTGATAGAGACTGGCACAGATTTACCATCCAGTTTTGGCTTGGATGCTGGAGCTCTACAGCCAAGAACAGGATGGAGCTGGGCAGCCTTAATGTGACCAGAGAAGGATTCCCAAGGTTGGGAAACGAATGGAACTGCAGTTATCAGAGCAGAGGAAGGAGCTGTGTCCAACACAGGTACCAGAGCATGGTCTGGATGGGACAGGGACCTGCAGTGATACATTCTCCTGTGCTTGGTCGTGGGGATCTTGCCACAAGAGTGAGGATTTTGGAAGGTGGACTCCCGTGCCATCACGAAAGAAGATCTCTGAAGGTCCCTTACATATTTCCAAGCTGAATTCCCAGAGCATCCATCAGTTGGGGGTGCCTCAGTCACTCACTGTCTGCAAATCCATCTCTGAAGTCACACTCCAAAAACCTCTCCTGAGGATTGTCCTCCAAAGTCAGGCCTGGAAACCTCTTCAAAGGCATCCTTAGTGTTTAGCAGGCAGCTGGACAGGGTGTGAGGTCCCACCTGTGGCAGGATACGAAGCTGCAGCTCTTGCATTTGTGGAATCATTGTGGTTGAAGAAGACCTCCAGGACCATCATGTCCAACCACAAACCAGCACCTCCAAGCCCACTGATGCCAGAATGATTTTTGCTTTTTCTTTATACCCCTCTCACACACCCTTTTATAGTTTGATCTGTTCTCAGTGCTTTTAGCCCCCACACTGTGACTTCCCAAGGCTGATAACTCAGCTCAGCCCCACGGCACTGTTAAACCAGGAGAGCAAACATCCTGGGAGCCCCAGACACCAAGGGCCTCTCCAGAACACATTTTGGAACCTCAGACAGGCCCAGCCAGGGGGAAGGTTCCTCACAACGAGGGCTTCACTCCAGCCTCTCATTGGGGGATCTTTGATAAATATGTTAATTTTGCAAGGCCTATAATTGTGTGCATTTCGGGGCATTCCACCTGGACCAAGTGAAATAAAATCCCGAGGTAAAAACTCATTTTCCCCACAAACCATGTTTTGGATTTAATTTTAAGGCCAGGGAAAGGCAACACCACCACTATCCCATGCTCCCCAGGTGCCCCAGCAGCTCGGTTCTGAACACTTCCAGGGAGGACAGCAATCCCACTGCATCCTCACACCTCTGCAAGGCAACTCTCCCCTGGAAATCAACTTTCCAAGCAGTGAATCCCTCACTCATCCAGGATGCAAAGCCGCTGCCTTCGCTGCTGGATTTCCTCTGCCCCCTCCCAGCACCCTCCTCACCAGCCCTTCCCAAGGCTTAATCCCAAGACTGTGAGGCTGTCCCATGGGGCTCTGTGGATGCCAGGTGAAGCTCTGGTTCCTGGGATGGGCACACCAGGAGCAGGGAACACAGGAGCTTCGCAACTTCCCCTCGCTGCCAGCCTGGGCGAGATTCAAAGCAGCAGGGGAATGATCCCTGCCCCCGAGGCATCCCAGCTTCCGTGGGATTTAATGAGCCGTCGGGACAGCCCCCAGCACCGAACAGCAGCCTTACAGTTGGGTTTAAAGAAGCATTTTTTGCTCTTCTGGACTTGAGCCCAAAATCCCGCTCGGAGTAACTCGCATTCACGTCAGCAGAACAACCCCAGCCAAACAGAAAGTTCTCTCTTTCTTTTTTTTTTCCCTTCCCCTTTAATTAAACTGTTCTTCTCTCAAATCAAATGTAAGTGTTCTCCTCATTCCAAGCTAAGAAAGATCACAGGTGAATGCTGCCAGTGAAATTAAAAGCTGACTCGAGACAGCTTTGCTTTAAGCAGAAAGTGCCATTTTTTTCTTTTGCTGGATGCCTCTTCACCAAGCCAACTCTTAGAACTGAAGCAGGGCAGGTTTTTAGACTATCCAGTGCAAAAGACGTTTTCTGTCTGCGTTCCTCCCTCAGAAGAGACAAACTGAGCCTGGAGAAAGGAGGATGCTGCAGCTCCTCGTGCCGTGGAGGGGTGATGGTGCCCAAAACATGTTTGCCAAGCTGTTCCCCTCATTCCCAGGGCCACCATGAGCTCTGCTGGCTGAAGCAAACCCTCCTGTCACTGCCGCTCTGCTTACACCAGCCCATGGCCCTTCCAGTGTTACCTGTGCCCACAGAGTCCCAGAGCCAGAAGGGCAGCACTCACACCCAGCCTGGCTGCCTTGAGGCCACCAAGGAATCATTTAGGTTGTACAAGAGGTTTGGGATCACCCAGCTCAGCTGCCTTGAGGCCATGAAGAGATCATTTAGGTTGTACAAGGGGTTTGGGATCGCCCAGCCCTGCTGCCTTGAAGGAATCATTTAGGTTGTACAAGAGGTTTGGGATCGCCCAGCCCTGCTGCCTTGAGCCCATGAAGGGATCATTTAGGTTGTACAAGAGGTTTGGGATTGCCCAGCCTGGGCGATGAAGGCCATGAAGGGATCATTTAGGTTGTACAAGGGGTTTGGGATCGCCCAGCCCTGCTGCCTTGAGGTCACCAAGGAATCATTTAGGTTGTACAAGGGGTTTGGGATCGCCCAGCCCTGCTGCCTTGAGGTCACCAAGGAATCATTTAGGTTGTACAAGGGGTTTGGGATCGCCCAGCCCTGCTGCCTTGAGGTCACCAAGGAATCATTTAGGTTGTACAAGGGGTTTGGGATCGCCCAGCCCTGCTGCCTTGAGGTCACCAAGGAATCATTTAGGTTGTACAAGGGGTTTGGGATCGCCCAGCCCTGCTGCCTTGAGGTCACCAAGGAATCATTTAGGTTGTACAAGGGGTTTGGGATCGCCCAGCCCTGCTGCCTTGAGGTCACCAAGGAATCATTTAGGTTGTACAGGAGGTTTGGGATCACCCAGCCCTGCTGCCAGCCCACCACAGTCTCCACCTAACCACGTCCACCCAGCTGCTGACCCCTTCCAGGGGTGCTGGCTCCAACACTGCCCTGGGCAGCCTCTGACAACTCTTTGCAACCCTTCCCACCAAGAAATATCTCCTTGTATCCTGTCTAAACCTCCCCATGCCCAGCCTGAGGCTGTTCCCTCTCCTCCTGTCCCTGTTCCCCGGGAGCAGAGCCTGACCCCCACCTGGCTGCCCTCTCCTGTCAGGGAGTTGCAGAATCCTCAGCTCCCACCAGCCCTTAAAAAACCTCTTGTTACAACCCTTAGCGATTTATTTCCAGCCTGCCTGGGTGTTTTGCAGAGAGCAGGGTACAGAAACCCTGGAATTAAACAGAAAACAACAGATTTAAAAGAATGGAGTGGAATTACCCATCCCCTGCTCATTAAGTGGCTTCAGATGGAACCAGCTTTGCTGGTGTTTTCTCTGCATCTCTGGCAGGGAATGTTTTATTTGCTCAGTAAAGTTTTCACATGCAATATGTTGTTGCTGTTTTGTTTTGTTTCTGAAATCCCTTACCTATATATTTATTGCAGACAGATATTACACCCTGGCAGTAAAGGAGCACTGCAAAGTGCTAGTTAACTTCTCAGAGCTGCCTGAATAATTCCGTAAATACGAGGGGACTGAAATGACAACAGTAAAGGGATCTGTACTTTGAACAATAAATATGAACTGGAGCTCTGCTTTGGATTTGAGGCATGCTGCAGCTAATAGGTATTCAGCTTGTGTGGGCCACTGACATTTAAATAAACACATGTGCAGTCCAAGGGGCTTGGCTGCAGAGCCTCTTGTCAATTGAATCCAGCCCTGGGAACACTGGGAGAGTGCTTCAGGATTGCAGGAATTCCACGCTGGGCTCCAGCCCTCGGTGGGATCTCTCCTGAAACCATAAGATGTCCTCCACGGGGAAAAAAATAAAGGGGAGGGGAGGGGACACAATGGGAATGGGGAGAGGGGGGTGGAAACCCCCCCAAAAAATGTGGCTTCAAAGAAATGCTGAAAATATTTATAAGAAAAATGCCTGGCTGGCTGCCTGCAGGCTGAAGGAGAGCTCGGCTCCTCAGGCTGAGATAGCTCAGCAACCTTAACAGCATTCCTGCACTGCCTCGGGGAAAAAATCCCTTCTAAACGGGGCCATTTTGTGGGGATTTGGTGAGCCAGGCCAGATGTGCTCTGAGAACTCACTGCTGCTGGGAGAGGAGCAGGAAGGATCCAGGGATTTGTGCAGCTCCTGCAGAGCCAGCTTTGGTCCCAGTGCCATCAGCCTCTCTGCACAGGTAGAACCCCTAAAAAGCCAGGATTATTTGGCAGCATCAGGCACACAGAGATGTACATGGTGCTCACCCCAGCACCTCACACCAAAACACCTCAAAGACCTTGAAGTGTCTCCAGCATTGGGTTTGTTTTTTTTGTGTGATTCCCATAAACCTTAAACATTAGTTGCTCACCCATTCTCCCTCAGGATTGCAGAAAGCTCAATTTCACATCCAGGTGTCACCTTTTCCCTCACCAGGGCAGGTGAGGGGTGAGCCAGGAGTGAGGAGACATCAGCTCTGGGGCTGTTGGCTGCAGAGGGAGGGAAGTGGACAATTTAAAAAACAAAATTAAAACAAAACCAACAAGGAGGGAAGCGGACAGTTTAAAAAACTGAAATTAAAACAAAACCAACAAGGAGGGAAGTGGACAGTTTAAAAAACTGAAATTAAAACAAAACCAACAAGGAGGGAAGCGGACAGTTTAAAAAATGAAATTAAAACAAAACCAACAACAAAACAAACAAATTAAAAGAAAAAAAACCAAACAACCAACCAACCAAGCAACCAAAAAATCTCCGAAGAGGAATGAATTGAGCTGCTTATCACCGAGTTCAACACCGAGGAAAGCAGCAGAGGCCGTGCAGCAACATTAGAGATAATTGGAAAAGTGGGATGGAAGGAAAGCATTCTTTTAGTAGCTGGAATTGTGGCTCCTGGGGAATCCTTTGTGGCCATCAGTGCGTGCAGAATGGGGGCAATTTACTCCATACCATGTGCTCTGTTCTCTCAAAAGCTCCCTCACCGAGGGCGCCTCAGAAATTCATCTCCCCCAGGATTAGAAGAAACATTCTCGAGTGAGTTCCAAACTGGTAGGGAGCAGGAAGGGACAGGTAGGAATAAATGGTTATTTTTCAGGGCAATCCCAGTGGAATCCTCGAGCAATCTGTGGCATGTGCTGTTCTCAGAGCCCAAAGGATCTGGAAAAGGGGTATTGCACCAATTTTCAGAGGAGAAAGAAAAATAAATAATGACTTAAAGTAGCAGAAATTAGTGAGAATTAGAAAAAAACTGCGAAGGACGGTGGGACATGGCAATAAAAGAGAGCCCCAGTTGCAGGAACACAGAAGCAGGCTGGGCTCACCACAGCCTCTCCCTCAGGAAAGAGAGTCCAAAGCAACCCTCAGTTCACTCCCAAGCAGTGAGCAAAGGAATGGACAGAAGGCAAGGAATTCACAGAAATATGGGACAATTTGGGCTGGAAGGGACCCTAAAATCATCCCATCCCACCCCTGCCATGGCAGGGACACCTCCCACTGTGCCAGGCTGCTCCCAGCCCCAATGTCCAGCCTGGCCTTGGGCACTGCCAGGGATCCAGGGGCAGCCACAGCTGCTCTGGGCACCCTGTGCCAGGGCCTGCCCACCCTCCCAGGGAACAATTCCTTCCCAAAATCCCACCCATCCCTGCCCTCTGGCACTGCAGGCCCTTGGGAATCAGGAGGTGAGTGGTGGTGGCTCCTTCTAACAGCACCACAGCACTTCCACTGCACATCACTGAAAGGATGCAGATTAAAACCCAAAATAAGGCCCTTTCCCCGTGCAAATATTCCATTAAACATCCTCTTCCATCGAGCATCCCTTCCCAGGCAGTGTCCAGGAGCAGAGCCCGGGGCTGGCTGCTCCTGTTTCACAGAGATCGTGAAGAGAGCATCGTGAGAGGAATGATGGATTTGTCTTTACAAACAAACTGTGGGGCTGCTGGTAGGCAAAATCAGCACTGAGAGGTAAAAGGAACAATGGGAAGGATTCCACTGATGGATGGATTGAGAAAAAAGGTATTTGCCTTTACGAACATACTGCAAGTCTGCTGATGAATGAAGTTGGGTATTGAGAGATGAAAAGAAACAATGGGGAAANACTCTCTCCTCTCAGAGTACAGAGTTCCCAGAGCAGCTGGATAATTCTCCTTCCCTGTTCTACCACACAACACAATTTTTTCATCTGTCTGCAGTGACCAGAGAGGCAGAATTGTCTCAGCTGGGGCAGCACTTCCCTCGAGGAGTGAGGAGAGCCAAATGGCCCCAGGAGATCCTTTCAGCCCCGTGAGGAGCTGCTCTAATACGTGCAATGTGTTTTGGTGATGTNGCTCTCTCCTCTCAGAGTTCCCAGAGAAGCTGGATAATTTTCCTTCCCTGTTTTACCACACAACGCAATTTCTTCGTCTGTCTGCAGTGACCAGAGAGGCAGAATTGTCTCAGCTGGGGCAGCACTTCCCTCGAGGAGTGAAGAGAGCCAAATGGCCCCAGGAGATCCTTTCAGCCCCGTGAGGAGCTGCTCTAATACCTGCAATGTGTTTTGGTGATCTACTGCTGCTCCTCGGGGTCTGTGCGAGGAGCTGACTCGTGTTGGGGAGCATTATGGAGATTTGTTTGCCCTCAGCTGA
>VZRF01002302.1:0-50265 GCA_013396875.1 Vireo altiloquus
TTGGGAATCTGGAGAGGTCCAAGCTGAGTGGAAGCTGCCCTAATTTTCAAGAAGTGCAAGAAGGCTGGCTCTGCAGTGCTTGATGAGGTAATGGAGAAGATTATTCTGGGAGGTATTAAGAAACAGGTGAAGGACAACATAGACATAGGTCACAGCCAGTATGGTTTCATGAGAGTTAAGTCCTGCTTATCAAATCTGATTTCCTTTCTTTGACAGGTTAACCCACCTAAATGATCAAGATAAGCCAGTAGAAATAATATTTTTGGATTTCAGTAAAGCTTTGGATACTTTGTAGGAGACTGAAAGATCACAATTTCCTCAAACACTAAGATCACCAAAGACTCTGTCTACTGTAGCAAACTGTGCAACTGCTCATCTGTGACCACCAAAACACACTCCCCCCATTCCACTCCCTACCCTTCCCTGTCCTCCATTCTACCCCACCCCAAATACACCTCCTGGATTCCTGGAATTTGGACTGTGAGTTAAGCCACCTGATGGGAACTAGAGGTAAGACAAAGGTGGTACTATTGTCCATTCATCCATTCAGGCCTAAGGAAAGGTAAACTAGCCTTTGGGAGACTGTATCCACAAGGAAAATGCAATCAGCAGCTATGGTGAAAATCAGGTCTGGCAGGGGGAAACCATAGCCCACTGACTAAAGACAAGAAACCCACTGAAACAAAAGAAGAGAAAGACTGAACATGGGACTAATTAGCATTAGAAGAAAAACAATCATTTAACCAATAGAATCAGAGAACTGTGTAGTCAATGAGAATTAATTTCTTTGTTGCTAAAATGTATAAACGGTGAGAAAATTTGAGTGACCTCAGGACCTTTACAACTAAGAAGCCTAGGGTGAAGAAGACCGATGGGATGCTGTCTGTATGCACAGGGATGGTGACCATCTTTCTACTTCATTGGTCTCTTTCTCTCATTTTCTTTCTCTGCCCCCTGCTCTCTTTTCTTTTTTTTAAAGTCTGTCTCTACCTCACATTTACTGTTAAATAAAATCCATATTATTAACTGGTCTGGTTTGCACCTTAATTTGGGTAGAGGGATCTCAGATTGTAACACGCTGCCTCTCACAGGTAGAGAGGCAACTCAGCTCATAGCTGGATAAACACATCATGCAATGCGCGAGCGGCTGGCTTGTGGGTCAGGCACGAAGTGAATGGTCTAACATCAGGGTGGTGACAGGCCACTGGTGTGGACTTCTGCAGGATTCTGTTCTTGGTCCAGTTCTCTTGAACATCTTCTTAAACAACTTGGATGCAGGACTCAAAGGAATAAGTTTGCAAATTATTCAGTTTACAGGCTCCCCAGGAAAGTGGTCACAACACCAAGACTGACAGAGTTCAAGAAGCATTTGGACAATGCTCTCAGGCACATGGTGTGATTCTTGGGACTATCCTGTACAGGGCCAGGAGCTGGACTTCGATGATCCTAGTAGGTCCCTTCCAACTTAGAATATTCTATGAATCTGTTGGATTGTGTCCAGAAAAGGGTAATGGAGCTGTGGAGAAGTCTGGAGCAGAAATCTGATGAGGAGCAACTGAGGGAGCTGGAGAAAAAGAGGTTTGGTGGAGACCTTCTCATTTTCTACAACTCCCAGACAGAAGGTTATAGGAAAGTGTGGTCTGGTCTTCTCCCAGTCATCTGGCTGCAGGACCAGAGGAAACAGCCTTAAGTTGCAACAGGGGAGGTTTGGATGGATAGTAGAGAAAATTTCTTCACTGAAAGGGTTGTCAAGCCCTGGCACAGGCTGCCCAGGACAGTGGTGAACTATCCATGGAAGTGTTCTGAAGTCGTGTGCATAGGGCACTTGGGGACATGGGTTACTCGTGAACACAGTGATGCTGCATTAACCCTTCTACTTATTTGATCTTAGAGATCTTTTGCAACTTTAATGATTCCGTAATTCTGTGATCTCTAAGTTAATATGCAAATTTCTGTAGTGCCTTCTACAGTTTCTGTCTAGGCCACTAATAAATATATTTAGCAAGACTAGTCCCAGACCAATACTTGAAGAACCTAGTAGAAGTTCTACCCTCTTGTCAGACCTTTCATCTCTTTTACTCCCTTTCTTAGTAATTCATGGAGTAATCTCTGTTCTTCTGGCAATCATATTTACTGTCTATTGCAGTATGAAGTGCCTTTTGCCTTTTTGTTAGATTACTAAGAAAACCAGTTCACAAAGGAGGACTAGAGTAATTTTGATATCTTAGCAAGCTGTGTGGCATGTTGATTATATTTTGAGGAAGAGACAACAGGGAACCCTTCCTGCTTTACTCCTATGGCTCACCAGTTCCTGTTTAAATTATTTTTCCATTCAAAGGTTGATGTGCAGATCCTTTTTAAAGACTGCTTTAAAATTATAACAAGAAAGATATATTTCATAGAGATTATCACTCTTGCTGCTTTCCTTTGTCTCTTTTCTTCAGAACTTGTCTAGATGGATGACTTTGCAGAAGAGTGGGTGGGTAGATGGTTCAAGTGGTAGCGTCAGAGGAACTCAAATGAGAAATTGCAGCTGGTCTGCTTTAAGATGGAAACAAATGTGTAATCTGAGCAGACAAAAACAATTATATTTTGAGAAGGGAAAATCAAAATATGCTTACATATTGAAGTAAAGCTAATTATTGAGCCGATAGGGTGAGTTTTGGTGTAGATATCATGCAAAGGGAAACTCCAGAGACTTGGCTATCCAGATTTGGTCAGGCTTGAGGCTATTAGACTGATTGCTTACCTTTTGTTTTACTAAATTAAAGTCAATATACTAACTAAGGGAATTACAATACTGACATCTGTAATTTATGAAAACAACAAGGTGGAAAAACAACTGGAAATGTGATATGGAAGGCTCTTCCAATGTATAAATGCAGACAATTTTTGCTGGGAGAGATCAGTAATAAAATTTTAGTTGTTTCATTTTAATATATTTGGCAGTAACTACTGATCCCTAAAGCTTTAAGTCTGGGTGTTTCAGAGCTGTAATAGCAAACAGGCTTCAAAAAGGTTTTGCATTACACCCTCCTGTCCCTAAAGTCTGCTGAATGTTTGGGAGATGTTTTGCATGATCTCAAAACACCTCCTTACATTCACATCTGAGAGTTGCCATCTCTCCCACGTGGCACATCCCACCCTTCTGCAGGTGCAAGCATTGCACAGAACTGCATGGCACACTGATCTGCTAATGTTGGTGCAAGAAGAGACACCCCACTCACAAGTCTCTAGCTGGGGCTGACAGGTATGGAGGCAGTCACAGACAGGATGTGTTCCTTTACATTTTGAGCACAGGAGCAGGAGGGGGATCCTTCCCTTTAGGAGTGATGGTAGCTGCACTGTTCAGAGCAGCAGGTCAAGGGATGGTATTTCCCCCACAGTGGAGGTCCTACCTGCAGCACTGGGAGTCAAGATGGAGTGAGTTCCAGGTTCTTAGTGTTTCTCTGGAATCCAGGTACAAAGCTGGTGAGCAAAGCAGACAAAACATTGTCCTGTTCTTCATGAAAACTGGCTAGCACTCTCAGCACAGCAGCTGCCGCTCCCAGATCCCAAGTACCTTCTGAATTGTAAACACCACCCAGGTTCACCTGAAGACTGTATTTGGCTTGGTGAATGGGTACATTTTGATCAGTCAGATCTTGGTGTTTAAGAAGATTTGAATAAAGCAACTCGGTAAAAACCTCTGTTTCTGAAAATGTGTTTTGCAGTGGTTAAAACTTAAAAGCTCAATCACTAAGCTAAAATCTTAAAACTTAGAGAGTAAGCCAACTTTCTCTACATCAGGGAAAGACCATAGTGACTTATTTTGCATATTCTGTGTGAAGGAGGGATGACTGTACATTTAGATAGCACTGTTGTAATTTTTGAACAAATTATGCAGCATCATTTACACAGGCACTTGCCAGGTTAGAAAAATATATCTGGCAGACTTTTATCAGTCAGCTCAGGTTAAACCATGTAGACTTGGACAACCTGTGAACTGTTTCTTTGGTTTAATATGAGAACTGCACTTCATTAGAGAAGATAGACTCATCTACTGCCCTTTTTTGGTTTTATCATATCAGTGTTTTGGCAGAGAATTTATTCAGTTTCCAATCTTTAGTTATTTATGTGGTGCTAGCTAGCTTTGCTACATTCCCTAGAGAAAGCTCCATTAAAACTCTTAATGTGACATCACATATTTTTAGTAGACTAGAAAATAGTTGCAATTTTAATTTAAATTGAAATGACTGTGTAATGGCTGGACAAATCACTATCCAATCCCTAGAGCTCTTAATTGTAATTCTCCATTGTTTCTATGCATAAATTTTCTTTTTAAGTGCTCATTCTGAAATACTTACTAATTTTTTTGGATGTGCTGTATTCATTTAATAGTTTTTTTATGGTTAACAAGTTCATGATTAAACTTAAATATTAAATATAAAAGGTGGAAATGATATGCCTAATCAAGTGTTAGGAAAATGAACTGTGTTTGTATCTTGAGATGACATTAATTTAAGGACCTTCTCTTTGAGGAAGGAAAGGGAAGGGAAAAATATCCTACTGGGAGTAATGGGCAGAATTCATTCTGTTTCTGTAGCAGAGGAGCAATAATCATAATGAGCAGCTCTTCTTTAGCCCTTCCTACTGCCTCGAGTCATCATCCCAGGAAGACAGACCTTTACTGAGCAACTCCCCAAAAAGAGTTTGAGTATTTTGTATCTTGCATGAACAACATTTTGATTTGTTTTGGGCTGGACATACCAAGGGGCAGTTCCTACCTCCTGGGAGCTGGCAGCTGTCCCAGTCCAAGACCTTCACAGGAAGCTGTCACAAGGTCTTACCTCATTTTCCAAAGTCCATCTAAGACACACCTGCCAAGCCCTGTCCTTCGCATCAGCTCTTGGGGAGTGAGCTATCGCCATTGGTCACAGACCTGGAGATGCAGACTGTGGCCTTTCTCAGCACTACTTTTTTACCTATAGCAAATTTTCCTTCCACACAGCCTGCCCACAGCCTTGTGGCCCTTCTTACCTGTATCACTTTCTTTCTCCTCCCCCCTGCCTGTTCCACCGGTTCCCCTCTTCCACAACTTTTGTACCTTCTCAGTTTTTGACAGCTCTTAGGTCCTTTGGCTCCCAATCAAAGCCTTCCTGTGAAGGACGTTCTTGGCCTCCCTTCCCCAAGTGCTCATTATTTCCCATAACCTCTCTGAGTCCTTGGCTGTGATGCCTTAAATGGCTACCTAGAAATAGAGACTAGACAGGAATAAAGGAATAAAGGAGGTACTTATTTCAAAGGTCTTCAGATGTAAACTTTGGGCTCTAGAGGGTCCTGCCTCGGTGGATCCCAAAATGGACAATGACAGGTCATGAGTTTTTCACACTTTCGTATCAGCATGAATTCACCAACCAGAACCTCAGCCAATGATGTAATTTCTCTAAGCTTGCCGCTCTCTCCCCAAGATGATGGTTTACAGTTTTTAAGCCTAGGACAATCTGGGTGTTCTTGGAGAGCAAGAACAAAGCTAGAGAGGCTTTGTTATGACTATATTAGCATAAGAGAACAGCACTTAACAAGCTACAGGAAACTTCAGAATTACACTAGCAGTACAGGATTTGAAAAATATAAAAGTTAAAACCTAAGGCATCAGCTGCTTCTCACAGATTTCAGTTTTCTCAGGTTCCTCTTCCTGTCCACATCCCTTGTCCAGCCTTGAGTATTCTGAAGTGATTGCCACTTTTCCTGAAGACAGAATAAACAAATTGAGTTAATGACCACCCTTTCTAGGACAAAATTCTCCCTTTTATCTGCTAGCAAAAAGAGAAAATTCTGTCTTGGACAAACTGTTGATTTCAACAGCAAGATGAAGTTGAACCTTCAGAATACATCACAATCCCAAGGAAGAACTATGAGTGGTAAGAAACTCTATTAAAAAAAGTAAATACCACAAGATATCCTACAGGAGACAATTTGCATGTCCCACTGCTGATGCCAAGCAGTATTTATAGAATTTAAAAAAATTTGGGTTGGAAGGGACCTTTAATGGCCATCTAGTCCAACCCCCTTGCAGTGAGCAATCAAAAGCTTTATTTTGTGATATGTGCCACCATGCTGGTAAAACCATGTGTGAACACCTGTCTATCCCATCAGAAGGCAATTTACTCATACATGTAGGAAAGGAGATGTTCATTGCAGGGGATTTGGACAAAATGACCTTTAATATCCCTTCAGTTCAAACTGTTCAGTGATTCTATGCTTTGATGAGTGCCAGTGGAACTGGCAAGCTGAGGTACAGTAGCATATTTGGGACCTTCAGGGCTGGAACTCTACCTCTCTTGACCTCTACCAGGTCTTCCCCTGGAGTGCAGGAGCTGGATGTCCCTGCAAAGGTCTGTCTAGAGAAAGGATTCCCCATATTTGACCTCGGAGAAGGTCACTATCAGCATCAGACAGTATACTTATGGTGCTCAGGAAACACCAGGGAAATTTTTAGGGGTTTCATGATGCTGAGGAGCAGTATAGGAAGCAAGCACAGAGACTGACATGATTAGGTAAAGTTGGCCCTGCATCAGAAGGAAAAGCAATAAACTTTTCCAAGAAGAGAAATTATTCAGATTTACCTTATAAAATGGTGCTGGAAATGGTGAAAATCAAATTTTCATTTGCAATTTGAAATTCCCCATCAGACCCAGTCTTCTTGGAAACCTATAGCTATCTGGGAAAGGAGGAAGTGGAGGAAAATAATCAGCCTTGCTCCAGTATTTATTTTCAGCTTCACAAGACAGCTGGGAAAATGTAATTGAGTTGCTGGATGTGTTGACCTCCACTGCTAGCAAAGGGAAATTTAGCCAAGATAAAACAAAGTTCCCAAATGGGGAACAGTAAAGTGGCTTCCTGCTGTTGGTAGCAGCATCTTCATTTTGAAACGTGGAGATCTGCATTCAAATCTTCGAAGCTCTCTCAATATCACTATGCAGCAATACTTTACAGCCTCCTCATGCCAATGTTCAGGATAATACAGGTTTCCTTTTAACTAAAAGCTCAGCAGATAGAAACTCATCCATTTGTAATTAATTGCATAGTAATAGATTTTTGGTTTTGTTTAACTTACAGGATAAAATGGAATTTTAACATTGGGATCTGGGCTGGTTAGAGAAAATCCTGTTCAGAACCTACAGAAAAAAACTGTAAAGCAAAACCAACAGAACACCTGTGATGTGTGAATTCTGAAAGGCCAGCTGTAAACCTGTATGTTTCTAGCTTATATCATAATCCTTTAGACACAGACTGTGACCAGATCTGAGACTAAGTAGACCTAGACTTTGCTGGACAGTTCAGGCAAAGAGGGGGTCTTGCCGAGGCTTGTGACTCAACAAGAGAGACCATGACTCGATGATACTGCAATCCACTGTAATAGACAAGTTATTCTTGCTACGAGTTGTTATTTAGATACTTTTTAAGATAGTGTTATGTAGATATCAGCAATTCTTAGATATTGTTTTAGAAATAAATTTAATCATAATCATCCCCAAATTAACTGTCCCGCACTTCTCATAGCTGAGAGCCTCCCCTCGGCTGCTCAGCAACAGCACCACTACACACACATACTCACTTTCAGAGAAATAGTCCTATGCCAGGTGATTTTGGTTGTGTGTGGATGGAAAGGAAAGGACATTGCACTATGAGGGGACCTGACAGGATGCTGGGGATTCCAACCTACTGCAGCACAGAAGTCAAGGAACAATCTAGGATGCATAGCTCCAAAGGGCAGCAGTGAGGCACAGGTGCAGAGTAGGATGCTAGACTCAGGGGCAGTAGTGGGGACATTCCTCGTGTGCCCTCCTGGGAGCTCATGGTACAAGTCAGGTGTTGGGGGCTGTCTCCTCCCTCAGGGGCTGGCAAGTCTTTTGGGAAAGACTGGAGGAGAAGCCAGTGTGCTGCAGCTGAGAGCAGGTTCCTGTTTTTCTGTTCATGCACGACCCTCCGCTCTCCCCCTTGGCAGGCACCAGCTTGCAAGGAAAAGTCTTGTGGTGGGGAGAGCCTCAGTGGGGAAAGTACCTGAGGCTAGGGAGAAGCTTCATAGTGGACTGACCCTGAAGCAGAGCACTGTGAAGGGGCCAGCATCCCCTCTGGCAGCAGCAGCAGTGCTTTGGGCCAACCTGATCACAAAGCTGCACATCTAAATTGCAAGGGTTTTATGGATGTGTGAATTGTAAGTCTGGAGAAGAGAACTGCAAAAGCTCTGAAGGTGCAGAGTGTCTGTACCCTAAAGCCAGGAATCCTTGGTTCCTAAAACTGTGAGTCCACAGCTACCCAGCCATGCTGATGGCATGGGCTGCAACCAGCTGAGCTTCCATGTGGCTTTGGGAACAGGGCTGAGGGTCATTGATGCCCTATCCCTGGAAGTGTTCAAGACTAGCTTGCATGGAGCTCGGGGCAAACTCATAGAAGCTGTTCCTGGCCATGACAGGAGCATTGGAACAAAATGATCTTTGATGTCCCTTTCAATCCAAACCATTTTGTGATTCTTTCATTAACTTTGGCTTGTCCTTGATGAGTCAGGGAATGGTAAGCATTACCTGCATGCTCGTCAGTGGGCATCCAGTGGGATGGGAAGTGACCAAGTAACATGGCAAGCTGTGGTGAAGGTCTGCAGGTTGCTACACTCCTCTAGTGTGTAGCACTCACTCCTTGGTGTGTCACTTTGTGTGTGGTTTTTTTCCATATGCTGTGGCTTTGCAATTTTCCCGTGATTTGTTTTTTGCAACTAGTTTATAAACTCATGGTCTGGTGTGATGCTTCTGCCCCTTTTTCATGTTTCTGAGTTGGAAATCTTGCTAAAAAGGAGGTGGTTGACACTGTTGAAATGTAAACCATTATCTATTTACCATTATCTGTAAACCATTATCAGAGAATATTTAATTAAAACCTTAGTAAAGTAATGGCTATCTTACTATACTCTTCCAAGGACATTCCATACTGGGATGATCCCATCACAATCAGATGGACTGAATGGACCTGTATGGCTGCTCTTACTTTTTCCCTTTTCTTGAGAAAAGTTAATCTACTCTTCATGTATATGGTTTCACTTAGAGAAACAGAAATATAGGTCATAGAGAAAAAGCTAATTTCTTCTTAAAAAGACAAACCCAAGAACTTTTACAACACACACACACACAAACATACACACACTCACAATCACCTCCTCCACCAAGATGTAACAAGACTGGCCATTGAGTTTTTGGTGTATCAAACAAATTTGATTAAACTTGATAGCAAAGATTGGGTAAGGTAAGTTCATTAAATTGATTAAGTAGGGCTCAGGTGGTCATGGGCAGGTCACAATGGTCTCTGGGCTGCTGCTGGCATGGCAAGGTTTATCAAAATGATGAAGTTACAAAAGGAGAGGTTCCTGCTTACTATGCACAGAACAGAAAGAAAAAAAAGGTTAATCTTAAAATCATAATCATATAAATGAGCAGAAGCTTATCCTGAAAAGCAATTACTTTTTATTTGTCCCAACCAATGTAAACAAAATAATAAAAAACCCCCTTGCAAATACATCCTCCTTGGCGATTTTCATGTATTGAAACATTTTATGTTAATTTAATCATAGAAAGGATCTTTAAGGATATACCTCGTAAATAATTAGTAGAACTCCATTAAACAGCAGTGTGCCAAACCTGTCCCCATGGATTCCAAGCAGTGTGCTCTATTTTTTGCAACCAGAGATCTGAATGTCACTTAGGATGCAACTCCTCCAATCTCAGCATTGAGCTCTCTGCTGAGGGGACTCAGCCAGGCTGTTGTCACACTTGAAGTTATGAGGGATTTGCATTTTCCCTAAGGTTATAAACATTTAACAAGGAAAAACAAGCATCTTTGCTTGCTCTGTCTACTCCTGACCAGTTGGCTTACACTGCCTCAAGGTGTGAGATGTTGTTGCTGTTTTTGTCCATGCAAATGGTTTGCAATAGTCTTTTGGTTCTAGGAGGTATATGCAGGGCAGAGAGGATTGGAGATCCAGTCTGTTGATAGAGACCACAGATAAAGTCTCTTTGGGATAGCCCATCTCTCCGGACATGTCAGTTGTTGGGAAAGACAAAGATCTGGAACTGTGCTAGGTATCTTAGGGTAGAAGGATGCTCCTTCCCATTGCAGCTATTGTTTGGCACCAATGTAGGACAGGGCACATACACATGGACCATTTATCACAGCAAGCCCAGCAAGGGGCTACGCTAAAGTGCTGACTGTACATTGTCCAGACACATTCAGTGTGTGTTTTTGTGAGTGTGCAAATTGACACTTCTCATTCCATTCTCATAGTGTCACACCTCAGGTAAGACCATCTCTGTTTAGCTGACTACTGCAAATGCAACTCCATTCATTACCTTCTTCTCTTGAGAGTTTTTTTACTCTGACTAGATTCTAACAAGCCAGAGAAGGTTTGAGGTTTCATGAAGTTCAAAAAAGTGAAAAGCCAAGCGCTGCCCATAGGGAGGTGTGGAGACTGGTGGGCCTATTAAGTGAGGGACCATGAGGGTCCTATGGAGGAAAAGATTTTAAGAGGCACTCCCCAGGTTAGAGTGGCAGAAAGAGGCTTCTCCCAGGGACCTTTATTGCAATATGTTAATGTACCCCAGTGCTGCTTCCCCAGTTGGCCCATTGGCCCCCCTGCCCCTTTCTACCTTTTATGTCCCTGCCCTAGAATGTTCTTCCTTCCCCGCTTGCCCATTGGCCCTTGTTCCTCAGCCACTCCCTCTCTATTTCCCCATTGGCTCCCATACCCTAGCCCCACCTGTGTACCGCCCCTGTGCCCGCAGACTATTGGTTCCTGATGCTCTCTCTCTGTCCCTACCAACCTCGTATATAAACCTGGACTCTGCCTTGTTCTTGGTCTTTGTCTTTGTCTTCGTTCTTGGACCCCTACACATGCATGGCTGCAATAAATGTCTCCCGTGGAACACCATACGAAGACTCTTCCTCCATCTTTTTGTCATCAACTCATCTGTAAGGCTATCTGGTGTGTGTGTGCACATGTGTGGCACCACCAAGCAGCTTCTGTTGGAGATGCTTTCGGAAGGTTTTGGCACATACCATCTGCCTGCCGCAACATGGAGGAATGACCCCAGAAGCCAGCTGGAAAGCAGATGGCAGAAATAACTTTGGGGATCCTGGTGAACACAGAGTTGACCATGAATCAGCAAAGAAGGCAATGGCATCCTGGGCAGAGTGTGTCCAGATGGCTGAGGGAGGCAAGGCTTCCTTTATACTAGTGCTGGTGAGACACATCTGGATATTGTGTGCAGTACTGGGCTTCCCACAACCACAAAGGTGATGAAGGGATTGGAGCATCTCCTCTATGAGGGACAGGCTGAGACAGTTGGGACTATTCAGCTTGGAGAAGAGCAGGCTCAGGAGGATCTTATCCACGTGTATAAATAAGTGATGGAAGGAATTAAGATGAGGAAGCCAGGTTCTCTTCAGTGGTGCCCAGTGACAGGACCAGAGACCATGGGCACTCATCTAAGCACAGGAGATTCCTCCTGAATATCATCAAACCCTTCTTCACTGTGAAGGTGTCTGAGCAGCATCCCAGGGAGGTTGTGGAGTCTCCATCTTTGGAGATGTCTAAAACCCAAATGGCTGCAGTCCTGGTGGCCCTGCTTGATAAGGTAGTTGGAGCGGATGATCTCCAAGGTCCCTTCCAACTCCCAGCATTCAGAGATCTTGTTCTAAATTTCTATGCAAAGATCAGTTTACAGAAACTTTTGCTTTTTTCTGCCAGAGAAGTATGCATGTGGGATTTCTAAAGCAGTGGAAAAACCTTGACATAGATGTAGGTAGCTGAGTCTGCTAACAAAAAGTATATGTGGGCAATATTAGATAGTGTGGGAGTCCAAGATATTTGGAAAACCCCTCAAATTGCCCTGGGGGGTCTGGGACCCTCACTAGGACCCCAGGAGGACACAGTGTTTGATTTGTGCCCATGGGAAAAGCTTCCAACACTTATGGATGAATTAAGAACATTCAAAATATAAGATAGATTATAATTTAGTTTATCACAGGGTGAAAATTTGTAGTTTTGGGTTTTGTAGTATGGAGGTAAAAGGGAAGCAAGATGGAGGTTTTTGGGTGGTGTTCAGAGTTCTTCTTTTACTCCATCTTCTGTGACGGTGGCACAAAGACATTGGTAGAATAGATTTGAGGTAGGGAAACATGTTAAGAATAGGTGATAGTTATTGGTACAGAATTATAAATATAGTACGTTTTAACAGTTAATGGGGTGAAAATTTTATAAAACAGCATTGTGCTCTCGGTCTCACGGCTTTTGCAGTGGGAAATTCAGAGAGCTAAGTCCAGGTGTTGGACAGCTTTCTGAATTTGAGATAAGAACTTGAATAAACAACAAGAAAAACTAAAACTGCAAGTCTGACTTCTTTTTTTCTGGTATGGGACTTTGATAGAAGAAGAAAAATCCCTGTTTCAGGGACGCAGTTGCGTCAGGTAGCTCTATGAAACCAGTGTTTTTTCCCTGTCAAAGCATTCCTAACTATCATGAAAAACTTGAAAATCTGGGACAGAACCCATGCTACTCTATGTCTGGTGTTCCTGGGCACACAGACATTTATGTTGGAAAAAAATGGGACTGCTGACCTGTGTTTTGTATTGTTATTCTGGCCTTTATTTGGAGACTGTTCTAACATTTTCAGGGAGATCTAAGTATAAAATGGTTTCTATCCTCTTGCTTAACTTGTCAAAGCAAGAATACCTATTTCTTCCCAATATTGTGAATGCACTCGTTCTTCTGTACTCATTCTGCTGCTAAATGGAGGCTTGTTCTCTGTTTCAGTTAGATATATTGGCACTGAACAGTGGATGTGTCCTAAGGTGTGGTGGTTTTTTTCCCCTACAAGTATTTTGGAAGTTCTCAGAGAATAAATTAATATAGTGCTCTGACACAGATAACTATGCATCAGGAGGCATGCACTTCAGTTACTACCATTACCACATGCAGCTGCTGAAATCTTTCAAAAGCAAACCAAGAAGCCCTTACAAAAGAGGCTTCAGTTCAGGATGGCACCCTATGCTGGCAGAGGAGATATCAAGTCTGCATACATGTGTGGCTGTAGACATATATAAGGAATTCTGTATTTGTAACCCAGTCAGCAATGCTCATGAAAATAAAACAATAGATTTAAGAGCAATTAAGCTAGTTTTGGAAGACTGCAATCTTCTAAGCTTGTGGTACATGCAGAAAGGAGGAGCTGGTCAATTATAGTCAAAAGGTTAAGCCTTATAGTCTGAATCCCTGACAATATCAAAGTGAATTTTTTTAGACAGAGATTAAATGAATTTGGCTGTAATGGAATAGAAAGAGAAAAAAAAAAGGGCACACCTAACTAGCCTGAACTGCATAGTGTTATGGATAGAGATGTCCTTGGCTTTTAAAACTGTTCTAGAAGAGGGATATAATTATCTGGTAAAAGCTATTGGTTATCATTTTCTATTAGTTCTATAGGGCACTTTCATTATGGAAGGTCACTTTTCTCCAGCTACAGTATCGCATTTTGTACAACAACGTACTCATAGAATGTGACATTTGCTGTTCTGCAAAATAAATTACAATTCTTGTCCTGTGGAAGCAACTAAAAATAGGCAAGTGAGAGTAGACAGTTACCTTGCAGCATATGCTGTCTCTAAATGCAGGCAAAGACCCCGACACTACAGGGTGAGAGTCTGAGCACTCATGTGCACAGCCAGTACCATCTGACTTGCTGATGCATGTTTTTATCTTGTGAGGGGGCCATGGCTCCATGGTTATTAAATACCAGTTTCCAAGCATTGTAGCAGTTTTGTCCTGTTTTATAGCAGTGGTAACACGAGGCAAAATAATTTCATTTTATTTTGATGAAACTTGGCATCTTGTTGGCTGATTGCTTACATGAAAAAGTAATTTCTTGAAATGGCCATGATGACTCAGCAGTGGTATGAATATGCTGTGGGCACCTTGAAGACAAATGTGTGGTGTGACTTGGCTCCATCTCATGCCTGACTTCCATGTGTTGTTGCCTGGATTCAGCGTGAGCTCCACACCACAGTCCCACTTCGCAGAACTGAGGACTTGTCAGGAGTTTTCAACTTTCTAATCCTTATCTCCAGGAAAAGCATTACAAATATTTATCCTTAGTAAGCAGGTAGTTAAAGGACTTCCCTTAACACCTATTCATGTGTCCTTGCCTGGAAAGAATAAAAGTAACTAAGTAAAAAGAAGAAACGTCATCTTGCTTGCAAGCCTAAATGGAATATTTGCTGTGAAGTGCTTACAGATATCTCATTATCTCTGAGGAGGCAGTTTCTAACCTTATGTCTTCTTGCTGTATCATGTCTGTGTCTCCCACCCCTACCATGTTTGAGCCTGACTATCTTTGCAGCTGTGCTGCTGGGCCCATGCCTTTTGTGAGGCCTTGCACAACAGCACTGTGCTGCACACAGTAGATACTAATTGCTGACTTACTACAGATGAATAAAAACTTGCATTAATAGTTAAAAGTAGAGTATTAAACCTGTTCTTGACTCAGCAGTGATTGATGGCTTCTATTACACGCCATTAGATATTTTATTCTTGTTAAATGAAGAGCAGCCAACTTTGTCAAGTATTTTTAGTTCCCCCTGGTCTTATTGGCTCCATCTATTTTCAGGGATGTTCTGTAAATGGCCACATATGGCTTTGTGTCTCTAGGAGTGATGACCGTACAGCTGGCTTTCATTGCCCACCAATTTACCAGAACCCCCTTTATTGTGAGCCTGACAGCACCAGGGAGCTTTGTAGAACTAACAAAATATATCTATTTTCTAATTGTCTATTTATCACCTTCCATGGATTGGTGGGCCTCTCATCTGAAAGCAAAGGGGGGACAGCCTTGAACAATGATCCTTGTCAGGGCAGTTGCTCACTTTAAATTAGGGTCTCATTGCTAAATAACTAATTTAGTCCTGCTATCAGACTGAAAAAGTGTGTATTCAGTGCAAAGTGCCAACTGGGGAATTGATTATGTCTCCTCTTACTGTGCATGATAAAAGTGCCAGGCTGGCAGGCGGTAGGTAGCTCCCTAGAGGCCAACAGCTTCCCAGCATGGAGGGTCCATGCCAGACAACTGGGCAGGAGCTTCACGAGGTGGCCAGGCTCTGGGAGTCTTGGCATGAACCTTAGGGGCTTGGGATCCCAGCTTCAAATGAGAGAGAGTCACTGCTACTCTCTCTGATGTGGAGCTGGATCAGGAGGGAGATGGGGAACCAGAACAGAGAGGCTGTGGCGGCTGGTGGCTGTGTGTGTTGGTCCCAGATTTTGTCCCCTTGAAGCTATTTGCCCAACCTCCCTGTCCACTGCAAGACCTTTTCCCACCAACATCCCAGGAGAACAACCGCAGCAATGCGCACTAACCATAATCTCTCCAGTGTGCCCAGGCTGCCCTTCTCCATCAGGTTCACTCCTATCACAGTAGTGTGTCTGGACCAGGATTTGTCACTACAGATGAATAAAGCACAGTGAACCTTTTTCCCACCTATAGGACGGGTCTGGAGCTCTGGAGCATTCTAGACGATACTGGGGTGCCCCTCTAAGAGCTGCTTGCTGGGTGACTGAGTGGAAGGGTGTGTGAACAGCAAAGGGGTTAAGATCTATGCCTGATCAATTTTGTATCAAAGGATGAAACACCTGTGGTTATTCATTTTCAGTTACAAACCTCAGAAATTATTTGTCTTGAACTGTGACCTAAGCCACCTGTCCTGTCCTCTCCTCTCCTCTCCTCTCCTCTGCTGTGGCCCAGCACAGGCTCATCAATTGCAGGGTGGAAAAAGACTTCACTATAATAGCTGAGTGCAGAAACTTTTCGTTTTGTTCCGCCTTTGCACTGTCTGTATGTTTGGTCCCCCAGGAGAGGAACCCTGAGCTGCAAGCAGGCCAGCAGGAGCATGCATAGATATATTTAGGACATACCTTCCCCTTTCTTGGCATGTCATAGCCTGCTACTGCCCTGTGGTCCAAAGCCCTGAGAAGCAAGAGGCAGAGGCAGGGTCTCCCTTACTCCAGGTTTCAGGTTCACTTGATATTACACAGGTTTCCTTTTAATATTGGAATGCATTGCCCCAGGGAGAAAAATGAGATGAAAGACCTTTTCCTTCCTGCTCCCATGAGTTACTGGGGTTGGACTGCAACGCAGCTCACATCTGCGCATCCTCTCTATGCTTGCCTTGTGCTGCATGACCCCCATCACATAACCCAAGAGTAGCTACAAAAACTGAGCACAGCCATCAACAGCAAACATCAGGATCGTCTCCTCAGCTGACTCGGGCTGGTCAAGCATGAAGGAGTGTTTCTCTTTTTCTCCAAAGCTTCAGCCACTTAGGGCACCCTGCGCTCAGCTGTGGCTTTAACCATTCACGTCCTGATTTTGGTCACTATACTGTCTTCTATTAGCATTCCGGAGATGTCTGTTGCTTTTAAGGAATCTGGGACTTTTGTAAAAATTAATGTTAATTTTCAGCAAAACCAGCAACTGAATACAATGACAAGCAGCTTCCAGTGGACCTGTATACAGCAGCACCCAATGAAAGAATCATGGATTATGAGACTTGTTTGGGTGGGAAGGGACCCTAAAGCTCCTTTAGTTCCAAACCCCTGCCAACATCTTCCACTAGACCAGGGCGGTTGAAGCCCTGTCTGTCCTGGCCTTGAACACTTTCAGGGATGAGGCATCCACAACTTCTCTAGGAAATCTGTTCTGTGCCTCACCACCCTCACAATCAAGAATTTTTCCTAATACAAAATACAAATTGATCCTCTTTTAATTTAAAACCATTACCCCTTTTCCTATTGCAATAGGCCCTTGTTAAAAGGATGAAAATTTTTCTCCACGTCCCCTAAAATGTTTAGTTTGGAAATAAATTTGGCAAAACTACCTACTATGAAAAGCTCTCTTCCTTTCAAGATCCATACTATGCCAGGTCAGAATATCAGAATTCAGAGTATATTTCCCCTTTAAAACAGGTCTCAGTCTCAGTCTGGTGGAGTCTCAGCATTGTGGAAGGACAGCAAAGTGCCATGTTTTTGACACTGTCGACAAGTGTATGGACATCAGGCATGGAGCAGCTGTGGTACTGCTGTTTGAGCTGCAGTGCACCACACTGGACCTGCCGCTGTGGGGAAAGTAGCAGGGAAGACTTACTGTGCTGCTGCCAGTAGCAGACACTCATCACTCACTGCATAACACACCACAGGAGATGTGGTCTGGGCACCATGTGACAACACATGGCAAAATTGTTAGCTCCCCATGAGCCACCCATCACTGGCTGTGCTCAGCCCACAGCACACAGGCCATGTGTGAAGCTCCTGGGAAGAAGAGGACATCACTGCTTTTCAGAATGTGCTCCCATGGTAATAAGGCACCACATGCTACTGTGAAGATCGTCTTCTGCTTGGATTGCTGTGAAGTGCCTAATGAGTGCTCATTTTTAGAGTTTGAAGAATGCCTGCTTCCATACAAAGCTTTTATATACTTAGTAATTAAAACCTATAAGCAGACATATGAATAAGAAATTCTTTGCTGTGAGGATGGTCAGGCGCTGCCAGTGCAAATTCATACAGTTTCTAGAGGGTCACTAGACAGAGAGAGTTGCATGCTAGCTACCACTTTTAAGGACACTATTTCCTCCCACAAATTAGCATGGAGATAGTAATAACTTTAAGGGACTATTGCCCAAGGCTGGACTTAAGCAAGTGTCCAGTCTTGTACCAAATCCAAGGCTTGGTCCTATTACTGCTCCCTAAGCCATTCTGCACCACATTCCTATGAATAATTAAACACAGAGTCAACATCAAGTGTATCCTGTGAACCTCAACTGCAAGTACACATTTTTCCTTTTTCACCAAGCTTCATGGATCTAAGTTGTATAAGGCTATTTTGATCTCAAAAGAGAGCTTGAACCATGCATAGATTTCAGTATTGGTGCAGGTTTTGCTGCCACCAGGTTACCCTTCCCAACTGCCAAACTTATACTGGATCATAACAAAAGATGTGAATTTCTTTTGATTTTTAAACAAAAAACTCACAGGAGATCTGCGAGTGGAATACTAACTGGATTGATTTTCGACCAAGTAATAGGCGTGGTATATGGAACCATAGAATAGCCTAGGTTGGAAGGGACCTTTAAATGTCACTTAGTCTAATCCCCCCTGCCATGGGCAGGTGCCACAGTATAAAAATTAGCATGTCACAACAGAAATCTCCAAGAGATAATTTCCTTGAAAGAGTTATCAAAAGACAGCTACAATCAGCTCTACAGCCATGCAGTAATTTGACTCTGTGGTTAATCTGGCTAATCAGACACATTTCATTCCTTTTGAGTTTTTTCAAGTGCATAAAGAATGTTCTGGACATTTGAGCAGCCCGAGTGTTTTTGATGCCTTGCTTATACCAGGATGCTGGAAGGTTCTCCCAAGCCAGATTTAGAATTTGCCCCTGGTGGCTCCCCAATGAAAACAAAACCTGAAATCTCACAGTAATACTTTGGATCAAGTAAGCTTGTGACTCTGCATTCATTAGCTTTTTTACCTTAAACAGCAAAGAATATTGGAGTTTATGGTCCTTTCATCATGGTGGCTGTGGCAAATGCCACAGCAGCTTTACAACCTGGAAGATTTAAATTTGTTTTTCTGCATTAAGGTCTTCTCAGGCCACCTCCCCTTAGCTCTCCAAAGGTGAATCCAAGAAAATAATTGAAATTGTGATTTATTTATATGTCCTTTATATAAGTACTATAGATCCCACAGTTTCTGTCCTCTGATTATTCGCTCAGTGTCCTTTACAAGATGATTGCCAGTATATGTAGACGTACTGACGCAGAATCCCATTCTGAAAGCAGAGAACTCTGCTATGGCTAAATTCCAACGCTGTGGAGTAGGCAATTTCCCCAACAGGTGCCCACCACTGCAGCCTGGAGAGCCAGCTGGCAGCACCCGCAGGTGAGGAACAGAAGCAGCAGCATAGGGCTGATAGCCTGGAGTCCAAGGACAACAGTTGCCCATTTGCTTAATTCCTTCACAGGTGTTTTCAGCAGCAGAGCAAGGGTACAGACACTGTTGTGTCTCCTTTCCTCAGGCTCATCCCTTAAAATGTCAGATGAGCACCTTCCATTCCATTTGCTGGCATGGATGCCTCTCTTCCCAAAGCAGGGGCTGTTTTTTCACTTGAATATGTAATAGTCACCTCCACCTGGGTGACAGGCACCTCCCATGACTCTCCGGGACAACATGACAACAGCAGAGCTGCAATTTTAATAGACTCCAAGTAGTTTTCACAGAGCAAAGCCTTAAAAACTCCCCAAGGGGAGATCATCAAGCAGAATGGTCCCACGTGCTGAGTTTATTAGCAGGCAGGATAGGGAGGTTGATGAGCCCGTGCAGCTGAGCAGACAAGCTGTCAGACAGGACTCCTAATCCAATCAGTTACCTGTCGGAGGGGACTGGTCTGTGGTTTCTCACTGCAGCACCTCTGGGGAGCACCGTGTTGTGGCCCCCCACACTGGCAGCCCACCCCAGTTAAGAGCCAGGGATCCTGGACATCCCCACCCTGTGGAGGAGAAAGCACAGTTAAAACCACCCGTGGAGTTTTCCTCCCATGTGAAAGACACCACTGAGGTGTACAGGTTAGAGCATGCTCACGTTCCCTGGGAAGCCCTTGTAGAGGCACAATTAAACATTTTAGTGATTTTTCTTGCCTTTTCACCTTGCAGCAACCCGGTGGGGAGCATGCAAATATGTTTAAAATAGTGTGAATATTATGTAGCTAGCGTGGCTGCAGTCCGGCTGCTCTGCATGGCAGGGCCTGAGGACTCTGGGAGGTTTTACTGGTGTGGAAGACTGCAGCACAGCAGGTATGTGTGAGCACTGAGGTGAAAAAGCTCCCCCGGGGACTGGGACACCCAGCCCCAGGCTGTCTCGGGGTACAGAAGGTCCCTGTGCCTCTCCGCTGCCAACCACGGTAGCTTGCTGTGCACCTTGAAACCACGGTGTCCAGGCTGGGTGGGCTGGGTGGGCAGTGCCAGGACAGCAACCTGAGACCCATTCTGAGCAGCAGGGAGGATGGGATGTGGGCTTTGAAACAAAAGAGGTGACCCCTTGGCAGTCCAAGAGCTGTAGAGTGAATAGCATCACTAAATTGAATAAAAGTAAGGAAAAAATTAAACAAGAATATAACATTTGTCCACAAAATATTACATTGCTTGGAAAAAACAAATGTTTTCCTTAGAATAAAACCTAGTTTTTCCTTAAAATAAATGCAAACCCAGTAGCACTTTACACAGTTTCTGTGCAATCACAAATTGAATGGGAGGGTTTGTTAGTTTTCTGAAAAGATCAGAAGTCCTATATATGCCAAAAGTGGTTGCTCTGTGGTTTGTGAATGATCATTTCCATGAACACTTTGGTTCCTGGACCTTTAACGAAAAACGCAAGTAATAATATTTTATGCCTGTATGTGTTTATGATTCTATTGATTTTAAACAGGATTAATGACTATTTCCGGGAGCCCTGGTGGTGTAGTGGTTAAAGCACACGGCATAGCAAGTTGCCGAGGCTCAGGGTTCGATCCTGACCAGGCTGCTCCCCGGGCAGGCAGTTGCTCGTTAGCCCTGCAAGGGGGCAATCTGCCTACGTCCTGAGGAGGACCTCACTGCCACTGTCCAGAATCGCTTTGGCCCGGCAGATTGAACCTCGGGATTAAAGGGTGGGCTCAGATCTGCGCGCCCTGTGTCTCACCTAAAAAATCCAGTGCGCAGGCTGGGAGGCCTGAAAGGAAAGAGGCCTCCCCCGGATCTTCGTACGCGAAGACTGGCCAGCAAAAAAATGACTATTTCCTCTGCTGCAGAACCTGCCAGGAATATGCAATGGTATTGTCCTTTTTCCCTCTAGTGGCTAGAACCACCTTTTTATCAAGGAAACAATTTTTAATGTGACTGCACTAATATTTGCATTTACACCAAAAATATTTTCCTGTTTGAACTCCTCCAGAAAGCAACATCATCAGGCTTTTTCAGAGACTTGTGATGCAATGCAGTGGGCTGACTACAAGAACACAGTTTGCCTGCCATTTATGTCTGATGGCTGTAAAGAAGCTTGTCACAGTCTCTACGAAAATAGAAAGCAACTTCTTGGGGTTTGTTCTTGTTCTGATCCCCTGTATTATATCCAAGAGCATCTTGTACAAGAACTGGATGATTTTTTCAGTACATCTTTAAATAATGAAGTTGATTTAAATAGCAATGTAAATCTAGGAAAATAGTAACCCACATCAGATTAACAGTACTTCTGACTAAAGGAAGTGACAGCAGCAAACTCTCCAGCACTCCTACAGGCAAAACATAATGTATAGGTTGTACAGGAAGTTCTACTGAAGTCAAGTGAAAATTTAATTCTGAAAAGTGCTACAGATATCTAAAAATTCTGTAATTTTATAGAATACTGTAGAAGCATGGGGTATTCTTCTCATAATTCCAACATCCAGGGAAAATGGACCTGCAACGTGTGAGTCAGACAGTGCCACTTCTGCCCCTGCTCCTGCAGATACTCCCCAGTTTTCTGTCTGTTGGTGCCTACACCTCACAGAGACAGCTTGGGTAAACAAGCATGCAATCTTTGACAAGCTCTGCAAGATTTTTCTCCCCTCACATTTGTGTACATTATATTTAATGGATTTTGTTGAAATTTTAGAGTGGCACAGGTGGTGTCTGAGGGGCTGTACAAGCTGTTGGCATGGTTTAATACTCCCCAGCCAACAACTAAGTACCCCACAACTGCTTGCTCACACCCCCTCTCGCATTCGTAGTGGGGAGGAGAATCAGAAAGAAACAGTGAACTTTGTGAGTTACAAACAATTTAGTAATTGAAACAAACGAAAATATAATACTATTAATGCTACTTATAATAATTATTATAATAGTAACAAAAAAGAGAGCAAGAGAAAGGACTAAAATCTGGGAGAAATAAGTGATGCCCAATACAATTGTTCACCTCACACTGACAGATGCCCAGCCTGTCCCCAAAGCAGTAATCATTGCCTCCTGGCCAACTTCCCCCTGTTTATATACACTAGGTGGGATATTCTTTGCTATAGAATGTCCCTTTGGCCATTTTGGGTCAGCTGTCCTGGCCATGCTCCCTCACAGCTCCTTGTGCAGCTCCTCACTGGCAGAGCATGGGACCCTGAAAAGTTCTTGATTTAGGGTAAGCACTACTGAGCAACTACCAAACATCAATGTGTTATTAACAACGTTGTTCTCATACTGAATCCAAAACACAACAGTGCGTCAGCTACTGGGAAGAAAAGTAACTCTATCCCAGCCGAAACCAGTACAGAGATGCAGCTTGGATTTGTATGGAAATTCATCTGATTTGTGTTTGCTTTCCTGAAAGAGATGCTGCTGCACCCAGAGCGGCAGTGATATAGTGCTCTCCAGGTCACCTGGGCAGCTGTTGCAGGCAGGACTCATAGACACTGCTGCCGTGAGGTTCAGGGGTGCTGAACTGCCCCAAACAGCATGGGCAATGCTGATGTCCAGTGCTCCACACCACCTCATGCTGGAGCAGTGTGTGCAAGCACTTGTCACCTCTGTTCCTGATCTCCAGAAGGAATTTTGTGCACAGAAGCCCAACCTAATTTTTCCAATTATGTTGGCTTGCATGGTGTTGCTCTGTCCCTAGGATGATCTTTCAGTCAGCTACAGTGCCCTCCCACAGCTCCTCTGAGGGTCACATGGAGGACGAGAGGATGCACTGCCAGCACCACAGCCCATCACTCTCATGGGTTCAGAGGGATCACAGTTCAGCATGCCCTGCTGCAAAGCTCAGAGCAGTAACAGGAAGACTTGGCTTCACTGGTCTTGGTGTTTATAATTAAAGCTCAAGTGCCTCAGAGACATACACACTAGTTAGTAATTTTCTTCTGCTAATGATGTTTCTCTGCCCTAATTAAGGAGCCCAGGTTTGAAGACAATTAAGAGAACACAGCTTTGCGGTACATAGGTGGCAATACCTGTAGACTTGTGGACAATTTTCAAGAGAGAGGTGTGCTTTTTGCTTTCTGCATTAATTGCTCGTCAGCTTGTGTCAGATACCCTCTCATCAGTTTCCTCATTTTTATTTCTGAGAGATTGTCAAAATCTTTCCCAAACTGGGGGCAAGAGAGATGGGGCAGAAGACTAATCACAGCTGCCCAAGAAACACTTCTTATTACTTCACCTATGACTCAAGATTTGCTTTTGTGGGTTTCTGTCATTTTGCAGATTAAGAGCATTAGCTCCTTAATCCATCAGAACTGTTCAACAAGACCTACTTTATTCCTGTCCTCTGTCTTGTGCCAGGCAGTGCCTTTGCTTTTGACTGGTAAATTTAGACCAAATTCTGTTGTGTTTGACGTCAGATGTGAGACTCCCATTAATTTAATATGGGAGAAACAGGTATTGATGCTGCTGATCTCCATGGTTGAAGACCTAGTGCTGTCTGGGAGGACCACAGTGGGCCTTAGTTAAGAGCATCTGCCTGTATGCTGCCTAAGTCTTGCATTTTGTGTAGAAGGACACTCATTAATTGTACTCCAGCGACTGATTTTTGATTTGTTGTGTGGTACATATAAAGTGCAAGTTATTTCTTACTCTCTACCTGGTTTTGAGGATAGTGTTACAGAACCTCAATTTTTTAATGTGGTGTTCAGGGGTAAAAAGGAAGAAGTGAAAACACCATGCATTTTCCCATTAATTGCAAAGATATAAACAAAGAAATCCAGATATGTTTAACTTATAATGTCCTGAAGAAGTTAAACTTCAGTGGGGAAAAGAAGGTAATTAAAAGACTGATTTAGTCGTAGTGTGATATTGCTGTAGAGCAGCATATTGTCATATTTCAGGTGTTACATGATGCTAAAGCTACAGAATCTTACATAACTCAAGTTTTTGTATGTAAGACATAAGGTACAAGCTGTTAGAAAAACAGACACTGAGAAAGGGAGAATATTCCCACTTTTTTTCCTTTCCTTTTCTTTTCTTTATAGAGCAACTGAAGCATGCAGGTCTGTGGGATTTAGGGTCCCTAGGATATTTTCAGGCAGGTGAAGAAGTCCACTCAGTGGGAACAGGATCTAGGGCTCCAAAGGGGAGCAGAATCCCCTCAAAGTATGCAAAGCAGTGCAGAAGGTGAGAAGGGGGGGAGACATGTTGCTGCCAATTGCATTGGTGTAGGAGAGTGGGGTGGGGAGCTGCATGCTTGCTGCCATGGGCCAGTACCCCACACATTTTCAAGTCCAATCAATTTCAACTTATGTTGACAACTCTCCGTTGTCACCATAGAGGCTGGTGCTGGTCAGAAGTGGGATGGAGTCTACATACAAGCAAAGGAGATGAATGGATGGGATGTACTCAGATAGCTGTGAAAGCAGGACAGGGGTGTTTTCCGTGGAGTTAGCACCTGGTCTGACACAATCGATGGCTCTACCAGTGTGGGATATGCACACAATGAAGGTTAACAGATAACACTGGTGTTGCCTGTCAAAGAGAAGATCAAGCCTTCAGTACACTTCTCAAGATTTCTGTACATCCAGTGAGCACTCTCTCAATGCCCATGGATGTCTTTAGTCTTAGTCAAGTTTTTCAGGCATTCTGCTACCTCCACAAAGTGTTCTGCCCTCCACTGAGTGAGCCTATAGGCATCAACTAAACACCCCAGTGGGGCAGGGAGGAAACCCCAAAATGAAGAGGCTTTCCAGAAGGGCCTTGACAGGACTCATTACAGATATTAGCATTTGAGCATATTTGCAAATCTAATCCAAACTGCTCAACTGCTGAAAATAAATCCTGAGATATTTTAAAACTTCATCTTTGATGCTGTTCTAGAAAATGGGGGTGGGAACCTTAAAAAGATGTGGCTTTAGTGCTGCGCAAAGAGAAAAATGTAGAAGCAAACTATGATGGAAGCCCAGGGAGGGATGGGACAGCAAGGTTCAGCTACACATCTGATTTGTAGAAATGTTTTTTCACTATTTTGTTCTAAAATGGGATATAGAACTAGGTGATTCTAGCATGCCAAAACCAGACAGACCCTGAGAATCCAGAGGCTGGCTTGAAAACATATTTTATGGGAAGAAACTGACTGGCTTCATGTGCAAAGTCATCAGTAAACTGAATCATTAACTCAGTTGTCTGAAATCTGAGCATCGGAGACTAAATGTAGACACTTATTATGGATAATATAGCCCCTTTCTAAGTTAAAATGTGACATGGAAATACTGTCCCTTGCGTTGGAGATGTGAAAGGCATTAATCCAGGTCACATATCTTTTGCCTGCCAGCAGACATGCCTGTAAGCACAAGAACAGTCAGGAACAAAGTGCCCAAAAACCTTCCCTGCATTAAGTCAAAGAGCAGGCACTGGTGCCCAGAATCTTCAGAAAGAAATAAAATTGTCTTTGACCTCCAAAGGATCCAAAAATGAAAGTGATCAGAGAGGTGACAAGATGTATCTATTGAGTCTCAACCATCACTACATGTGAGACATCCACTCTGAAGTGGGAAGTCCTCTTCAATGACAATGGATGAGAGCAGTGACAGCTCTCAGGGGACCCATAGGAGGTGGCTGGTCAGTGACAAGTGATGGCCACTTTGGAAGGGACTTTACAAGAATAGAGCATTTTTTACATCACCAAAGTCTAGTTTTCTCCATTAAACAGTTTTCTCTTTTGTTATTTGTTGGAATGTCACTGCTAGAAGGGAGACGCATGAATTGCCCAGCAGCAGCAGGCAGCTGCTAATTTTTTCCCTCTTCTTCAAAAATGACAGAGGGACAGGAAGACTGATTCCAAACATGTCCTGGACAGGGCCTTTTATATGCAAAATTCTGGGATTGCAATAGATACTATAGCTTGGTGCAGAGATTGAATATAAGGATGGATCAGTTTCCGAAACTAAGTTTCATTTCGGAGCCCTTCCATAGGTCTTGCACGGAGGCATTTTGGAGGTTGAGATTACCCTAGGACATAGAAGAGCATAGAAAATCAAGAATAACAGAAGAATCTCTTTTCAGCTTTAAATTGCAGATGATATCTTGTGAACACTGACAAGTTTGATCAGAGAGAAATTTTCCAGCTCCTGGTCCTGTTTGTGAGAAGAAGTTGCCTTCTCACAAATGGAGCTGAGAACCAGGAGAAGTTTATGTACAGCATCTTATGTGTTTTTGTAAACTATATTTTGCAGGTGGTGTTTTTACATCTTGTTATTCCAACTTGTTATTCTTAGGCGTTGTTGTAACTAACCAATGATGCTAAAGAGGTGTTCACCCAAGAACCAATAATTTTGCCCTGCTCTAGCAACCCTGGAGATATAAAGGGCAAAATTTTCTTAATAACTGTTTTTTTCATCTGAAATATGTGCCGCTATTTTTTGCCATCCCCAAATGCAACATTGACAATATCTCATAACTATCAGTTTTAGAAAGAAAAGGAGAAATACTTAACTGGGTCCTATCACAAAATCAACATCCTGAAACCTCAGAGATCTGGAAAAGTAGTCTCCATCACTAATCTGAATCCAGTTGTACTGTGATACACTTCATTACAAAATTTTGCAGGAAAAGACACAACCAATGTTATATTCATTACTTGCAACAGTAAAACATCAGCAACACCTTGTGGTTTCCATTTAATTCCTGCATAAAAGACTTCTGAATCACTATGACCATTTCGCTCCAAATTTCTGTGTGCAGATGTAATAGAGATTTAAAAGTAATTGGTGGGGAGAAAAAAGCTTCTGCCCTGAAGAGTGCAGGCAGGTGCACTGGATGGTTGTTGTAGGTCCCTTGCATCTGTCCTATCCTATCCTATCCTATCCTATCCTATCCTATCCTATCCTATCCTATCCTATCCTATCCTATCCTATCCTATCCTATCCTATCCTATCCTATCCTATCCTATCCTATCCTATCCTATCCTATCCTATCCTATCCTATCCTATCCTATCCCCCCCTACCCATTTCACTGGAATCAATAATTTTAATTCCATTAGAAATTAGTCACTGAAAAAGCAGATACCTTGCTCCTAGTGTAGCATTTCAGAGCTGCTCAGGCTCCTAAACCAATTATTTCTGGTCCTCACTCATATTTTCCCCTCATTTTCCCTCATATTTTTAAAGAGAATTAACCTGAACATGGCTAAATGAATGATAGGCTGAAAACCCCAGGGAACTTAGCTCTTCTAACACATCCAAGTTCATCTTATTTTTTTGTTGTACCATTGTCTGTCCCCCAATATAAAGCTGGCTGACCACCCTAGCTGCAGGCGGTGGAGCTGAACACCCAGAGAGTGCCCTGGATGTTAGTGGTTCCTGGACTCAGGATGCAGGAAGGGAATGGGTTAGTGTCAGGGGGAAGGATCTCACATATGACCTCCAGTCCTGGCATCTCCATGCACAAATGTCCCACTATGCCCATATGCTGATCTGGTAGAGAGGTCCTGATCTTGGTAGCTTGCGGAGAGCTGCAGACATAGTTGTGGGTCATGAGAGTGTGCTGGGGTTTCCAGGAGACCCAGAAGATGTGTGTGCTTGTCCATGATCTGAGTGTTCACTGACAGGTGAGAGGAAAATGTGCAAGTGGACAAGCACAAAGAAGAGAATTCTTTTGGATATAAGAATTTCATTGCCATCAACTTTTACACTTCTGTTTTAACAGGTGGAGATAGAAAGCCCCCAACAGATTAACCCAGAGGTGTATAACAAGACAGTCCCATGCTAAGTCAGAGGCCCATGGCGTGGACCCCTTGGTGTTCCCCTTGTGTCAAGACCTTGTGGGGGACCCCTGGGTCTGCAGCAAGGGAGGACTCCTGCATAGTAATCCTGCTTCTCAATTGTAAGGGGCAGAGGCAGGTTATCAGCCTCAGATTCCCCCAGGTCCGACCCCCACAATGGTGCTATGAGGATGTATGCTGTGGGCACAGTGAGCCTCTACACTTCCTCCATGTGTTTTAGATACAGGAATGCTTCCTCCCAGATGGTGCTAATTTTACAGCAGCTAAAGATATGTCCTGAGGCTCTCGCCTTAGTCATGTATCCTTCTAGCTTCTAATTTCTTTGATTTGTCACACACCCTGTAGATTAAAACATAGTATTTTATCTCTGAATCATTAACTTTTGTTGCTTTCCTATGCCTGCTTGAATCTTTTTCTGCTCCAGACAGCTCTGAATATAAATAGTTCAATAACACATGTCCTCCTTATTTAAAGAGTATCCTTTATATGACTGGAAGTATGAACGTGCAGTATGTTAACAGTGGTGCCATAAAGAGGCTAAAATAATTAATCGCTTTGCTGCAGTTAATGGGTTCAAGGGCACAGGAACAGGTACATGAGCTCCTGCCACAGGTTTCAAGAATGGGGCTAGGAAATGTGAAAAAGCGAAGGCATAAGTAGATACTTGGGATGAAAGTTTTGGTCAGATGGTGGGAAAACACCTATGCCTACTGAACACCACGGATTCCAAATACTTGTCTGGGTGTGTTTCCCAGACCTGCAAGGAACAGCAAACAAGCAGCTGATGCAGAGGGATGCCCAGCAGAGCCCAGATGCGTCCAGAGGGGAGCAGACTGACAGCAACAAAGGTAGTGGAATTCCTCCAGAAAGAGAGCATACAGAATGCTCCCTGCTACTACTTGGTAAGCATCCAAACTACAGGAAAGGCAATGCTACCTCATGTGGTAGTAGAAACATTGACTCTGTGTCATTCCTTGTGTGATCTGCCACCTGATCTTAGGGACTTAAGAGACTGTCCAGTTCCACCCACTGCCATGCAAAGAAGCACCTCCTGCTGCACCAAGTTGCTCCAACCCTGCCCAACTTGATCTTGAAGACTTCTAGGGATGAAGCAGCCATATCTCTGGACAACCAGTACCAGTGCTTCACCACCCTCACAGGGAAGAATTTCTTCCTAATATATCACCTAGTCCTGCCCTCTGCCCATATGAAGCTATTCTCCCTTGTCCTGTCCCTTCATGCCCTTTTCCACAGTCCCTCTCCACCTCATCAACTGTGGGGGCAACCTGTGAGGTGACTTTCATGCCATAGGTTTTAATGGTGCAACTGCTCTCAGTGTCTCATAAGGTGTGTGTGCGTGAAAGTCTTTTACAGTTGCTCCTGGGTTGTCCTCCCTTTCACTATTCAAAGGGTTGAGCTCACTGTTCTGTATCTCAATGAAATGTTGGTCCTATAAACTGCTGAGTGAAATGCTCTGACAGATGCTGAGATTGGGTGGCCACAGACTTCAGCTGCAATGGGAAGAGCAGCCAGCAATGGATCTGTTCACTGTGTGTGAGCATGAACATCGATACTGAAGTCTGTTGTAAAGTGATGTTAAACATCATGGCATCTGCAGCCAATGGTGTATGCTGTCCTCATCCTTTCCCAGCCACCACCTGGAACAGCTGCTGGTGGCATCAATGGGGTGCTTGCCTCCACTGCCCCATGACTCTGCATGGACAGCTTGTGGTGTTTACCTTATAGAAGCAAAATGGGAAAGAAACTGCCAGCCCAAGAAAAGTAAGTCCAAGGGCTCATATTCCCCAAACTGTGGTATTCCAGATTCAGAGAAGAAGCTGCACAGATTTGAAGTGAAATCTGTAAGAAGAGATGAGCCAAGCCTCCAAATCAAAATTAAAACTACCTAACAAAAGCACACACTTGTCCAAGAGGTGCTTGCTTTCCTAAAAATGCTAGTGGGGAAGGAGAAGAAGGGTGTGGAGGGCTACAGTTATATTTGTGGCATATTGAGACTGATGTGTAGAGTACTTAAGGGTTATTTTGGTGTGGAAAGCTGGAGTTCCTCAGGTTTTGCTCTTGCTTCTTCAAAGCTAACCCCAGGTTTGAGAGAAAGCCACTGGCACATCCAGACTAGTCACTGACATTGGGAATGATGCCAGTGATAACTAGCAGCTAATTCAGCAGGTTTAAATGTTTCTCACAGAATACATTGCTGTTATTCCTAGGTACCTAACTTTCTCTGTCATCAGCTTGGGGATGAACTATTTTTTGGCATGACTCTATGAAGTAGGATCTCTGCATGTCGCATCTCCTCCTGCTTGCCAGATTTTGTCCAGCTTGTGCAAGACACCGCATGCAAGCTTTCTGAGATTCAGGAAAGCCTTGCAGAATGCCTAGGACAAGGAGATAACCAAAACAGGAACACAGCTCCATGACCCTGACTGAAATTTTATCCTAAAGCAAAGGAATAGGTGCAAGGAGGGAAGGGTAGAATGCTAAACCTGGACATAACAAAGGAGCTAGAAATATTTCTACTTACCAATTACGTGAACTGTCAGTATTTGATGTTCTGTTGTAGGACCAGCTTTTGCCTTTTTCTTTTTTGTTTTATTTCTTTCCAAATATTTTTTCTGTCTCTTTTCCAGTCCACTCAGCACTGAAACAATGAGAGTGCTATCACAGATTACAGACAGGTCAGGGAGGGCAAATTACTTGCCAAAATAGTCTCTCTGAAAGGGTCTTATTGGTGTTATGTCCTCAGTTATGTGATAAGTCACAGTTAGTGTTGCATAACATTCTTCGAGTACTTCTGGTAGCTATTGTTGCAGTACATGGAGTGATTGACTTTCTGCAATGCCGCTACTGGTTTCTGCTGAAACTTTCCAAATGCATTCATTGGTTTAATGTTCACTGATTCCTGCTTCTTGTTCCTTCCTTTGTAACCAACACATGCTTGCTTTTCCTTGATGATATTCCTCTGAATTCAATTCCTCTGAATAAAATTACAGCTCAATTCAGGTTCCATAAGAATGATTTACACTCAGTGAATTTATGGCTTTTTCAGCTTTGGCCAATAGAAAAGTCACTCTGAAAGCCTTAAAAAGGGTGAGATATTTGATTTATACTGACCCAAGAGACCTAAAGCTTCAGAGCCGGTGGGACCCTTGTCTGCAGATCTCAATGGAGAGCAAATTCTTGGGAGTAGGCCAGGAGGAAATGATAAAGTGTGCTGCTGGGCCAGTTTGCATGAACCAAAAAGCCAAGACCAAATATAATGTGTTGGACGATACTCCTGTGCATTTGAGAGGACTCGGCTGTGCACCTGTGAGCTGATATATCTGGGAGGAAGGTCGAGCCCATGTGTGGCAACAGCTCCTGTAGCCTAGTTCTGCAAGGTCAGAAACAGGCATGAAGATTTTCTGCTGGCACCAATGGCATTCAGTGGTCAAACCAGTGAGGAGGAGGCAGTCCTTGTGAGATTTTCAGTACCAGTAGTAAAAAACAATTGTCATGTCTTGCTTCTTCCTTCTAATGAAGTAGATGGAGAGCTTTTTGACTCCTTGCTTCAAAGGAAAGACCTCTTGAGGCACTGCTGTTGATGAGACTGCTCTGTTCACCCAGTGTGGTGGCTCAGCCACATATTTTGTATCAATTATGGAATACAAAACCATACAAACAGCTAACAGGCTAACCAGGCAATTACCACTGTTGTTCATTTTTCAAAGGAAAAAATTGTGAAGTATTTCTGATAATTTGTGATAATCATTCCTCTAGTTTGAGTATCATCAGCAGCAAAGGTACATGCAGGTCCAATCAGGCACATTGGCAGGATTTGTCTTAGATACTGTGGCACTATAAATCTTCCCCTCTTCCGTCTTCCCTCTTTCTCCATTATCTCACTCAACTACTCCAGCAATGTGCTGCCTCCCCTACGCATGTGCAAAAGGCACCAACCATAGCATGCAACCAGGGGTGCTGCCTAGTGTCTGTGCTCACCATTCATATTCTCCTGCACTACCAATACACTTCCTGCAGCCCCAGGGAATAGATGGAACGTAGAATGTCAACAAACAAGGGTTCACATTAAAGGACAAATTTAGTTGGCCAAAGTGAACAATTATATGAAACAAAGGAAAATAATGACTAAAGATCCTTCTTTATAGCTAGCTAATTAAAGTTCTGGACCAGTGTCCAGGCATAGAATTAAAAACCTTAATTATATTGTCACCTTCTTCTTTTAGCTCCCATTTCCCACAAATGAATCTATTTACTGTAACTCCTGCTCATGGGAAGAAATTGATGGCATTCTAAGTGAGGTGTGATAGGAGAGCTGGGGAAAAAAATGGTGATGGCTGCACAAGTGGGTGACAACTGAATTCCAGGACCTTGTAAATTAAAAATATTGCCAGTGAGACAAATATGAGTTTGATGAATTCTGTGCTTTTCGTCTCCTTCTTTCCCACTTTCCATACTCTTGCCACTACCAGCAATGTCTTTCTAATTTTAAGTCATGCCTCCTGTCAGATCATTCTCCCGCCTTTGCCACTGGTCTGTAGCACTGCAAAATCTGTCACATTCAGGCTCTGGAGAGGAGGGATAGAGCCGTGGCTGTGGGTCTCTGCCAGGACAGACTGATTCTTCTCATCACAAACACGAGTGTTGGATGCTCAGGAGCTGCAAACTAGGCAGCTGGGCATCCACGCAGCACTGCTGTCTCCTCACAGAAAGAAAAGAATTTTGGTACTTGCCTGAAATCTTCCTATTTGGCTGAAGATGTTTGCCCGTTTTTCTTTTTTTTTCCACCCTTGATTCTGAGGAATTTTTTCAAGACCTTTCAAACTGACAGTCTGTGAGCAGAGGTGTTCATGATGAACAAAATTAAGGGGCCTCATTAAGGGTTTGCTCCCCACTGGCATGCACACCAGGGCTGAGCTCAGCAGAGCTGGATCTGGACCTGCCAAGAGCATGTTTTTCACACACGTTGCCATGGCTACGCAGGATGAGTTAATGTGACGGAACCGGCACACAGAGCAGAGGGCTTGCTGTGGATGCGGCCAGTGCACATGGCCATGTTGGAGGCGGCGCACGTTCACACCGGTTTATTACCCTCATGTAGTGGCAAGGCTTCCTGCTGTGGCTTTGAAAGCTTGGACTTCCAACTCTATCTGCGCTCGACGGCTGGGCTATGCCACCAGGGCCTCAGCCCCTTGGCTACCTGCCAGTCCCTGTGCCGGCCAGAGACTCTGTGCTTGCACCCTGCACTCTTCTCCAGCATGGACATTGGAATTTGAGATTTTGAGGCAGAGAAGGGATGTTCCCTGGGGTGGGCTGCCCAGAGCTGGAAGCCTAAAGAAACAGCATCAAACCCAAAGCTTTGGTGATTGACCCTGGCTGTCCAGGGTGCAGGGCTGCTTTCAGCCCGTTTTGCCAGCACCTTCCTAACCACTCACAGCCATGATACTCTATCATCTGCTTTCTCTGGTTTTCTGTGAATAATTTGTTTTTACAATCATAATGTGAAAAACTGCTCTCCTCTGTTTAAATACTCACTGCAGCATCTTCTGTCATTTCCTGCAATTGCAATATATTAAACTCTGGATTTTACAGCTCGTTTATGCTGAATTACCTTGTGAAGCTTCCTCTCTGTTGCAAACATTTGTTTCTATCCTGTATTGCCACTGAGGATGCTGAGTCATGCAAAATCTAGTCAGCCATTACTGCTTGATCTTTGCTGACATAAAGGCAAAAGAGCCCTCTTGGTCCAGGGTTATTGATGGGGTTTTACATAACTGGGTCAGACCCATGGACTTGTGCTCACAAACTTCCCAGTGGTGCTGATGTGTTCTTCTGCCAGTGTAGATTATGGCAGCTTGAAGAAACATGTGGAGCAAACCAGGAAGAAGATTCCTATTTTGCTGTGGTTTATTTATTTTTATTTCCAAAAAGTGAAATTCGAGCTACAAGTTTAATAGGAGAAAAAAGCTCCACAAAATTTTAATCCCTGTGAAAGTCCAATAGCATGTAGGGAAAGATGGCACTGGGCACATCAGGATTGGACTAGATGATCTGTAAAAGTCCCTTCCAATCCAAAGTTCTGTGATTCTACGATTCTATCAAGAAGTTGCAACATAGCATTATAAATGGCTTAACAGAGTAAGAAAACAAGAATGAAACTGAGGACGTGAAAACAAATTGTTTTTATCTTCTTAGAATTACATAAATTAATTTGATGCAGTTCAACTGTCACTTGTTTTTTATAAGGCTGTTTGTATTTTTGATTTCAAGTAATGGATCAGCTTTAATAAGCTGATCAGTGTAATACACTTTGATGCTGGAACAACTGCATTTTCCGGCTGACAGCTCTTATCCAGACTTCTGAAACTTTCAGAACACCTCCTTACCTGTACTTCTAAATAGAAGGAAAAATATTAAGAGTCTTTTAAAACTGTGTGGATTGTAAAAGTAGTCCTCTGTAAAAGCAGTACATTGCCATAGCAGTGTGCAGGAGGTCTAGTGTTGCTGACAAGCTCCTGCGACAACTCCTGGACTTGATGTTCCATTGCGAGAGTTCATTAGCCCTGCTGGAGGTCTCCTTGCCTGGCCCATCTCCGTGAGCAGCTCAGCCCTTATCCATCATCATCTGCTCCAGACCAGGCATGGAACTGTCGCCACAGTTACTGCCAGGCTGACCTGGAAAGTATCAAGGATAATTACATGTGTCTGGGCTAATGGTCAGTGGGGACCAAGGTGGTTCTCTCCTTGATCCTATCAGTGAGAGTCAAGGGCTGGAGGAGGAGTAGGGATGTCTTGCAGGTCAACAGTTAGATTTGCCTTGGGTGTTGGCAACAGAGTTCTGGTGCTTATGACCACGAGATTCTCTGAGAGAACTGAGGCCTGTTTGAAAGAAATGGGATCCACCTGACCAAGCAGAGCAAAACAATCTTCAGCAACAGGCTGGGCAGCCTGACAGAGAACTGCAAACTAGGATCTGTGTGGTGGAGAGGGGATCACCAAAACAAGGTGAGAAAATGGTAGACTAACAAAGAATATGGGGCAAATTGAAGAGAGGTTGTAATCAACAAAATAGGGCTAAAAGGGGTCCAGCAGAAGGCTACCCACATATAGAAGGAAGACCCTGCCAGAGAGAGTTGTGGGGAAAGTTTCATGGCCTCTTTGGGAAACCAGCATGTAGGGGTCTCACTCTGAAATGCACCTACACCAACACATGTCATGTGAGACAGGACCAGGAGAAATGAGGGTTCTGTTGTGCTTTATGAGAGTTAAGCTGTCATTGGGATCATGGAGAGGTGGTGATATATCTCACAGGGCTGGGATTCTGCACTGAGTGGATACAGGCTCTTCAAAAAGGACAAATTGGAAGTGCAAGGAGGGGGAGATGTGAGAGAAAGCAAGGCTCTGTCCGGCAACAGGTGATGAGGCCAGTGGGAAAACCAGGGCAGGGTGTACTTAGTTTTGGTAGAGTGGAAAAGTTAGCAAATTGTTAATCTGGGTACAACCTTAAATCCATGGGACCTGATGGGATGCATCTGTAAGAGGTAAGGGAGCTAGCTGCTGTCATTGCAGAACCTCTCCTGATTATCTTTGAAAGGTTGTGGTCATAGGAAGAGGTTCCTCAGGACTGGAAGAAAATGAATGTCACTCCTTTTTTCAAGAGGGAAAAGAAGGAAGATCCTGGGAACTACAGACCTGCCAGCCTCACACTGATCTGTTGGAAAGAGATGGAGCAAATACTCCAGGAATCCGTTTCCAAATGCATGAAGAAGAAAGTGGTGACTGTGAGCAGTCACCATAGATTTACAAAGGGAAAGCCATGCCTGTCCAGCCTGATAGCTTCTACAGTGAGAAGGCTCAGTGGAGAAGGAGAGAACAATGGGTTTTTCCCTGACTTTAAATAAGGCTTTCAACATTACCTCCCATAAAATACTCCTAGAGAAACTGCTGGAGGGGATAAATTAATTGAAAGAAGATGAAAGTGTGGGTCCAGGATGTTGTTATGAGCGACAAGTGCTGCTGGTCGCAGTGACTAGTGCTGCACTTCAGGGGCCCATACCATGGGCAATGCTCCTTTAATATTTTTGCTAATGGCGTGGGTGATGCCATTAGGGGCAGAGTCCTTCCTCAAAAAGTTCACAGACAATACAAAGCTGTGAACAGGTGAATGTGCTGCCTGTTAGAAGGGACAGGCTGGAGAACTGCACAAAGAGGTGGCTCATAAAGTTCAACAAACGTGAAGTCCACCTTCTGGGGAGGAATAATCCCAATCACCTGGACAGGCTGCAGAATAATGGGTTGAGAAGTAGCTTTGCAGATGAGTAAGTCAGCATCCTAGTGGACAGAAAGTAAATGTGAGCCAGTAGTGTGTTCTCATGGCAGAGAGGACTGATTGTCTTTGGTCTGCATAAGGAGATGTCATCAGCAGGATGTGGTCCTTCCCTTTGTTCAGCACTGATGAGACATGTCTGGACTGCTGGGTACAACTCAGTGCTTCTCTGTACAAAAGATATGGACTTACTGGAAGAGGTCATTAAAATGCTGCAGGGCACATGAGTATATAGTCATACAGAGAGAGGCCGAGAGCACTGGGGCTGTCCAGCCTGGGGAAAGGGAGGTTCAGGGGACATCTTGTCAGTGTGTATAAATATCTGATGTGGAGGAGCAAAGACTTCAGAGCCAGGCATTTCACACTGGTAAGCAGTGAGCTAATTAGAGTATATTGGCAGAAGATCAAAGAAAATCCAAGAAGCCTCAAGCTGTGCCAGGAGAGGTTGTGGATGGACATCAGGAAGAATTCCTTCACAGAAACAGTGATTTAACACTGGAATGGACTGCCTAGGGAGGTGGCAGAGTCACTATCCTTGGACATGTTCAGGAAATGACTGGACATGGCACTCAATCCTCTGGTTGGGTTGACAAGGTGGTGATGAGTCACAGGTTGGACTCACTGACTTGGAAGTCTTTTACAACCTAAATGACTCAGGAATTCTGCGAAAAAATTATCATTTAAACATACGAAAAAACTTTTCTGGTGTGAGGGTGCTCAAGCACTGGAACAGGTGTGTTTGAGAGAAGTCATGGTGCCTCTGCCCTCAGAGATACTTAAAACCAGACTTGACATGGTCCTGAGAAATCTATTGTAGGTGAACCTGTGATGAGAAAAGAGACTGGACAAGAGGACTTCCAGAGTTCCCTGTTAACCTCAGCCATGCTGTGATCCTGGGGTCTTCCTGAGACACAACTGACAGAAGATCTTATCCCTGGAGTCTAGGTACTGCTGACCATAGTGTCAAAAGATGGAAACTGGAGAAAAAATCCTTGTGGGCACAGTCCTGCACCAGAAAGAGGCAGAAACAATGTCCCTTTTTCTAGGAGAAGTCCTCTTCCCTGAGCAGCTAGAGTAGGAGATATGACCTTTCCCTTGTAAAAACACTCAGAGCTACCAAGGAGGGTCACTATTGATCACATAGACCTCAGCTTACTAATTGCACACTCTTGTTGGGCACAGGAATGTATAGTATAAATAAACATCAATAATGTTTATTATCTGTGTAATTTAGAAATAGCGGAAGATCAGATATGGAGCAAAGCACATTATTATTGCCACTATGAGTTTACATTGCTCTTCTTGAATTATTTGGCTTTAAACTATTTACTAGTTTAGGGTCAGATGCTGCCATTCCCACATATAGTGAGCAGGTCATTCTTACAAGAGTAGGTCCACTCCAGTCTGTAAAGGTCATTTAGTTTAAATGTTACAACAGTTAACCAGAAACTAGAAAGTTTAAGAAAAGTCATCATGTTTCTCTGTAAAGAGGTTTTACAAGCCTGTGCTGGCTTTTACTGCAGGAATTTTCATGACTTTTGAGAAAAATACTCGTGTCAGTGAGCAAATGCCAGAGGCAATGCACTTTTGGAAGAGGCTTCACTGCAGCTACTTAAACTCATATATGGTTGTGGGTTTGATATCCAGGCATGGATATCCAGGCAAAGCCAGTTGTTCCTAAACTGGGGTCCCCCTCCACAGTGGGTGGCAGGAGGCCATGCAAAAGGACTTTTCTCTCTACTCCGTCCCTGACACCAGCAGCCACAGCCTGGAACAGCACAGGAGCCACCAATGTCTTTCTGCTCGGGGGAACTGGCAGTGTAGCAAACTGAAAGACAACTTTTTATCATGCCATCGGCTGCACACTGACTCCCTGTGAGAAGGAACTTTGGTGGGCATGTTGTGATGTAGGGTTTAGATAACACCAGGGGAGTCCATGCTCAGCAGAGTCATTGATGCCAGTATCCATTAGTACCAAAGTAATGATGGGAGAGACTGCATGTTGCAGTCATTAATGAACGGTGAAGATCTGAGCAGGACTCCTGAAGCTCCACATTTTCTTCCAAAGGCTCTATCTTGGATGGTTTTCCAACAGGGAGGAGTCTGCTTTTCTCCCTCTCTTTGCTCAGCTCTGCAGTGATTACAAACCAAAACTCCAGCAGCTGCTGTCTACACATCTTTCTAACTTCTACTTCATCCCTGAGGCACTGCACTCTCTGCACAGAGATTTATAAAAGAAAATAAATTCACTGCATTATCTAGATTTGCCTTCTAATCCGGCAAATATTCTTTGCTGATAGGGGAAAGAGTTTCTCCCTTAACCTCAATGTGAAAACAAATGTTTCCATTTTTCATTGTTATTCTGGCACATAAAGTTTAAATAGAACACTAGCAAACAAATGTAGGTCAAATGTTAAAAACAATGCTGGTGTAGCGGATCCCATTTAAGCACTTCATATTCTAATGCTTCTATGAAAGAGCAAGGAAGTAAAGTCTTTTACTGACTAGGGGCCTGGACAGGCTTGAGAGGTGGGCCAATGCAAACCTCATGGAGTTCAACAAAGCAAAGTGCAAGGTCCTACACCTGGGACAATCCCAGACACACCTACCAGCTGGGCACAGAAGTGATTGAGATCACCCCTGTCGAGAAGGAGGTGATGGTTAATGGAAAACCTGACGTGAGCCATCAGTATGCACTTGCAGCCCAGAAAACCAATGGAATTCTGAGCTGCATCCAAAGGAGTGTAGGCAGCAGGTTGAAGGAGGGGATTCTTCTCCTTTGGCCTTATGAGACTCCACCTGGAGCACTGGATACAGTTCTGGTGCACTCAACATAAGAAGGACATGGAACTGTTGGAGCAAGTCCAGAGGAGGCCATGAAGTTGATAAGAGGACTGGAGCATGTTCCCTATGAAGACAGGCTGAGAAAGGTGGGATTGTTCAGCCTGGGGAAGAGAAGGTTGTGTGGAGACCTCATAGCAGCCCTCCAGTATCTAAAGGATACTTCTGCTATCTGTAGAGAAGCTGAAGAGGGATTTTCCATCAAGAACTGCAGTGACAGGACACGGAGAAATTGAGAGAAATTGAAAGAGGCTAGTCCCGTTTATGTTAAATTTTAGGAAGAAATCTTTTACTCTGAGGGTGGCGAGACATTTGTGAAAAACGAGGTTCACTCCTGGTAAAATTTAAAAAGGTTTAATAAGAGGTTTAATAAAAAGAACAACAGGGGACGGAAATAAAGCAAAGAGTTAATACAGCTGGGTGCTTGGCAAGATGCCAGGGGCACACCTTAGCTAACAAACCTCTTCTGTTAAATGCCCGAGTCTCATACATATTCATAGATTTCTATGCATCCTTCAAATATTACTCTTTTGGTGTTCTTTCGGTTTCAAGCCTCCTGCATCCTGCCTTTGTAAGTCTGTTTAAAATTTGACAATCTGTTGTGGTGCAGTTCTGCTGACCAAATCCTCTGGTTATCCTTTGTTCCACTTCCTGATCAATAGATTTGTCCTTCCAGAGTCTGAGGCCTGTCATTGTTATCTTCATCCAGGCAATTCAGGAATGTGGGGAACTTCCTTGCTTATCTTTGCTATTCTCTAAGTTACATGAACAAAAAGGAGTATTCTACATATCATGCTATAATTCTAAGAAATCACACTACTATTTCTAAGAAACTATATACATGCAACTAAGTTTTCTAACATTACACATATGACATTCATTTTAATATTTGCAAAAAGCCAACAATACAATATGCACTTATAACACACAGGAACAGGCTGCCCTGGGAGGCTGTGAATACTCCAAGCCTGGCAGTGTTCAAGGCCAGGTTCCATAAGGCCTTGAGCAACCCAATCTGGTGGCTGGTGACCCTGCTCATAGTGGGGGGTAGGACTAGATGATCTTTAAGGTACATTTGAATACCTTAACCTTCTACGATTCTGTGACTCTACACCTGCTGCCAGAGGGCCCTTCTCAAGCAATCCCTGCTTCTGGATGTTAATGGATGTCGTGGGAATGTAGGGTGTAACTATTCTATCACCATCTGTTTAACCTGGGAGGGGGCAGTTTCCTTATCTCTGCCACACCCATCTTCACCCAGAGAGATTATCTTCTGTTAATGGGCCATTGAGCCTGGCTGAGCGTGGCTGATAACATGTTATCATTCCATTGTGAGAGGCTCCACCCAGGGGGAGGAGCCAAGCATTCCTGTCTGGATAAAGCCTGGGATTCGAAATTCCACTGAACCCACAGAGGAAAACCAGGCCCTTTCTACCAGCACTGGACTTCCAGGAGAAAACTGCATCTTTTTGACTGGGCTGCTGCTTCAACCAAGCCACCATCTGTTACTACAGAACTGTGGGGCTGACATTCAGGGATTCTTAGAGAAATCCAGCACCAGGCCTGAATTTTTGCAAGGAAAGATATTTTACCTGTAAAGAGAACAGTTCTGTAGGCATTTCATGTTCTCAGGAAAAGATTGATAGAGGTTTTGTAAGCATCTCTTGTTCTCAAAATAAAAGGTGCGGTTTTTCACTTTAGTTTGTTACTTTCTTGTGTGTGTTTTCAAAATATGCTCTATCTTATCCAATGGTGGTAGAGAGGCATTGTGTCATTTAATCAATCAAGTAGCTGTTAGTGAAAGACCCTATAAAGGGATCAATCTCAAAATAAAGAAACCCTTCTGATCTTCTGGAATTTTGGAGTCTTTTCATTCTGTGAGCAACAGCAACACAGGACTACAGCTACCACCTGACCGGAGTGTTGCCAAACTCCCTGACGAACAGGCTGTCAGGTCGTATTCTGACTCTGACAGGGTTTTGTTTGTATTGCTACATTTTGTTATTAACTACTAAAGAACTATTATTCCTGCTCTCATATCTTTGCCCGAGAGCCCTTTATCTTCAAAATTATAATAATTTGGAGAGAGAGGAGAAGTTTATATTTTCCATTTCAAGTGGAGTTTCTGCCTTCATTACCCTAACCTGTGTTTCGAAACCAAGACAATGGACAACCTAACCTTTGCCCTTGTGGGTGATGGTGGGATGTGAGGGCAGATAAACCCACCACAGCACTGCTGTGGAGGGAAGCCTGCTAAGAGATAAGAAGGATTCCACAACCACCCTGCCAGACCCCTGGATAAGAAAGCAACTTTTGGTTACGGCGAGAGAAACTAGACCCACAATTCTCTGGGAGATTTTATGTAGATCCTTTCTAACTAATTGGCCCCTAATCCTTCACACCCACCTGTGTATCCCTATAAGAACCCATGTACTTTCCCCACACCCCCAGGGAGTTCCATCCCTGGTTCCCTTCGCAGGGTACTTGATAATAAAGCTACCTGCTGTGGAACTGCCAAACAGACCTCTTGTCTCTCTCCTCCCGGAGCCGACCTTGGGGGCTGCCTCGCAGGGCAAGAGCTGAAATCACTGAGCTGAATATCGCTAAGAGCTGACAGCCTGCTGAGGTAGGCACGCTGCTGAGACATCCCCGGGCAGCCAAGGGAACACTGCTGACCTCCTGGGAGGCCTTCTCCAATGAGATTCCCTCTCTGGGATGGTCTCGGCTTCCTGGGCCTGAGCTACAGATCCCAGACCAGCTGCCAGACTGGGGAACTCTTAGGAAGAAGCTCCTTCTCTTTCATGCTGATGGTAGTGATGGGTGAGCTAGATGCCCACCAGTGTTGCCTGACCTGAGGGCTGCAGCCAGGCCAGCAAGGGAACGAATATAGCAGAAATCACATAGCCATGTCTCACTCATGAGAAGAAAAGTATATCTGGTTATGACCCAGCTTTCACTAGGTGTACTAAGTAATGGAGCAAGAGACATGAAAGACTTCTGAAGTCCACCTGGAGTGTAATTCAGATGTATCCTGAGAGAGGTCGTGATAAATAAGATGAATTTCTATCTTTCCTTTCCTTTATAATACCGACTTTCAGCTTCTAAAAATTTGCCTAATCAGTGATAGTTTGGTGGTACCTTGATGAACTCACTGACTCTCTGAGGGCTACAGATGTGTCACATCTTGCAGCACCTGGCTGAGACAGATACATATTTCTTGGTTCTTTGAAAAAAATCTCTGAAATTAAACACTGTAGGCGAGGAAAAGCATTTTGTGTAGCTTTTTGTGGAGGAAAATGAACTGTTCAATTCTAATTTCAATAAGCTACTGCCACTGATGCTTTTAAAATAAATTTTCATTTTCTATCAAAAGTTCTTCTAGCTTTCTGTACTGCTCTCATTAATAGCTGCAGACAAAATGCTGCGAGGATGGACTGTAAGAAATTCCCCGGATGCCAAAGGCAGATAAAATAATATACATATTTTTCAGATCAAAGCATTGGTTCTGCATCTACCGATATTTCATCACATCAGAGAATGTCACTTGAGGAAGACATGCATGGTCAGACTTGCAAGTCTGTCCCTGTCCCTTTTATGAATTCTTCTCACTCCAGCTTATCTCCAGATGTCTTCTTGCTTTTTTAATCTCTTATATTTCCTTTGGAGATCTGAGGTGTTTCTTCTTCAAATCTCAAGTCAATGCTGCTTTGCAGCTCCATGCCCCACACAGTCAGGTTCTTTCTCTTGCCAGCAAAAAGCAGCAGCCACTGTGCACCCAAGGCTGGTCCTCATGGACTGTCGAGGCTTGGGATGAGACCCTGAGTTCACAGAAGATCTGTTAAAATGCCATGAAGGTCACATGGATTATTTCTGTAACTCTCTGCTCATAGAGCCTCAGATTCTGCAAATGTTTTGAATCAGAAGGTGTCCAAAAGTGGTTTTGAGAGGCTTGCACAATAAGGTTTTAATCTAATTGAGCAATTTTGAAATGAAATCTGTTTCCAGTAAAACCTAACCCCAAATATTCAAAAGTAAGAGATCTTTCCAAATTACAAGTAACTCATTGATGTCCTTTTCACAGGCTTTGGCAGGCCAACCTGAGCACCAGCAAGATAAGTGTGTTCCTTAATAAGGCCCTTCCTGCTGACAAATAAGTGCAACGATCATTTGTGTCTCATTCCTTAATAGTTTCAGCTCCATTAATGAGCTGGAATGACTGTGTCCAGTCAAAATGTGTCAAGTATGTTCCTTCCTATAGAGCCCAGTGCCACAGCCAAGCCTGGCCAACCATCAGGGACCAGACTGAGCACCCAGCTGCCTGCTGCAGAGATAGTGCTAACCCTCGATGTGACACCACATCTGCCTTCACCTGAGCCACAACAAGGTATTCTTGGGACAGAAGTAACAAAGAAATGTTAAATAGAGAATGGTGCTTCTTCCAAGAATGAAAATTTTATTACAAAAATGAAAAGTAATACTTTTTTCCTTGGTTGTATAATCTAAATAATATTTTCAGAGATGTAATGGAAACAAGTTTTTGCTCCCTACTAAAAGAAAAAAGGCAAGAAAACTTGCTGAGATAAGTAGTTTTGAAATCTTGAAAGGATTGCATGAAACAAGAAATTAATTTACTAAAAATAGATGGACAAGATTTTTTTTTTCCAAAAGCATTACTTCTTAGGAGAAATACCAAATAAAACTACCTGTGAAAATTTAATCTAGCAAAGGTGTGCATTTCCCTCCAGAAATACCAGATACCCATCTGACAGCATCTCTGCACATTTATCAGTAGAGTTTTAGATTTCATTTTTCCTGCCTTGTAACTAATGATAGCTGAACCATTTAAAGTAACATCTAGCCTGAGCCAGGAGAGGTTTCGCTCACTGACATGCCTTGTTATCTGTAGAAGACAGCTGACAAGCAATAACTCCTGGAGAAGCAGGTTGCACCATACCCCTTGGCTCAAGTAGTCAGGTTCATAGAATCATGGAATTGTAAAGGTTTGACAAGAGTTCTAGGGTCATCGAGCCCAACCATAAAACCAGCACCACCATGTTACCACTAAATTATGCTCCAGCCTGTTGCTTTCTCTTGGGATCACTAGTAATCCTGGCTGTCATTTCTCCTACCTCCAAATATGCTACTGTGACCAGTCTGCTCTAAGTAGCAGGGTTTTTTTTCACTCAGTTTTTCATCTTCAGGGTTTCTAAAGATATTAGCACCACGCAAGGCTGACAAGATGAATTCTGACACAAGATAATTGCATGAGTCCTTTGTCACTGAGCCCTTTCAGTGCCTCAACACTGTCAGTTCCCATTTTGTTCAAACACATGTCAAAGGTGACCACCACACGTGGGGAGGCCAGGAGATGCTTGGCCAAAGCTGTTTGGAAGATTGGGAAAAGTGCGTTCTCAGAGCTTTTTTTTCCTTTACAAAGTGGAAGTGGATGGATGGATGGATGGATGGATGGATGGATGGATGGATGGATGGATGGATGGATGGATGGATGGAAATGCAGGTTCTAAGGCGTACCTCAAACAAGGTAATGCCTCATGTGAGGGACCAGAGTGGATATGCCATGGTCAGAGCAGCCCTGGGTAGTCCCACAGGGGTGGCAAGATCCATCCTGTGTGATGGAGCTACGGATCCTTCCAATATAGGCATGAGTTCTGCAGGGGGAAGCTGATTGCTCTGGCAGCACTGGCACAGCTCCCTGTGCTCAGCACGGAGCTGGGCTTTATCTCAGCCAGACCCAATACACATAGCGGCACCACTATTCCTGCAGAGGAAAAAACACACAAAAACCAGCAAAACTTCAAAGAAAGGTGGTGCATGTGTTTCCAGACAGAAATATTGGGAACACAGGGACAATATTTTGCTTCTTCAGGCATCTCTTTTGGAAGAGCCTGTCCAAAGTGAGAGGACAGTGCCTGAGGCTGTGCATGGCTCTCAAGGCATGTGAAGTCTCCCAAAAGAGAAATTTTCCAGATTTGCCCAAGTAAAATTTTTAACAAAATCCCTTGTTTGTAGCATTCTTATGGATGTGAGTGGTCACAGATTACACACACACCTGCTTTATGGTTATTGTATTCTTTTATTTCTATTCCCCCTTTATTATTCACAATCCCTAGTGGCACTTAAGGACATAGGTTACAGGTGGCCTTGGCAGCGCTGGGGGAATGGTTGGACTTGGTGGTCTTAGATGCTTATTCCAACCTAAATGATTCTATTATTCTGTGATTCTGCTTCTCAGTTGCTACCAACTGATGGTTCTTCATCCAGGAGCGCAGACCTTGATTAACTCCTAGCTTTAAGGAGAACCTGTCACTGTGCAATGGCTTTGTTTGCTTGCTCTAGCTATGAGCCAACTGAAGTAGGTCATGAACTTTTCAGCACATTTTGTTTTGAAACATCAGTTTCACCCAAAAAGGGAGGTCTTAGCATATATGTTCATTTTGAGAAAACCAGAAATTCCTGCTAGAGAAACTTCCAAAAGATATTTTTAGTTTTGGAATCTTTATTTTAAAACAACCCAGACTACCAGTTTGAGGTTTGGTTTGGTTTCGGGGGGAAAGGAGGGGCAGGGAGTTGGCAAGGAGAGGAGGGGTCCCTTAGTTCCATTATTTTCATGCTTGCCATATTTTGAAGTGATACCACAAAATGCAAAATAAACATATTTGAAAATGCTTCAGTTCCCCCATGAAAGGCCAGGGTTGTGGAATGACAGCTCTCTGGATCAAATCACTCTGAATGGTAACTCTAGAAATACTGATTTTGATTTTAGTCTGAGTCAGGACGATAACCAATTTTGAAACCCTGATGTTTCCCTTAAACTAGAAATTGTAGCTTCTGCCTGGCTAGCAGCTTTCCACACTCCACCTGCTGGAGACTTTGTTCATATCAACAATGCTGATCAGGCCAGAGGGGATCTGGTAAGGGGCTGCTTGAGTAAACATTTCTTCCACTTCAAAGAAAATTGTGACTTTACCATTTAGGTTTCCATGTTTTCTTATGTTTTCTCAATATATCCTCTGTAAAGAGCTGATCTCCAGCAGCATTTTGCTACTGTGACCCCAATTCAACGCACCAAGCTGATTCCCGGTCTTTGCTGTGACTCTGTCCCCAAAGTAGGAGAAGCTGTGGCATTGGAACACCCATGGTGAGGACAAAAGGAAAGAAATTTGGCCAAATCAGAGGTTGAAAGCCAGTAGCTTATAGTCCAAGTACACTGTGTTGTTCTTCCAGCCAGTGTAACGGCTGTGGGATGCACCAAGGTGATGAGGCTGACAGCCAAAGCTTAACTCAGTGTTCCAGATAAGGACTGCAGGCAGGGACCAGCAAATATACCTGTCACTGGGACAAAAGGCAGCAGGCTGTCACTCCTGCAGGCTCTGCAGAGAGCCCTCGTCTCTGGAGGGCATCTTACACCTGCAGCCAGCACCTGGATTTGCAACACCCACTGTCCTGATGAGGACACTGTTCTGATGCTTTGGCATGGGGAGAACCAAGCATCAACAGGACACAAGGGCTGACAGTGTCATGGGGCTGAGTGGGACAGAAGCTTGTGCACAATTAAGGAAAAAACAGAAAGAGAGGAGAAATTAAAAAGAGATGGCTTTCAATGAGCTAAACTCAGTGCTGTGCACCACTCTAGGAAGCCCAAGATAGTGTCTCCAGTAACTGTGATCTGCTGGGAAATACATGGAATGGAAAAGCAAAATCATCCTGAGCTTGACCTGAAGTTTTGGGTTCATGCTGTGTGACTTTTTTTCTCCCCAGATTAGTGCTACCCTCCTGGTTCCAACTAGTGATTGGGAAGGCACAGGGATGTGAGAACTGCTGTTGGTCTGGAAGCCCACCTGCTGCCTGGCTGACCCAGTCCCACTGGGGAGAGAAACAACTTCCCACTCCACCCATCACTGGCACCAGGGCTGGCCAGTGACAGAGTTACTGCTTCCCAAAGTAATGCTGCATGTCTGGTGAGGGAAGTGGTGACATCCATGGCAGGCAGTTTGGCTTATTTAGTTCATGGACAACCTGAGACTGACAAGTAATTGCTGGTTTCTTGCTTCCACTAAAATTTGGAAAAACAAGTAGAAGAAACATGGCTCTTCACTTTCCTCTGCTATCATATTCGGTCGATTCATTAACTTTACTCCCTCCATAGCCTGCCTCCAGTTAGCTGTTAATTTCAGGTGCTAAAATGTAATTTAGTAACTGCACGAGACCAAGAGGGAGAATATAATTCACTCCGCTGCCTCTTACGGGACTTGTACATAAAGCAAATGAACCCAGACTTGCTGTTATATAAAAGTTGGTTTTAGCAGGGGAAAAAAAATCAGTGTAAGCAGACAACTGGCAAAGTCAACTGTCAAAAATTATAAGCCCAATGGACTGAGTCAAAGACACTCTATCTCCAGTTGAAATGGCTAGGTATTTGTCAACCAGGTGTAATTAGACCTTGATGAAGTGCTGTGGTGTCACAACCTAATGCATGCAATGATGTGGCCTTGATATAAAGCCCTTTTTCTTCACCTCAGCATCCCTTCTGCATCCTCAGATTTATGTAGCATCTTGGCCATGGGCAAGTGAAATGAACAGTTAAGAGCTGACAGAAACACAGCTGATGATAACTCCAGGTTTAACCCAAAAAGAAGGAAAATCTATGGATGCCCATTCAACCTGAAACTCTAAGAAATCATTAGCAAGCCAAGTTCAATGATGATGACAAAAGAAATTTAAGGGTGAAACGGAATTATTGGCATTTGCTTAAATTTGCCAATTTCGATAGCACAGGAGACAGATCTGTGCTGAGTGGCTTGCAAAGGGAAATACAGTTCAGGGTATGTACACAGTAGTGGGCTGGCAACTGCAGAAATGACAGTCATTGACCAATCCTCTCCCTGCACTGGCTGGACAGAGCTCAGCTGGTCTTGGGTGCCTCCTGGCCAGGAGTGAAATCTCTGTCCATCCTCTAGCTCATGTGCATGGGAAGGAGTAGCTACTTCCTTAGATGTCTTGACCCAAGGATGTCTGAGGGCTTCCAAGTCCCTTCTTTCCAGCAAATGTGCAGTGTGACCAAGGTGCTGCCTCCAAATCATGCTATCTGTCTCCTGAGACAAGATGCCATTCTGTCTGTTGGACCAAATTTTCACCATCCTTCTTCTGGTCGAGGGGGTGCTCTCGTGCTTCTGGCTGCATGAATGCCTTGTTGCTGGTTTGGGTGGCCTCTGTTACCCTTCTGCTGAAAAGTATAAGTAGAGTAAACAGTGTCCAAATTCAACCCATGTTTGATGCACACAAAGCTGTTTCCATCCCTGTTCCAGCATTACATGACCCTCCTTATGGATTGTCTGCCATAGTAAAGCAGGAAATCTGCCAAATCCTTATGAAATGTCAGGTTTCAGCTTCATTTAAAGTGGATTGTCCAGAAGGATGGTCAGCAAATGCAGTCCTCCCTCTATGAAACCCTAAGCAAAGAGAAAGAAATTTTTCCTGGTTTTAGCCTTTCTGGTTTTGTTTTGGTTTAAAATTTTTGGAGATATTTTATTGGGTTTGTAGCAAGTCATAAAAAAGAGTACTACTTCAAAGTGACAGATTCATCTAAGGTGATGAATATCCTTACAGATAAAGATTTATACATTTCTTCCTGCAAAACAATTTTTTGTCATTAACATTTCAATTTTTAAAAAAAATCATTATCTTTTACTTGATCCTTAATGGTGTAACTTCAATTTGTTTGGGCTAAAGCTAGTCAATTTTAGAGCTGTGTTTTTTGACTAACCCAGAAAATATGTTTCAGTGCTGGAAAATCCCTTTGCTGACCATTACCATCTGTAACCAACCTGTCCCTCTCTTCATCCTTTGATTTTGTTTCAAGCATTGTGTCTTGGTTTGAAAGACAGGTGTCTGCCAAGGAAGACTGGAAGTTCCCTTGGAATGGAAAATACGATTCCCTTCCCTACAAATTATTATAACTTAGAATTTACAGGGCTGTCAGGCAAAGGTCTGTGAAAAGGAATAACAGTTCTTTACTAGAATACATATATGCATATCAAGGCAAACAAACAACAATAACAACAGCAATAACAAACAGGAACAAACAGAGACCACACAGCAGCCTCCTCTCAGCCTTCAGGCCTTTCCCCCTCTGGTGCAGTTCCGGTCACAGCCGCCAGGGGCGCTGCTGGCTCCCGGCCGGGCAGGGATTCTGCCGCAGCTGCAGGGGGCGCTGTGGGAGAGCTCGGCTGCCTCTCTCCACACGGCTAATGGCGGCTGAGCCAGCAGGACACAGAAAGAAGGGGCTTGGTTTACAAAAACACAGGCGCAGCCAGTCTCAGTGCCCCTCCGGATGGTGAAATGGATTGTAGCAGAAGCCTTGGAGCATCAAGCTGGAACAGCAGAGGCGAGGAGACCGCGGGGCGGCAAACAAAATGTAGCAGAAACTCTGCAGCCATAGCAGAAGCCATGGGGTGTCCTGGTGGGCACGGGGTGTTTGGTTAAAATGTAGTGAAAAACCTGGAGCAGTGGCAGAAAAACAGTGGGGCTGGGCAGCAGAAGCCAGGCTCCAGCAAACAGCTGGGAGAGTCTCCTTCGGAGGGNCTTCGGAGGGGGGATGAGGGGGTTGAGGTCCCAGGTTTTCTGCAGAGGCACCCACGTAGATGGTGAGGGTCCTTTCCAGTTCAATCAGGTGTTGACAAAAGGTCCCAGTTCACTGGCCACTCTTACAAGCAAAGCCTCACTCATGGCAGGAGAAGCAGTAAAGGGCTGTACTCCACATGGGCAGTGAGTTTTCCCTATAGTAGCAGCAACTCAACTGTTCCTGTCTGGTCCCAAGAGGGAGAGAGTGAGGAGCTGAGCCCAGCCCCTCACCCCCCCACCCCCAGCCAAAATCCCACAGTACCTCTGTGCTTCCCTAGAGAAGGCCTCCGAGCTAAGAAACTGCACCCAGCTGCACCCTTCCCCCTCCTCCTTGGCTACATCTTTTGTCCCTCTAAGTATTGTTATTATCATCTCCCAGGTAATGAATAAGAGAAAACTCCCTGAGAGAAAGATGAAAAAATCCTAACCTCCAACACATTGCTGTGGAGACCCAGGAACCCACTATTGCAATGTCCTGGAAGGAAGCCCCTGAAGCATAATACTAAGCATAGAAAAAAGCCTGCCCTTAGGATGCTTTGCCACATTATGTAATGTTCCTCAGTTCAATGTACCTCAGTTGGCTTTCCCCACCCCTTTTTCCCTTCT